>JAIWZP010000034.1:0-360158 GCA_025201375.1 Gongronella butleri | reverse complement strand
GTAGGGGGCAGGAAAGAAAAAAGAAAAAAGCACAAATAGAAAATCAATGCGTGCGACAGCTTGTGGCTTTACACACGCTGTGAAAAAAAAAAAAAAAAAAAAGTGTGACAATGACCAAAAAGGAAACCCCGCAAATATCCACTGCCTTTTTTTTTTTTTTGCACCGCGACAAAGCGCACCACGTTTCACACTTGATCTTTTCGCTTGGTTTTCGCAACACATCCCTTTCCATTTCCCTTTATTCTCTATGCACGAATGATGGACGTGGTGCGACATATCTTGTGGCATCATGAGTCTTTGCTTGTGGCTCTCTCCGTCGCTGTCATAGTGCTGGGCGTCACTTTGGCCACCATTCCAAAGCTGCGAGAGCCTTTTGTCAAGTCGCGAATTACTGGCGTCGATATTCTAAAGCCAAATCGACCGACGATGTAAGCTGAATTGGCAATTGCACGAAAGCACACCGCAATCTGACCTTTTTTTTCCGTTATTTCGCAAGACCAGAGACCATGGGCCTTCCCACAGCCATCATCTACCTAATTGCGATCATTCTCTTTATTCCGGTGCCTTTTGTTGAGTGGTTTGACGGCGACGGCATCTCGCTCGTTCACGAAGAGCTGCCCAGCTTGGGCACATTCCCCTACCACAAGGTAAAATGATGTTTAAATAATGCGTAAAAGCGTGCTGGACCATCCCATTACTCATTGCAGATGCATTGACGGCTTCCAGCTCGGCGAGATTCTGTCTGCAATCTTGGCCATCCAATCGATGGTGCTCCTGGGCTTTGCCGATGACATTTTGGACGTGCGCTGGCGATACAAAGTTTGGTTTCCCGCAATTGCAGGCATCCCACTGCTCGTGATCTATTACACAAGTTTTGGTGTCACGTATATTGTCGTGCCGTTGCAACTGAGGCCCTGGATGGGCGACATTGTGCAGCTCGGTAAAAAAAAAAAAAAAAAAAAAAAAAAAAAAGAGCGCGTCGACTCACGCATGTGCGCGCCTTAGGCTTCTTGTATTATGTGTATATGCTCTGCTTGATCATTTTTTGCACGCACAGCATCAATATCCTTGCGGGCATCAATGGCATTGAGGCGGGCCAATCACTTGTCATTGCTGTGTCCGTCATCATCAACGATTGCCTCTTCATCTACAACAACCCGGATCGCACGAGCGTCGAAGTTCATCTTTTCAGCCTGTACTTTATGCTGCCATTCACGGTGTGACTCTGGGCTTGCTTTATTACAATTGGTACACACACAAAAAAAAAAAAAGGCAAATTTGTTTTGCTGAACACATCGCGTATTTTTTTTTAGGTTCCCTGCACGAGTGTTTGTGGGCGACACGTACTGTTACTTTGCGGGCATGACATTTGCGGTCGTTGGTATCCTTGGCCACTTTTCCAAGACGCTCGTGTTATTCTTCATTCCCCAGGCGTTTAACTTTTTGTACTCGTGCCCACAAGTATTCCGCTTCGTCGAGTGCCCCCGTCACCGGATGCCGCGGCCCGTGACACTGGACAATGGGCGCACCGTGCTACAGTTCTCGACCATGAAGCTGAACGAGGATCGCAAGCCGATCTCCAAGCTTGGCCAGCTCATGCTCAATATTTTAAAATACCTTGGCCTTCTCAAGGTGGTGCGCAAGGACGACAAGAATCGGATCATCGAGTGCAACAACCTCACGCTCATCAATCTCGTGCTCACCTACACGGGGCCCATTCCCGAACGAACTCTGACTCTCGTTTTGCTGTTCATCCAATGTCTTTGTAGCCTACTTGCCTTTTACATTAGATATCATCTTGTCAAATATGTGTACTAAAGACAATACGCACGATACTTCCGCAATTTCGGCAAACAGTCCTACGCTCCTACTATACCCTAGTGATGTTTTATTGTTGTTTTTAGTACTTGCGTGTCTTTAGACAATATGATACGGATATGATATCATACTGTAGATCGGGGACGCACGATTATGATACAGTGTCATGTCAGTGGCATTGGACAGGAAGAATTGAGTGTCAATGGGCTGTGAAACAATGCGTATAGTAAATAGATTGTGTAACCCGCCCTGGCTAGCTGAATAGTATACATAAGTAGACACCGGGTTTTCTAATAAAGAACCGCCCCTTGATCTCATATCTCTCTCTGGTCCTGTACCATCAATTTTATTTTATTTTTTTTCTGTCTACACATCACATACAGTAAATACTGTAAAACTTTATGAAAAGTCGAGTTTGCGACTTTTGTTGATGCTTTGATCCGTCCAACCTTCAAACTCAGTGGATAGTGACTGGCCCATGATGCCATGCAGTCATTTCCATTCTTCAATGCATGCAGGATGCAGCAGCAGCAGTAGCGTGATGCTACTGTATATAGTACCGGTACTATCATCTGTACCTACAGTACATCATCACTTTAAAAATTATACATTTGCCTTTGAAAAACGACAAAGAGTGTTTTTCAACCTTTACGGGCTTGTTGCGTGTTGCGCCTCCAGAAAAAAAATTACAGCCTACTGTACCTGCCCGCAGAAGATGAAAGTTGCGTCAAGCGGTCCATGGCCCAAGCATGAACTACCGGTATAAAAGAACTACAGTATCGCGTATAGCCTCTTCGCCTGTGCGCGGGATGGGTCCGCCGTCCGCGGCTCCGCGCGTCCGCCAGATTTTTTTTCAGCCCGCAAATCCCAAAAACCTCAAGAATTCAAGATTGTCCTACTGTTCTAAATGTTGCATTTTTCTCGCTATCTGCTCTTCTGCTGCTGCTACTGTACTGTTTGTACCGTACTTTGAGAACGTTTTAATTTTCTAATACCGTATTTGAATGGTTTTTTGTTTTTTTACATCTTGATTTTAACATTGATTTTAAATTTTGTTTTTATTTTAAATTCTTTTTAAAACTCAGAAGTTGTACTATATTTGGTAACACATATCCTTTTGATTTTAAATCCCGCTTAATTGTGATTGGTTGTTTCTTTAATATCTAAATATACTCACCTTGTGTTACGTTTCTCTTTATGATAGGCCGATCCCGCTCAAAATACAGTAGCTCTGTAGCTGCATTGAATTCAGCGAAATTTTTTTCCTTAAACATTAAACCCACTGTGACGATCCTCTGCTGGACCGTCCTCTTGTGGTGTTGGGGCCCAACGGGCCAGAGTCTCGGGAGAGAGCAGCCTACGGTAGCTATAATTTTGCGTAGTAAAGTATTTGGCTGGCAAGACGTTTTAATCTCTTGCTAGACGTGTCATGGCCGGGGTCGGCCATACCGTTGGTAGCAACATCGATCGTCTCTTCCTTGATTTGTGGCGACATGAATATGGTTTATTGAGTAAGCAAGAGGGGGAGCAATTGGGAAGAACAGATGAGAACGGTAAGGGAAAAAGGGGAAGGACATCCGCAAAGCGGGTGTCCTTTTATAGTTTTGAAATTAAGGGAATATTCTAATATGAAGCCTGCGGCAAAACGCGTCTATTTGGATGTTTCGATCTGGAATGGTCCATCGCGTCTTGGCAATTGTAGATGGGCGTTTTGTATGGGTCATGATTGGCGTTTTGACCTTTTGGAACGTACAAGATGGAATGTGGGCGTTTGGAAAGGTAGATGGAAAGATGGGCGTTTAGAAAGGTCTATGGAAGCGCGAGGAGCGTCATCTAGATCAGAGATGGCGCAGCGAGCGCGTAAGAAAAGAAAAATAAAATAGAGTGATCTGCAATCTGTGCTGCGGATCTGGGGGGCCTAACATCACCTCCCTCCTAGGCGCGTCGTACGCGCCGAGGTCGTCGTCGGGGAGAAAGAAGTTGGTGTGTCCTTTTATAACGTTCCAAGGGCTCGTTGATGGTGTCACTGTCTTGTGCAAAAGACGAGATGGGTTCCCATGTGTTGTCCTCGGGTCCAAAGCCTTGCCATTGCACCAGATATTGGATTTGACCGCGTCGTTTCCTATGGTCAAGTACTGATTCGATTACATATTCTGGAACGTCGTCTTCAAGGTAAACGGGGTCTGGTGGCGCCTGGTGACGCGTCGAAAGCGCGTTTTTTTGTGGCGGGTTCGAGGAGACTGACGTGAAACACGTTGTGGGCCTTCATGTGTGGGGGCAGTTTGATGCGGAAAGCCACGTTGTTGATTTTTTCGACAATTGGAATGGTCCTAATTTTTTGTGATCCAATTTTCTGCAAGGGCGAGTGGTGCGGAGGTTTGTGGTCCTTAGCCACACTTGGTCGCCAATAGTATAATTTGGTGCAGGTGATCTGTGTCGATCTGCGAATTTTTTGTAATTTTCTTGTGCGTCAGACATGTTTTTTCTGAGCTGATTTGTAATTTCTTCCATTATTTTTGCTTTGTCGAGCGCTGTTTCGTTTTCGATTGGTGCGTCGAGAAAGAGATCCATTGTGGGGTGGTATCCATAGTTGGCAAAGAAAGGGGTTGCCTTTGTGCTCGAGTGATTTGAATTATTGTATGCAAATTCTGCTAGTGGTAATAATGATACCCAGTCGTTTTGATTGTAATTCGTGTAGCATCGTAAGTATTGCTCAAGGACTGAATTAATGATTTCTGTTTGACCATCAGTTTCGGGGTGGTGTCCGGATGAGAGCGATAAAGTCGTGCCAAGCGCTTGATTAAAGGATTTCCAGAATCTCGAGGTGAATTGTGGACCGCGATCTGAAACTATATTTTCAGGGACGCCGTGTAGCCTGAGCACGTTGTTGATGTAAAGGTTGGATGCTTGATTTGCGGTGGTTGTCTTCAAACAAGGTACAAAGTGCGCCATTTTTGTCAATCTGTCTACAATGACGAAAATGCTGTCGAAACCTTGCGATTCAGGTAGATCGGTGATGAAATCCATTGAAATGGCTTGCCAGGGTTTGTCTGGTACAGGTAGCGGTTGAAGCTCACCTGATTTCGCTCTATGTGATGTCTTTGCACGCGAGCAAACATTGCATGTTTTGATGTAATCTGTGACAAACCTGCGAATATTTGGCCACCAGTACGCTCTTTTGCAAAGCTCTGTTGTCTTTTTGATTCCAAAGTGTCCTGCTAATTTTGCATCGTGTCGTTGCTTCAGGATTTCTAACCTAACAGGCTCTGGTGCGTACAATTGCTTGTTTTTCTTGGTGTAAATGAGTCCATTGTGAATTGTAAAAGGGGTTTTGGTTTTTTCTTCGTCTGTTTTAGCAAAGAATGACTTTGCGAGCGCGTCGGCTGCATATGCATCTTTGATTTTCGCGATTAGGTCATTTTTTTCGTCGCTTGTCGCCATAAATGCAAAATGGCTTGGTTTGAGTAGGGTCTGATTTTGCATGTCGTATTCATTATCTCCCTCTTTAGGCTTCAACGCTGGCTGTCGAGAGAGTGCGTCTGGTTGTGACTGGAGTTGTCCCGGGCGGTATGTGATTTTGAAATTAAAATCTGCCAAAAATAGGGACCAGCGCGCTTGTCGTCGATTTAAGCGTCGCGTCGTAGTGAAGTACTCCAAATTTTTATGATCCGTGTAGATGGTGACAGGCTCGTTTGTTGACATGAGCAAGTGGCGGAATTGGTCAAGTGCTGAGATCACAGCTGCCAATTCTTTGTCGTAAATTGGATAATTCATTTCGGGCGGTTTAAATTTTCGCGAGTAGTATGCCACGGGGTGTAATTGATCGTCGTCGTTGCCAGTTTGGTACAATACAGCGCCAATGGCAAAATCACTTGCATCGGTCTCTAGAAAAAATGGTTTTTCTGGGTTTGGGTGTTGTATGATCGGTGCTGAGCAAAATCGTTTTTTCAATTCGTCAAATGCTTGCTGTGCCGATTCGTCCCAATAAAATGATTTTGGTGCATTTTTTCCTTTTGTTTGGAGGAGTCGTGTGAGCGGTACCGCTATTTTTGAATAGTCGGGAATGAATTTTTTGTAATAGTTGCTGAATCCCAGGAAAGTTTGCACATCTTTCACGCAAGTTGGTGCTTTCCAGTCTTGAATTGCCTTGATCTTGGCGGGATCCATTTCGAGGCCTTTGTGTGAGATGATGTGACCGAGAAACTCGATTCGATCTCGATCAAATTCACATTTTTCGATCTTTGCATACAGGCCATTTTCTCTGAATTTTTGCAGAATTGCAGCGACGTGTTTGTCGTGAGACTCTTGATCTGGTGAGAAGATGAGCACGTCATCGAGGTACGCGACTGCGTAAACATCTAGCGCGTCGTGTAGGATGTCATTGACCATATGCATGAAGGCACCGGGAGCTCCACTTAGGCCATAAGGAACCACTAATGTTTCAAAGTGGCCGTATCTCGTGCGGAACGCCGTCTTCCAGCAATCCTCTTCTTTTACGCGCAGCAGATTGTAAGCTCCCCTCAAATCTGCTTTAGAAAAAATCCGGGCTTTAGCCATCTGCTCCATAAGTGAGCCGATTAGGGGCAATGGGTAGCGATTTTTGATCGTGATGGCGTTCAATCCTCGATAATCTACACAGAGGCGGAGGCTGCCATCTTTCTTTTTGACAAAAAGTACAGGTGCGCCAGCTGGACTCTTGCTATGTCGGATGAAACCACGGGCGAGGTTTTCTTCGACGAACTCTTTTAGTTCCTTTTGTTCGTCGACTGACAAGTTGTAAATCGCGCCAAAAGGTGGTGTCGTGTTTGGTTTCAGCGGGATTTCCAAATCGTATTTGCGATGCGCTGGTAAAATGTTAGCTTTGGCTTTGCTAAACACGTCCCGAAATCGGTGGTATTTTTTGGGTAGCAAATTTAGATCGACGTCATCCGATGTGTTTGGATCGTCGTCGTCAAAATTGCCAAAAAATGACGAAACGTCAAAATTGTCATCCGTGATTTTTTGCGTGGTGGTGGTGATGGTGTTTTGCGCGTCGGGTTGCGCTGCGTTGGTGGAATTTGCGCTCCATTCAGCCGGATTCGCGTAAAATTCGATTAGGTGTGATGAATCCTCTGAATCTGGATCGACAATTTCTTTTTTGACCATGTGCCAATCGGTGTCTTGCGTGAGCACCGTGTTTTTTGACCATGAAAATACCAGTGGTTCGTGCGCTTTGCACCATGGGGTGCCGAGCACGACAGGGTAGATCATTTTGGGCAGAACATTGAAAGCTGCTTTTTCGGTGGGGTGATTTTCCACGGTGAGGGAAATTGGAGCTGTTTTGAACTTCACTTTGTTTCTGTCGACCATGACACCGTCGATGGTCGAAATTGGGATCGGTTCTTGCAATTCATCAATTGGGATGTTGAATCGTTTTACGAGATCTAGGGATAAAAAACAAGAATGTGCGCCTGTGTCGCACAAGGCAGTTACATTGAAACTTGTGTCGCCAAAGGATATGTTGATCGGCAGGGTGAGGTGACACACAGCACCGGTAAAGTCGTTTTGTGCGTCGTCAGCTGATGGATTTTCAAGAAAATGCGAGTCATCGGGTACATCGCTTTCATCTTCGTCGGGGACCGCTTCAATGTATGGCGAATTTGAGTTGCTAGGGTGCGGTGTGGAACACGCGATGTCAGATTGCTCGTCATCGGACGCGTCTGTGCGCGTTGTTTCGTCATGGACTGAGCGTGTTTCGTGTGTTTCATCTCCCGCTTCATGCGTTTCGTCCTCTGTTTCCGAAATTTCGTCGATTTCGGTGTCGATATCGCTGGGTGCTTCGTACCAGCTGTCGGAATCGTCGTCATCGGGTTTTGGTGTTGCATCGTTTGTGGTGGGTGCGGTTGCACCGATCGCAAAATAAGAGTTTGCCATGGTGGCGCCAGCCACCGTGTGATTGTGAGTGGGCGAAACGCGTTTTTTATGCGGTTGCGTGGTTGCGGATGCATTTTTGTACGCATTGGGTGTTGTGGTATTGGGTCGTACAGGGCAATTGACCCGTCGGTGTCCTTTTTTGCTACAATATAGGCACAAATTATTTTTCATGCGATACTCACGTTCACTGGGCGTGATCTTGGAGCCTTCAGAGTTGGATCTGAACGATCTGTTGTTGTTTTGGTAATCGTTGTTTCGTTGAAAATGAGTGGCATCGAGATCCATTGGCATTGGACCTGTGTAAGATGAACGTGTGCTTGAATGGTTGTTTCGAGAGAAATTTGATGATCTTTGAGGATAATGGGAGCGTGGTTGAATTGGGTTGCTACGTGAGGCTTTGTAGTGGCGTTCTTGTTTGCGTTCAAAAAGCCGATTGTCCAGTTTTATGGTCAACTCGATCAATTCATCTAAAGTCTCAGGTCGATCGCGTGTGCAAAGCTCATCTTTTAGTGCAGAATCAAGGCCAGAGTAGTAGGCACCGGCAAAAGCCGAGTCGTTCCAATCTAACTCTGCTGCAACTTGACGGAAATCTGTCGCGTATGACGTGGCTGAGCGTCCACGTTGACGCATGTTCATCATTTTGTTAAGAGAATTGGATTTGACATCAGGGTCGCCGAACGTGCGGAAAAATTCAACCGTGAAAGTCTCAAAATCGCTCAGCACGTTGGAGTCTTTTTTGTTCAAAAGCGTGGTACACCATGAAAAAGCGATTCCTCTCATCAAACTCATGGAATAGCAAACTTTTTGAGCGTCTGTGGCGTATCTCTCGGGCTGTGAGCTGAAAACCAGTGTGCATTTTATGATGAAATTCTTAGCGTGGCGTCGATCACCATAGAAAAAGTCGGGATCGGCCATTCTTGGTTCCTTTTTTGAGCGAGCAGGGGCCGCGGAGGCGGCAGACGCGTTGTTTTGTTGTGCAAACATGTTGCCTACGTCGGTGCTAGTGCGATCTACGATTTCTTGTATGGTCTGGGGGGTGACAAGATGATGATTTAGGAAGTTTCTAACTTCCGCGACTTGGTTTGCAAGTGAAAGAATCTCGCCGTGCATGTCAATTCGTGGTGACGTCGAGTCGTCATCATTGCGCAAGGGGTGGTCCATGTTGGTATCTTCCATCATGTTGAATTGGATGTGGGTAAGGTTGTGCTAGAGGAAAAAAGGAAAAGCAGGTTATTTGGTTCTTTTTGGGTGTGTTACAATGTTTTTGGTGCGGTGGGTCGCTTGGGTGTGAATATTTTGTCGTTGTGTGTCTCTAGGGTAAGTGGGGTAGAAAGGGGGTTGTCCTTTTTTTTTTTTTTTTGTCTCAGGGCAGTGGGATTTGTTTTGTCTGTGTAAGTGGAGTTTGAATCGGTGGTGTAACCTGGCGGTGTGCGTGTGTGGGCGTTTGGTAAATTCAGGGGTAAAATGCGTGGGTGGAAACGTGGTCTTTTAGCGTCCGTGCTAAAGATACAGGAAAAATAAAAAAACTAGGAAGCGTGCAGAAACGCTGCAGGGGAAACAAGGAGGCACGAGCTTGGGAGCTGTCTTGGAACGTGGAACTAAGGAAAAAACGGAACCTATACACTTATAGGCTGGGGATACACGAACACGAGGAAAATTGGGCGTTTTGTTGTCTTGATGTTGATTTGATTGTCTTGATTCTTGGAATTGATGCTGCTATTTTGTCTTGGAAAGTTGGAGATTGTCTTGAATTGAATTGGTTGTCTTGGAGCTTGATTGCGTTGGAGATTCGTTGCTTGGAGATTTCTTTTTTTGATCTTGGGTGTCTCCTTTTATATCTTTTGGTGCCGTGGTTTTAGATGTTTCTACGTGGAATTGCTGGCAACTGCGACAGGCAACTGCGGCAACTGCGGCAGATCACTGCGGCAGATCGAGTGGAAAGATCCTTTTTTCTTTCAGTGGTGGAGGATTTTATCAGATTTTTCATTTTGGAAGGAATTGATCGCGATCTCCTGGTGTAACGTAACTTGGATGAGGTCTTATCAGATTTTTCTTTGGAACAACGATGCGGTGGGCGCAATTTAATACGTAAATTGCAAAATTGGGACAACAAGGGGAAAAAATGTTTGCATTGTTCTACAGTATGATACTCGTGCGTGGCTGCAGCTGGCTAGTCGTCGTGGCGTGATTTTTTTTTTTTTTTTTGCTGCTTGCGGGGTGAACCGACTAGGCCGTCCAAGTGGGGCGGCTGCAGGCGCGCGCGTGGGCGTCGATATCGTTCAATGCCCATTGGGCCGCCTTGGCGAGCTCCGTCAGAGCGGCGTCCGAGATGCCTTTGTAGGCTCGCGCCCCGAGCCCAAGGCGCTCAATTTCGTCGGGCGAGGCAGAGTCGCTGCCCAGGCGTTGGGCGACTTCTTCCAAACGGTCGCTGATCAGTTGGACCGTTTCCAGGGCGATTTCGTACGCCGTGAATGCTGGCAGGCTGACCCGGCCGTGGACAAACATGTCCACTATGTAGGTGCGGAAACGAAGCGTGTCGTCGTCAATGACGGACTGAGGCGCAATCGTCGTCGTGTCAAACGCGGACAAGTCTTCGTGTTGGTCCTTGCTATCGTCACCTTGGTCCATTGCCGCGTCCTCCGAGTCGGTGGAGGTCTCGTCCTCGTCGGTTTCGTATGTCGTGGTCCAATGGTGGAACGGGGTCGAGCCAGCATTGAAGTTTACCGTTCTCATGCTGTCATGGCCGGGGTCGGCCATACCGTTGGTAGCAACATCGATCGTCTCTTCCTTGATTTGTGGCGACATGAATATGGTTTATTGATTAAGCAAGAGGGGGAGCAATTGGGAAGAACAGATGAGAACGGTAAGGGAAAAAGGGGAAGGACATCCGCAAAGCGGGTGTCCTTTTATAGTTTTGAAATTAAGGGAATATTCTAATATGAAGCCTGCGGCAAAACGCGTCTATTTGGATGTTTCGATCTGGAATGGTCCATCGCGTCTTGGCAATTGTAGATGGGCGTTTTGTATGGGTCATGATTGGCGTTTTGACCTTTTGGAACGTACAAGATGGAATGTGGGCGTTTGGAAAGGTAGATGGAAAGATGGGCGTTTAGAAAGGTCTATGGAAGCGCGAGGAGCGTCATCTAGATCAGAGATGGCGCAGCGAGCGCGTAAGAAAAGAAAAATAAAATAGAGTGATCTGCAATCTGTGCTGCGGATCTGGGGGGCCTAACATTAGCCATCCATCGATGAAAAAACTGGTCATCTGGTCTCATTCGATAGAGATGAAAAATGAAACAAGTGCTTTCGACATGTTAAAAATGCTGTGTCCTGTGTGTCGTTCTATTATCATACAGTATCAGTTGCCGAGAACATCGATGTTACTGTAAATATTTTTAAATTACTGTATCATATTGTCATGACAGTGGCAGCATTATTAGACAGGAAGAATTGAGATCGATGGGCTGCTGTGTCAATAATGTACCGGTAGACGGGTTCACGAGTAGAAAAAAAATAAAAATTGAAAAGTACTGTACTGTACTGTACATGACTAGAGAGAGATACGAGATCAAGGCTTCAAGGGGCGGTTCTTCAATGCGGATGATCTCACCCTGAAAAACGAAAAACGAAAAAAGCGTATGATACCATACGGTATGTCGAGTATCCACTGATCTAAATTTGGAGCCATAATACTGTAAGGTCAGGCTCATCGGGAGAAACGCGTGAAATGTGATGATCCTACTTGATGCTCCTTACTGTAGCTTCAAGGCGAGGATGCGTCCAAACGGCCATGCAGGGAGGGCATAGGCGGCCAAGAGGGTGACTAAGCCAAGGTGAAGGCAAGGGCCATGCCAAAAGAGGCCCACCAAAGGAAGTGCTGGGGAAAGAGCAAGCGGGTTTATTGGCAAGGAAGAACAAGAAGGAAAGAAAACGTGTGTTATTAATCGGAATAAGGGGATGATAGGGGACAAAGGGAAAAGCTCAAAGGGAAAGGGGGTTTAATTAGATGTGCATGATGAAGGATGGCGCGTGTCGCGCGGCCAAAGACGAGGTGACGATGACTGGACTTGTTGGACAATGCTGGTGACCAAGCAAGACATGAATGCGGATGCGCGTGAAGATCGGGCGAGGCGGGAGCCGGGCCAATTCACGCGTTGGACGCGTCGCGATGCGTTGCGATGCGTGTTTTGAAACGAGCGCGTATAAAAAGGACGCGTGCGGGCCAAGCACAAGGTGGATGCGGACGTGCTGCGACAACGAGCGAGGGGCGAGTGCGAGGAACGTGTGCGAGCGGCGAGGACCAAGGCGAGGCGGCGCAGAAACGAAAAAATAAATGTGGGCAAGCTTGTCAGGCTGGAACCTGACATGAAATACCGGTAATAGTCTGCGCTGGGTTTTCAATCAGTTGACAACAAAAAGGGGCGCTTGAAATCAGAGCATGAAATTTTATTCTGTTTCTGTTTCAGTTTCATTGTCAACTACTTCAATTTCAGGTTGATGTTCGTTGTCGCTCGGGTCCTGATAAGGTTGGCCGGGTTGCCCAGGCCAAGCTGGATGAATTTCGCCATCAAAATCGCCATAAAATCGATTCGAGTCGATAACACGATGATTTAAACCGCCAATAGGTTCCTTGCACTCAAGACAGCCGGAAAGTTCAGTTGCACCTCCGCATTCGCCTATAAATCCATGTTATTTGTACAAGAATTCGAATTTCGACGGCAGCAAGACATAATTCTTACCAATGAAGTATGGGTGGCCATTTTTGCAGACAAACCAGCGACCACCAACAGAATCATGACCGCCGTTCTGCACTTCAGTTTTCATGGCATTGATGATTTCCATCTTCTCATGCTGGGAGAGCATTTGTCGGATTTTTTCCTGCTTCTCTTTGATACCGTTGAAGTGATTCATCTGCTGCTTAACGTGATGATTGTATCGATGCGCACGATGGATCAGTGTTTGACAAGAGGGGCATGACCACAATTTAACTATTAAAACATTTTGTTCGTCAAGGCCATGGCGAAATACGAAAAAAAGCTACTTACCTAGCGGTAAAAGTTCGTGGTCAAAGTAGCCATCCAATCCTTCCAGAGTAAATGCTATGATAAAGGATATGAAAAAGATTAATGACAATAGCGCATTGGAACTTACTGCAGCCACAGTCAGGTAGTGTGTACAAAATGGCATTTTCCTCCACATCGGAAAGAGGTGTGAGAGTAATCGGACATATTTTTCCTGTGGAGCACGTAGGACAGATTGTACAGGGCTCACCACATAAACCGCGACATGGATGCCTAACAGATGCACATTAGGCACGCCATTAATTTTCTAATCTGTTCCCCTCCCTTCATCGTTGTAGCTTACCCACAAAGCAGATTTTTTGAGCAAGGTTTGTTGCAAGGTGGACGATCACATTCTTCGTAACACTTTTTGTTGCAAATTTGATGCTCACACTGAAAAAAAAAAAAAAACAATCAATTCGCTGTCACTAGTAGCCTTTTTTTCTCTTTTTTTTCTATTTACCTGACAAGGGCAACTTTGAATGCATTTTGGGCATGGCTGCCAGCACAAATGATCGCAAGCATATCCATGGCTGCACAGGTTATTGCACTTTTGCATGCAGCGGCTTGTATGATTGTCGGGATTTGCACATCCTATTACATTGTTAGCCGAAAAACATATTATGGCGCATTTGCTAGTTACCCTGGGAGCAACGATGTCCACATAAAAGCACTTTGGAACATTCAAGCTTGCATAGCGTTCTATCGTGCGAGTGATTGGGCTGACACTATTATAAAAATGTCCACGTCAGTGCATCAATTGTGCTAATGATCAAGTAATTTGTACCATGTTTGGGCAGGGGTGGCCACATTTCATGGACTTGTTGCATTTTTGGTCGCATGATGTAGGGTATCCACAAACGCCCTCCAAAATATGTCCACATGCCAATTGCTTGGTTGTAAGCTCGGTGCACACAGGTGCTGTCAACTTTTTACAGCATGGAAGTCTTTTTGAATGACCACAAGCAAGTTCAACCTCCTCTTGTACTTGACATGTGCTGGCCAAATGCAGTGGGTTGCATCGATCATGGCAGCGGATATCTTTCGAGTGGCCACAAGGCAAATCCACTGTAATCATGGACTGACAAGGTGGACAACCATTTTCACTACATGAATGACAAGTATTGACACAGGGATGTTCACAAGAGCCAGGGCGAGGGCGTTCACACGGACGTTGGCACTTCACTTGCGAATGATCATAAGAGTGACACATCTAATATGATATAAAAAAATACGAATTGATGAGATTTGAATGCTAAAATGCAAAACGCTGGCTGATTGACTGCATTACCTGTGGGCAAACATGACCGCAGCCGAGTAATTTGCTGCATTTTTCCTATCAAAAGATGGCACCGACAATGTAAATGGCTGCAATTGACAAACTTTTAAATATCAGAAGCACTTACAGAACAGCCGCCATCCGGGACAAGCTCAAATTGTTGAACGCTTGCAATGCACGTTTTCTTCTCTTTGTGCACTTGGCATTGCAATTTGATTCCATTTGACAGCAGACCTGGTTTTATATCAAGGGTCAGCAAGGGAATCCATTTCTATTTTCGTCCAATCTTACCTCGTTCTTGGAACCATTGTTTCAATGCAAGAGTATCGTCGTTGTGAGATGAGTCACCACAACAAATCACAAAGATGCCATTGCGGGCATTGGACACAGCAGCCATCAAATCGATGCTTGTCCATTTGTTGTCCATCAGTATAATAGCCACGTTGCATTGACGCGCACGGTTGGATGTTGGCAATGAAACGAGTGTCTGATCCAAACCAGCGGTAAAAGCGGCCGAAGAGGCCAAATTTCGCAAATATGACCGAGTATAGTCTTCAATAGTGCGGTCGAGTGTAAACACTTCGATATCGTGCCCATGACAGCCTTGTTGGCAAAGATAAAGCGACAGCAGGGAGGCAAATTGCGCTATTGATTCGCCCTCGCTCGGTTGCAATTCGATGTATTGTGCACTCCCATCAACACCTAGAATTGGCATTTCCATGCCCCATACTTGCATTGGTCCTTGGCTGTCGCTCAATGAGTGCCACAAGCTTGAAAGCTGCTCGTTCATGCGCCATTGCTCAGTGAGAGTGACAGGTTCAATGCCAAGCGTTTCCCAAAACGGCGTCGCCTGTGGCTCTGATGATGTTTTGTCAGTATTTGGCACGCTAGCACATACAATCAAATGTTCCGTTTGCGGTAGCATGGCAAATGTCGGCAACAAATTGATCGGATCGTGCTTTGGTGCATCATAAATGACCGCCAGTGGCGATAGCTCACTCAAGAATGCAGGATTTGAATGCGCGAAATCGGCTGTCATTGCAACGATATGAGCAAAGCTACAGATGTTGGTCCAGAGCACTTGTCGGATGTTGTTCCAGCTGGCCAGGCATTCATCTAGCTGCTCTTGAATTCGTTCTATTTCGCAGCATAGGATCTCGTCATAGGTCTTGAGTACAGATTCCAGCAACTGCTGGCGGCTTCCCGAATCCAAGGACCACAAGTCTTCCGGATTGTATCGAGACCAGCGTTTGAACAGCGCATGCCGCACCTGATCACCAATTCCTTCGCTGTCATCGCCGAATGGCCAATGGCGACCGAGATTTAGCGGAACTACAGTGGGCTGTTGTCGATCTGATTCAAACTGCAATCGGCGGAACTCATCCAAGAACATCATTGGCTGCATCAATCCAAAAAGATTGTCGATCTTGGAGCTTGAGCTGTCTTTTTCTTCTTCATCATAGGACGCAAGGCTGTAGCGCAACTGATCCATAGATGTGCCGGATAACCATTCCTTGCAAACGATCACCCTGTCCGAAGCATTCATCGCTTTGATTTTGTAACCAGGATCAAGGAGTGAATCTTGAAAAGTTGGAGGCATAATGTCAAGTATGTGACTGGGGCTGCTGTCAAGGACAATGCGCCGGCGGTAATGTAAGAGTGCACTGAGTTTAGCGTGCCATCCAGCAATACTGTCCATTTGCTGCTTATAGTCATTCCACAATGGATCACCTCGCTTGGGCACAGATTGGACAAGAACATCAATTCCTGGCAAATGACTGTTCTCGCTGCCAAACCAGGCAATGCTGTCAACATTAGCCGCCTGGTGCAGGATGGCGCAAAGGTCATCTTCATTCTCAGCCACCACAAGGATAAGGCGATGTGCAAATCCAGATTTGATTGCCTGATCTATCATATGCAACAATTTGCCACAGAGATAGGTCTTTCCCGAACCTGGGGCGCCAACGACAACAGAAACGCGCTGGGATAGCGCTCGTTGAATTGCTGAGACTTGACTGGGAGACAATTCATAAACTGATGAAATTTGATGGGGCTGCGGCAATTCATCGTACTTTTCTTGAAAATGAGGCCATATTCTGTGTTCAATATTTGCCTTGTATCCACGATACGAGCTCTGCAAAATGCACGACAAATCCAGTTCGATACCACAGAGATACTTTGGGATTTCATTGTTGCAGGCCACTTGCATGGGATCCGCGGCGAGAGCAGAAAGAGCAGAGAGAACGGGGAAAAGTAGATTTTGACTGGAGCCATTGCGCAGGTGATTTAACCAATCCAATGCGGCAAGGACAGGGGAAGCCGGCGAAGATGTTAGGAGCAGTGTGAATGCGCCTTCAATAGCCGTGCCTTGGTGTTTCACTGACAATATGTGCTTGTTGCCCATGTTGTAGTCATTGCATTGCACATGTATCAAGGAGCCAATCTTTGGTAGCCCGTTTGATGCCTGCCAGGGGACAACAGCCAACGAATCAGGTAAAAAAACGACCAGGCGTCCAACATAGCTCTCCAAATTCTGTTCACAGATGCCGTCCCATTCGTAGACCATCACTGAATCAGGAACATCCGGTGACAGGACAATAGAGTGAGCAAAATGCACATTATCGATGGAGATTGCTTTGTTGACGCCCGATTTCTGGCGTAAAGAGCAAGAAGAAGGATCAACCACGGAGGCAGCGGTCACGCCAGCAGGATTGTCGACTGCAGCAGTCGGGCAGGTGGACAACGAATCACTGCCAACAGAAATTGAGTCCATGATGATAGCTGCGGTGACAGCACCGCTTTCGTCCCCCCAGGCATTTGTATGCAAGTCTAAGTCGACGTCATCAGGCGCATGGCTGGCGCCAATAGACCTCGAATCGAGCGAGTGGGGCAGCATTGGCTTGGAATCGGCAGATTTGTAGTCGGATTTATCAGTAAATAGGTCACCGTCAGACGCGCTCAAATCACATCTCGCAGGAATTGGGTCGGCGACTGTGGAATCCAGGCCGATGGTATCTCGATCATATGGGATAATGCCAACATTCCCATCGTTGCGGAAGCCAAGCATTTGCAAAGATTGCCAAACAATTGAGCGCAGCTGCTGATGATGCAAATCCAGTTGCTCGACAAGGTAATCCGACACTAAATTCGTTTCGAAATATTGACCAACATCAGAATGGTCCAAGCTCTTGTGGTCCAAAGAATTTGGGGACAATGCACCTTTTTTTTTTTTTTTTTTAAAAAAAAAGTCCAAGTTAGCTTATTTCTGTTTTTTTTTTTTCAAGCACTAGTATGTTGTACCTGAATTCCAATACACATCGAATTGACTTTGAAACGCAGCGCGGGCATTTGGATGTAGGATGGTATCAAAGGTGGTGAACTGGTCATATAGTTGACCGAGAAGCGTTGTTGTATTTGTGGATGGATAGTATTGGTGGATTGCGACGACAAAGTCCAGTCCAGTTTGCAGATCGTCGGCCGTAAAGACGTAATTCTGAACATACCACTTGAAGCACGTATGGAACGATGGCGAGACATCCTTGATGTACTGCAAAATGAGCCCAGTGCCTTGGAATTGATCAATGTTGTCGCTGTGACTCATGGCCAATGTCAGGACGCGAATCAATTGGGAAAACGTGCGCAGAGTGAGGCCGCTCAATAAAGAAAGAATATCAGGAAGCCGTTGAAAGAGCACAACCAACGTTTGATCGCCAAACACGCGTTGTTCAACAGCATCCAAAAACTGGAAGAGGGACATGTCATCGTCCATCATGCGCTCGATCAATCGCACGCGCACGAATTGAAGCTCAGATTCATGCCAATCAAGGTCTGGTATATCGAGGTGTGTGTTGGTCGCACCAGATGGCGCGTCCAAATTCTGCAAAAGCTGTGGGTGAGATTGCTGAGGTGACTGGTGCTGATTGTGTCGCGTTTGAGGGACACATTTTAATTCATCAGAGCTGCGCAGCCAGGATGATTTCTTGTCTTTCGGCTGCTTAGGAGCCAAACTGACGTCGACACCATTGACCCAGTGCTGAATGGCCTCGATTTGTGTATAAGCAAACGGCTGGGTGCCCGTCGTGGTCACCACTGGTTCGAGACGAGCACTGGAATTGGACTCTCCAAGAGAACCGGACTTTGAAGACCACATTTCGTCTTTGAACATTGCACTAAACCAAGCGATTCATTCATTAGCAAGTCGGACAACTCTGGTAATTGCTTTTGTTTGCTTACTTGGAAGCAATTTCAACCGGCAAGTCTTCGATCGAATAGACTTGTTGTTTGTTTCCATTCATATGATGCGCTTGGACTATATCTCCTCTGAGTCTTTTTTCAACGGGAATATCGTCAATGAGCTCCTTGTACTTGTTACAAAGTAGTTCCAGGTGCGTCATAAAAAAAAAAAAGAAGCAGAGAAAAGGGAACAAAAACGTTCAATCGCGTCCCGAGTCTACAAAATCTTCTGCCTGCCTGCTGGTTTCAATCTCCGTCATTTTGCAGCACAGCAACCACATTAATAAAACAAGCAAAGAGAGCTTCCTAAATTAGGGTATTAGTTCGTTGATTGGTCACCTTTTGCAGAAATCCTAATGTGGCTGCGGGATCACAAAAAATGTGCATTACGATTTTTTTTAATTGGGTCAGTGGGAGTCAAGTATGGCCGTGAAAAATTGTCGATGCCCCTATGTCTGAGTCTTCTCGCGTCCTTTTTTTTACTTGCATAAAATGATGTCTGACAAGTTCTTTTATTAAATAAGCAAACGGAGGATAGAGCATGATTTTTTAGCTTGCAAAGGCATCATTCTTGACATGTATCCGCAAAATCTGCCTTGTTTTTGGTGCGATCTGTGCATGGCACGGGAATGCTGCGAGGAAAAAGTTACATAGTTGGTGGATTGACGGCTGTCGAGATGACGGCTGCTGCCAGCCTGCACCAAAAGCAAGGCAGATTTTGCGGATACATGTCAAGAATGATGCCTTTGCAAGCTAAAAAATCATGCTCTATCCTCGTTTTGCTTAATTAGCAGGTCAACAGCCACATAACGATAAAAAACGATTTTATCGGTCGCCACCTAGCTAGCGGACCTTTTTACATAATGCACAGCATCGGTGGTACATTGAAGCTGATGCCTTTAGTCATCCGAGGCGCTTGCATTTGGCGGTCATGGATGGGATGGGCGGGGTTGGAAAAGAAGACGCGGTCAAAGGAAGACAGAAAAAAAAAAAAGGAGCGGGCTTTTTTTTTTTTTTTTTTTTTTTTTTGCTTTTCTTTCCAGCTTCTTTTTCTGCATCCTCTCGCTTCCTCTCGCTTCCTCTTTTTCCCTCTTTGTTTCCATGCCGCGTTTTGCCATTGCCAAGGAAAAACTTGCTGCCAAGATAGCTGCGGACCAGGAGAACGTGGGCCAAGAGGTGACGGAAGCGGGGGAAGCAGCCGTGGAGGCGGCGCCCCCTGTAGAGGCTGAAGCCGTGACGGATTCTGGTGCGACAGGGCCTGGGCAGCAAAACACGCATGTCGTGACGACGGCGCAAGACAATGACGACACGGAGGGCGCTGTGCAGCAACAGCAACAGCAACAACAACAACAGCCTGTCGTAGACAACAGTAAGCAGAGCTAGGGAAAAGGGTTGGCCCTGATCAGTCCTTCTCACTGCCTATTTTTTTTTTTTTTTGTTTTTTTTTTTAATAGGCCGTCGCGCAAAAAAAGGAAAGGGTCGCATGACATCGAAACGACGACAAAAGAGCGACGAAAAGAAAGACAAACGAAGCGCCAAAGAGGAATTCGCCGCGTCAACAAAGGCCAGCTCGGCTGCCGTGAAGAACCCGTGCCCGCGGTGCAAGGCGGCCGCCGATCGACTGGACGGCGAAGCGACGGCGATGCTTGAGGCACAACCTGATTTCACCAGCGACCCCGTGGCGGCCCTAGCGCGCATGGAGCAAGACAATGGCGACTATGTGCGCCTGCGTGCCGAGGCAAAGGCACGCTTGGAGCTTGCCTACACTCACTCGCGACCGACGAACAAAGGGTGCCCTGAGTACATGGCGAGAAAATCGGTCAAGACCAAGGAGCGCTTGGGCAAGACGCGAATGATGGTGATCAAGCACGGTTTACGCACTCTCTTACACGACGATATCCCGGAGAACGACAAGAACACCTTTATGGACGCTGTACACCAAGTTGCTTCCTTCAACCGCAAACTCGTCATCCATGCCATGCTATTTACCCAGCAATACGTGGTGGATGTCCTTGACGCAGGTCATCACGTCCCACGCGCCATTTTCACCCAAGATTTTTTCATGGCGGTGTTCCAGCTCATCCTTGGTGACCAGGCGTCCAACAAGGCTCTCTTTTCGGACGATGACACGCGCATGGCCTTTTTGGAAGCATTTGATCGATTCAAACAAGCCCACCCGTCCATCATCGTGTCAAAACCCATTGGCGCCAACAACAAGGCCAATGGCTTCACGGACATCACCAGCCAGACGGCCGTCCAGCTTGCCGTCATGATGAAGAACAATGTCGTCGAGAACTTTGAGGAATTCTTCATGCGATACCTTGCGGCCAAGTTTTCGGTGGATCATCCAGTAAGGATAAAGGGAGAGAGAGAGAACGAGAGAGCGAGCGACCTGACCTTTTTTTTTTTTTTTCTTGATTTTTTTTTTAGGATCTCAAGCCCTATCAATGTCGTGGCTATGCAATGTATGCGTATGATAAGGCCGCCAAGGATGACAAGTTCCCGGCAGAACTTCCCAAATACAAGATGAAGGATGCAATCAAGGAGAAGCTGGCGGCGGATGCCGACGCGCTGGCGCAGCATGCGGAGTCCAAATGGCTGTGTGTGTATTCTTATGTGGTGACGGAGAAGTTCGAGATTGCCGAAGCGACGCGCAAGCGCACCGAGGCGAATGAACGAGCGCGACAAACATCATTGGCGAACCGTGATGCTCTTCTTGCCGGCCTGACATTTGCGCGATCCGCTCGGACGCCCATGGAGCCCAATTCGTCGCCTGTGGTTGTCGCCGAATCGTCGACTGGCGCCCAACAACAAGCAGCAGCAGCTGCTGCTGCCGATGATGCTGCCGTCGCCGCCCTGGCCATCCAAGAGCAGGCACCGGGCGTGATTGCTGCTCAGCACCAAGCTGCCGTGGATCGGGCCACTATTGCGCATGCTGTGGCCAATGAGGCGCGAGAGGTTGCCAATGCACAAGCTGCTGCATGCCAAGCTGCTGGCGACGTCGCCGCCAGAAAGCATACCGCGGCGCAACACGCGATTGCTGCGCACAATGCCGCCAGCCACGCATACATGTCACATTCTGCAACCATCCCGGCCTTGGCTGCTGCAGCTGCTGCTACTCAGGCAATGGCAGAGCATACAGACCCGCCTTTGGATGTAGAGGCGCAAGAATTGGCTGCATCCGCCGCCGAGACCCACCAAAACGCGATCAATTTTGCGGTGATGCTCGCCAACACGTGCAACAGAGCGGCGCAACGTCAAGCCACAGCGCATGCCGATGCCATGGCCGCCGCCCAGATCCATGCCGCCGCCATAGATGCAGCCGCCGCCGCCAATGCAGCTGCTAATGCCGCCGCCTCGACAGCTGCCAACGCCGATGCAATGGTCGCCAGCTTCCTCTTGTTGGCCTCGGACGCGCAATCTGGCCTCGTCGATTCGGAAATGATGATCGATCCCATCCATGACGCCGACAGCGTGGACGCAATGAGCGTGGATCCCATTCCTGACGTGGAAATCTCGGATGCAATGTCTCCAAGCACGGTCGGATCAATGGGCATGTCGGAAATGCACGTGTCAGAGCGCCTCTCGATCACTACAGCTGCCATCACAAAATACCCGCATTTTTTCCTCAAAGTATTACACGACGCGCTTCGAGAAATTGAGGAATGGAACGAACAAGACGCAGCCAAGCCAGCCGAGACCGCCGAGGAGGTCACATTCGCGTGGACGCGCAGCAAACTCAAAGATCAGGTGCCAGACTTCCAATACCTCAATTACAGACAGCGAACGCGTCTGACACGCGTCCTCATGAAACTCATCAACACCAAGAAAGCGACGCTCGACGTGGAGAAGCTGCCCTACAAAAACAAATTGACCCAACCATCCACAGACGCCATCGATTCCCTCTTCAAAAATACCCGCCAGCTGATCAACGACAAAACATTCAAGCCGGAAGTGATCATCGCCCGCCCCGCCATCCGCCTCTTTGCTCTTGTCCCGGCCCCATCATTCCGCCTCCGATATATCCACCTGCAGCACCGATCCATCATGCGACTCTTGAAATTCAGCGGCTTATCCAAATACCAGAAGGACTGCAAGGAAAGCGCCCCGGATGACGGCGAGATGCATCTCGTCTTCCATCGCCTATTTGATTGGACACGAATCCGACCGTAAGATGAATCTTTTGAAAAAGAAAGAAAGAGGGTGACCTAACCTCATTTCTTTATTCTCGACCCCGCTAGGCCGAAGCGCGCCGTGTTTGACAATGCGCTCATGACCGATGCCTTCTCCACGTCGGTCTTTTACCGTGTTCCCACTACTGGCAAGGCTCCACCACTGCTTACACTGGACGACATTGATCCTCAAGATCTACAACAATGCCATGTATGGGGCGTCGATCCGGGCGTCTCCGAGATATTTGTAGCCGTCGACGGGTCCAACCACCAGAGCGGCATTTATGGCACCTCGCGGCCCACATTGCCGCCGCTGCCACCATCCGCTGGCCGGAAAATCAGATGGTCGGCCGAAGCGCCAGAGACAAAAATAGGCAACATGCGCGATCCCAAGTCTCCAGCACGCCCCAGATCTGCGTCGGTTCTTCCCGAGCGCTCTCGCCGTCTCTTTACCACGAGCGAGGCTCATCAAATGCGTCGATTTTCTGCGCAGGAATACAATCATCTGTCTGGAATTACTCGTACCAACCAGCACCTACGCCAATGGAAAGAGAATTCCGCCGACGAGCAGGGCGTCACCATCACCACCTTGGAATCCGAATTGCCCACCGCCAGGACCACACGCCCCGAAAAAATGGCCCTGCATGTCCAAGGTGTCCTCCGTGTGCTACCTCGGCTTCTAGCGTACTATGGGCTCCGGCATCAAGAGCTGCGATTCTTAAATTATAGAGGCAAGCAGCTGGCCGTCAACGAGATGGTCAATATCCTGGCACACGGCGGTAAAAAATACAATCCACACAACGCTACTCGACAAATACACGACAGCCAGAGCGACATCAAGTGAGCACACGAGCAAAGCGACCCTGTCACGAGAGAGTCTTGCCAATTGACCTTTTTTTTTTTTAACTCTATCATAGGTGGCGCAAGGCCTCGCCCCGCCGACGATTTCATTCTTGTCCGCTGATTTGTATTGGTGACGCGACGTTCAATCGCATGAATTGGCGAGGAAAACCGACTGGCCAAGCCGCGCTCCTCAAGCGCGCTCTGATTCAAGCCCAGCGCGACTGGCGTCTGATGGTCGTGGCTGTCCCAGAGCCTTTTACGAGCAAAACTTGTTCCACTTGCGGTCGTCGATCTTTGACGAATGTCACAAAGCGCGACTGCGGCACAAGCACGTTTAATTTGCATGGCGCACTCTCCTGCAATTGGTGCGCGCGCCTTTGGCAAAGAGACGTCAACGCCGCCCGCAATATTCGCTCGATTGCGCTGCTCCACATCTATGGTCAAGATCGAAAGGCACTCGACCCGGACAATCCCAAGCGACCTCAAGTCTTTACCAAGGAATTCGTTGAACCCGATCCCACAAACCCCCCTTATTGGAGACCACAAAAGTCGTCCTAGATTTCACAATCGGCTGTTTAGGCTATTGGTAAACATCTCGCCAGTGGCACAAAAAAAAAAAAAAAAGCTGGTTACCTAAAGGGGACGAGGGGAGCATAGAAGCTGATCCCAAGAAATTTGATTGGCAGCTAATCGTCGTGTTTTTTTTTTACAGTGAACACAGAACATTGCACGCCTTTTCCCGGCCATTTTAATAATGTATAAACAGACCTTCCACCTATCAAATCGATTTTTTCCCTTTAATTTTCTTCATTTTTTAACTTGCTCACATCAAGGAGACTCACTCCAGGGCCCAAGCCGCTTCTGTTGGATGATAGCCATTATTCTGTGGCATTGCAACCTCGGCAATTCTTGGTGAACAAGTGACACCTTGTTTGACGCCGCACATTATCGGTTCAAGAAAAGACAACTTTCTCGATATCCTGCGATTCGAATCGCATTGAAACTTTTACCTTGCATTCATGTTCTCAGATGCTACAATTTTCCTACTAGCGACAATGCGCTGCGACGCCGCGCAAATTTGCAAGTTTGGACAATGATCAATTTTGTATATTATTATTTTATTTTATTTTATATTATTTTATTTTTTTGCAATTTGCGCGCTCTTCCTATTTTTTTTTGATTCAGTCGGCAGCGGACGAATCAGACAGAATCAATCTGGAGCAAACAACGCTGTCATTCATAGCCCAGGTATCGCTTGTCATTTGGGCGCGCCTCGTGTAAATCCAAATTTTGACGCGGTGAGTGGCCCAAACCAAAACCCAAAAACACGGTTTCTCAGAGAGGGGCCAAACATGCACAGAAGAGAATCTGCATGGAGAGAACCCACGGACAATGTCAAAAAAAAAAGCGAGGTCAACCTGCTGGTTGGCAAGCAATTTGGGAATTTAGTTTCAAACTCATGGAGCAAATGACGCGGAAAAACGCGTCCAAAAAGCCGCGCTGACGTATCCACTAGCAAGAGGGATTCAAGATGCATATAATTGATTAGGAACACGTGCGTGTAACTCAATATCTGACGCGGGTTATAACGCGTCGAAAATGTTTATGATTTACACACAAATAAAGCGCTTGATCTGTCCATATTTCGATCTCAGCGGACAGAAACTGACGCGTGATATCATTTCAATACCTGAAGCATTGCGCTACACTGCACAAAACCGTACACATTTACCTTTTAAACTCCAAGGAGCGGAGTTTTTTGACTTTGGCAGTCTGCTGTGCCTCCAGATTTTTTTTATAGCCTGTTTGCCCGCCAGCAAATTTTGGGTCACGGCATAAGCTCTAGCCCAGTGCTCAAGGGGAACCCGCCCGATTTTTTTTTGGACTCGAAAAACCAAAAACATCCTATTTGCACTATTTTGCATTCATCTCGCCATCTGTATGGTCAATCCCGCTCAAAAATAGCTGCATCGCATTCAATGCAAAATTAGCAACAAAAAGGCTTAAAACCTTAAAGCGCTACGACCACTTTTTGACAAATTCAGGGCCATTGGCCGCGCTTTCTTTCCTTTCCTTTCCATTCCTTTTTTTTTTTTTTTGAGAATTGACCACGAGGCCCCCCTGCTGCTGACGCTTTGGAAGCCGGATTGGTCAATCCCCATCCATCGGCTGGTTAATTGGCGATGTAAGTTGATGATCCAGTGCCTTCGTTCGTTTTCCAACCAGTTTTTCTTACTTGACACCCCATGACACCCCATGACACTCCTTTTCTATCCCGTATCGTATGTTTGACAGCCAATGTGTGTTATTTGGATGTTATCATATGTACAAAATATATTTCTACTTTTCGAATAAAGCGTACTCTTGATCTCCAACGATAACACGATTGGGGATTGTGTTCTTAGGCATCGGGCGAAAGGGTCGCTCGCCATTATCCTGGGATAAACGCTGAAGCATAATTGTAGCATTGATCGTGTCGACGATATCTTGGTGCAGACCAGGCTGATTCTGTTGATGGCAGTAAAAGCCAGATGATGCTATTTGGCTTCTCTGGAAACCTGGCCAAGATTCGACTGGTGTGATTTTGAGCTCTTTGACAGGCGGTGACACAGGAACATGAACAGAATGGAGGTCTTTCCAATGAAAATTGGTAGTAATTGGAGGTAGCATCATCTGATGCTTATTGTCTTCTGGTGAAAAAGCGGAGCCGCGCAACGTCGGCGAAGGTGTTGTGTGCGGTGATTCTGTGTACATACTGGTGCTGTGGTCAAGATGTTTTAGTGTATCGTAATCTGATTTAGATTTTTGTTCCACGTAAGAAACCGACTGATTGGTATCTGTATTAAGTAATCGTGTCAGAGACATGCATGCCATTGCATTGTTCGGTGTTGTTTCCAATTCCGTCTTTTTCAATAGTCGCTGACCATCCATGTAGCAGCGTTTATCTTGGTATTTCATCTTTGTATATGGCTGCTGACACGACTGTCGTGCATTCGTGAATCCATTGCCCCGATGAGCACATATTCCTCTAGTCAGATGCGCATTCTTTGGATTGAGCAGAAGACAACCGTATTCTGCGTGTGTTGGATTAAGAGCTTCGGTAGCAAATCGTGGCCCAAACATCACTGTAAGCTCGTGACGGATATTCCAGGCTGTTCGTCTGCACAGGATATACGCAAAATCATATGGAATCCTATAAGCACTAGTTTAAATGACCTAATCAACAAGTATCGCCATATATCTTACCATGTTCCTTGAATTTTTAGAAATCCGCCTCGAACTTTTTTCACCTTAAGCTCTGGATTAGAATCCACCATTTTTACAATGTCCGATTTTGAGTTGCCAAGGGCCTTCCAGATGCCAGTAAAGTGAACGTAGCCTGGAGACAGATGAAATAAGCATTGAAGTTTGGATATTATTGGGCATTGCTTACCAGTTTCTCTATCCCACATAATTGGCTGACAATTGATCATGTATTCGTAGACTAATCAGGGCCGTCAATATTTTATTTGAACTTTGACCGTGTTGAACAGGGCGGATTTACCTGGAATGTATCCTCTTGAATCCAATGACGTGGAATATTTTGCTTTTTTAACTTTCAAACGCGTGGCAGGTGAACAGAGTGTATGGGGCTTGAATTTGGAACGATCACTGTCACCAATGGACAGATCATTGTTTTCATAAATTGGCGGCAATCTTTCCATGGCGGGTTGCTTAAGATGGTGTTGTAATTAAATGCGTGTCAAAAGCATACAACAACTAATATGATGAATAAAGGAGTCAAAGAGAAAAAAAAAAGAGAAAGAGTGAGAGACAATGCCAAAAAAAAAGGAGACGCTCATAGGGGAAATATAGGCACGCACCCGAGAATGTTCATTAATATTGCTGTTTTGGAGAATGTGCCCACAGCACCAAACGAGCATCAAGCCTTTTCTTTCTCATAGGGGACTATGCCTGCTTGTTGTCACCAGTGCGATGATTTTTATAAAACAACATCACAGAAAAAGCACAGTATGTATTGCGCATTGGTCTCTTTCTCTCTCTCTCTCTCTTTTTTTTTTTTTTTTTTTTTTTTACCTCATCTTTGGAGGAATGTTTTGCCAGGAATGCTGAAAAATGCACGCAGCCGCCTTCCAATTCCCGTTTAAACTCCGCTATTTTGCCTTTTTGATGCGGGATCTCCAAAAAGTTACATTTCTGCTCTTGGTCACTCGCGTGTCATGGAAACCCAGACTTACAAAGAGGAGAAGGAAGCCTTTGTATCAAACTGCTCCGGTGGCTCCCTGCTGGAGATACAATTTGTGGCTTCCACAGTCTTGGTAATTTCATTTTTTTCGCCGCGTTTCTCGCATTTGACAGCTTTCTCTCGTTTGCTAGGCATCTCATTGCCTCTGGCTCTCTTTGGTCAAGTCTGGAGCATGCTCGGCTGACAGCTTTATGGTGCAATTTCTCGTTTATATTGTTCCAGCTGTGCTATTTCAGACCGTGTTATCTGACCACATTGGTGTAGCTCTATTTGGCTTGTTGTTGCTTTCTTTCAATGCCCTTCGCAATTCCAACAAATTTGCTCATTTAAGGCAAATGGACAGACAATTGAGAAAACAGAGGGAGTCAAGACCAAAAACAAGTGTTTTACCTCAAGGACATAATGCGCATTTGTCTGTATACCGAGCATCCATTATGATTTTAACCTGCATTGCGATTCTTGCAGTGGATTTTCCCGTTTTCCCGAGAAGATTCGCAAAAGTGGAGACATTTGGCACTTCATTGGTAAGTACAAAAGAAACATATGGCCATGAAGGGATGAAATCATTCATCAAGCTGCATTAGATGGATGTTGGTGTTGGCTCGTTCGTATTTTCCTCGGGTCTCATCGCTTCAAAATCGTACGGAAGCTTAAATGCCAAATCTTTTGCTCAAAAAATGAAGCAAGCGTGCCGAACGTCAGGGCCATTGTTGGCATTAGGAATCTCACGATTGCTTGTCACGCGATCCGTGGATTATCAGGTAACAATTTACTGGTACTGGTATCAAACAAAACGTTTACATTCTTTTTATCTATGCATGCCAGCTGCACAATTCTGAGTACGGTTTACACTGGAATTTTTTTGTGACGCTGGGGTTATTGCCGCCATTTGTTACCTGCTTGATGGAATTTGCCAAGAAACCAGCGTACTTTTTGACAATTGGCATGTCAATTGCTGCGTTATATCAATTTGCTCTCTATCATGGCTTGCAAAACTGGGTGCTGAATGCACCGAGAACTACCCTACTCAGCGCGAACAAAGAAGGCATCAGCAGCTTTCCCGGCTATCTGGCTATTTTTTTGATTGGAGCGGATGCCGGGCTGATCTTGTTTCAAAACCGCAATCGCGACCGTCTCAAGGCTATTCAACTCGCTGTGAAAAGCATGTTATGCTGGCTTATTCTTGGTGTTTTCCGCGCATTGGCTTCTTATTACGATGAAGGCTATTGGGTTTCTCGCCGACTAGTAAGAATTATTTTATTACCAAGCGAATCAAGATCATTGGACTAAAGATTCAATTGATTTACAGGCCAATTTACCTTATATCGCCTGGGTTGCAGCGTTCAACATGATTCTCCTATCTGCCCTGATATTTATCGATGAGTTTTTCATTGAAAAAGACAAACCAGCATTGCTGCCGCAACTCTTGCACTGTATGAATCTGAATGGGTTGGCGACATTTTTGTTGGTATGCACGCTTTATTTTTTAAATTCACGCGAATGAATGATTCATCCAAAGGCACATTTCATGATGAAAAACTTTGAAATTTTAGGCAAATGTGCTGACTGGTTCGGTTAATCTCTCCATCAAAACTCTGTACGCCCCAACCTATGCAAGCATGCTGATTTTATGCGTGTACATGCTTTTGGTTTGCGCCTTCCCTTGGTTTTTCTGGCTTCAATTGGGGATCCGCATCAAGCTCTGATTGGGCAAAATCAAGGATGCTGTGTTTTTGCGATTGACTGGTGCTTTTTTTTTTTTTTTCTTTCCTTCTCCCAATTGTGTTGTATTTTGTAGCCTTTTGTAACTTATTCCTCGGCAAAAGTAAAAGAATAGGATGAACGGTATGTTATTTTGAGGCTTGCATTTGTTTTACTAGCGAGAATTATGACTTTTCGGTCCGTCTGTTCAGCTTTGTGCTGCAGCGCTCCATCTATCCTATGGTGCGTTTGCATCTGAGAATACCAGACGCAGCTCAGTAAATGATGCTTTGATGCAATGCTGGATTGCCCTGCAAAAATTGCTTTCGTCTGGCTCATTTGTTCTCGGTCGACAATGCATGCCAAATCACGCTCTGTGGCTTGTGTTAATTCGGTTTTTTTTTTTTTTTTTATCTAACCAGGTCCTTACACAAAACCAGCTTCGTCCACATCTCAAGATTGCCGAGATACCCAAAATCCACCAGAAACGCAAAGTTCAAGGCCAAGTTTTTTTTCATCCGATGATGAATTGGCACTGGAATATGGCGACTCCCCTTTGTCAGATAGCGATTTGGAATCCGAAAGGGGTGGCACAGTCGGCGGAAACTCAGGAACAAGCGATGTCGAGTCATTCATTGAGGTGGATTTTGAAGATGACACTGAAAGAAGACGAAATCAACACCAACACATGCTGCACCAAGATTCTGGGTATCTAGACCCTGAATTGTATGGTTTACGACGATCTGCGCGCCATAACAACCACCGTTCTCTTACGTACAAGGTACAAAACAAGTGAATAGCTGTGATTGTTGTCAATGTTCGTTATTCATTCATATTTACCTGTGACTAGGATGAATCTGATCACGACGCGTCTCTTTCCTCGGATTTAAGCCAGCCATCATCGACATTTGAAGCGAGTGATTCAGATGGCGACTATCGACAATCAACGTCCAAAAGAAAAAAACCAAGCATACGATCTCGAGTTCAAGCTGTCCGCTCATCGAAATTAGGTAAAAGACAAAAGCGAAATCAATTCGTTACCCGTTTGCCTAATTGCTCGTTTTATACGCTTTTGGTTGACAGCTGTTGGTCGTGCTGAGAGCAGTGAAACAAGCACCACGGGTTCTGATAGCGAGAGCAATGATGACACATGGGGGTATCGCAATCAGAGAAAGAAAAAGCGAGCAAGACCGGATCAATTGACAAGTAGGCTTGAGCATTGAATGATATCACGGCAACAAATTGACCTTTTTGTTTAAATCAGGCGATTCATTGCGTTATTCGACCCGCAAACGCAAGGTTGCTAATTACAACATGGACGATATCTGGGGACTGTCTGATGAAGACACTCACGACGGCCAGGCTTTGCCCGATGATTCTCTGCAACAACAAGAGGATGAAGGCGATATCATTGAAAGTGTTCATGATCATCGACGTCTGGAGGGCCATGGTACGTGATGTTTATTGTGCCTTTTTGAATGATTTTTTTTGCTAACAATGTGTTTTTTGTATTGTTTGTACTCTGTAGAATCAGATAAAGAGGATATTCCTTACAAGAATTTAGCGTATCGCATCAAATGGAAAGCTTGGTCGCATATTCACGATACCTGGGACACACCAAGTTACTTGAAAGCGTTCAAAGGCTACCGCAAAGTGGAGAATTATATCAAGGCATACGTTGAAGATGAGCTGTTTTTCCGTCGCCATCCTGAGACCACGAAAGAGGAAATCGAACAGCAAAATATCAACATTGAGCGGCGCCGCGATGAAATATCTGACTGGTGCTCAGTGGACCGTGTAATTGATCAACGCGGGATTGCTCCCAAAGTCGAATATTTGGTCAAATGGAAACGTCTTCATTACGACGAGTGCACATATGAATTTGCGGATCAATTGGAGCCCAGCGCCCAAGAAAAAATCGACGAATTCCTGGATCGCCAGCAGAGCCGGCAGCTTCCACATTTATCAACGACTTTTGGTGCACGAGCTGCGCGTCCCACTTTCAAGGCAATCCGAGAGCAACCTCCATTCATCCGTAATGGGGAATTGCGTGATTACCAGCTCCATGGTATCAGCTGGATGTATTGGTTATGGTGCACGAACAAGAATGGAATGCTGGCAGACGAAATGGGCCTCGGCAAGACTGTTCAGACCATTGGGTTTCTTAGTACACTTTTCCACAAGCATGGGCAGTATGGACCATTTTTGATTGTTGTGCCGCTCTCGACAACTGACAATTGGATGGCTGAATTGAAGCAATGGGCGCCAGAAATGAATGCCATTTGCTATGTTGGCAACCGGAAGGCTAGACAGGCAATCCGTGACCATGAATTCTGTCAAGCCAGCAGCTCGCGTCTCAAATTCAATGTTTTGGTGACAACGTATGAAATTGTACTGAAAGATCGCGATGCCCTGGGATCTATTGCGTGGCAACACCTTTCCGTCGACGAGGCTCATCGTCTAAAGAATTCCGAATCGCAGCTGTATGAAGTTTTGCAAGGATTTCGCTCAGCCAATCGCTTGCTGATTACCGGCACGCCATTGCAGAACAATGTCAAGGAGCTTCTCGCCTTGGTTCAATTCTTAATGCCTTCCATGGATCTCAAGGAGCTTAATGTGGACTTTGATCAAGTGGATGATGGCACCGGAGAGCAGCAAAAAAAAATTCGCGCTCTGCACGATAGCATCAAGAATATCATGCTTCGGCGATTGAAAAAGGATGTCGAAAAGTCACTGCCTTCCAAGACTGAGCGAATTCTTCGTGTGGAGATGACCGACATGCAAAAGCTATTTTACAAGAACATCCTTACCAAGAACTTTGACGTGCTTGTCAAGGGCTCCGAGAAGCACAAGAAGCAGTGGCTGAACATCGCAATTGAATTGAAGAAGGCCAGCAACCATCCGTATCTTTTTCCGGACACCGAATCGCCATCTTCAAGTCGTATCGAGCAGCTCAAGGGCTTGGTGGAAAACAGTGGAAAAATGATCTTACTCGACAAACTCTTGACGCGCCTCAAAGCTGATGGTCATCGTGTGCTCATATTTTCTCAATTGGTGATGATGCTTGATATTCTATCGGATTACCTCACTCTGCGGGGTCACTCGTTCCAGCGGCTGGATGGAAGCATGAAAACAGAGGAGCGAAACAAGGCGATTGATCATTTCAATGCAATTGACAGCCCAGATTTTGTCTTTTTGCTTTCCACTCGTGCCGGTGGTATGGGCATCAATTTGGTGACGGCTGACACTGTGATCATTTTTGATTCGGATTGGAACCCTCAGAACGATTTGCAAGCAATGTCTCGCGCCCACCGCATCGGTCAAACCAAATCTGTCAATGTGTATCGCTTTGTAACCAAAGGAACCATGGAGGAAAATATCATTGAGCGCGCCAAGCGCAAAATGGTCTTGGAGTATTGTATCATTAAGCAAATGGACACATCTGGTCTCTCGCTCACGCAAGAAGCATCTTCAGCCATGGCTCCCGGCAAATCACGAGATATCCCATTCAACAAAGAAGAAATGTCTGCCATTCTCAAGTTTGGCGCGCAGAATATGTTTAATTCTAATGAGCAAACCCAAAAACTGAACGACATGGATCTGGACGACATTCTGGCCCGAGCCGAGCATACGGAAACCATCGATGCTGACGACAGCGCCATGGGTAGCGAAGAATTTCTTGCTCAATTCAAAATTGCAGATTATGGAGGCAGCGCCAACGATCTTTCTTGGGATGAAATTATACCGGAAGCCGAACGGAAGCAAATGGAAGAACAGCAACAACTTGAGGCGGACATGGCATTGTATGAGCGTGCAGCCAGAAAGCGTGATCGCACGTATCTTGAGCAAGCCAATGACGACGAATTCGACGAACACGACAATACCAACGGGCACCAAAAATTACCCAAGCGGCGTCGAAAGCAGGTTAAGAGCCTGCCTATTGAAAACGACGGCGAATTCAACGGGCTCTCTGAAAAAGACATTCGCGTACTGCAGAGATGCATTATGCGCTTTGGTGATCTGGAAGCTCGTTTTGAAGAAGCGGTACAAGGCACGGAGCTCGAAGGAAGAGACAAGTCAGTTGTCATTGCATTGTACAAGGATCTTATCAATACCTGTCGCATGGGCATCAAGACATATGTTGGCGAAAACAGTATCCAGGACGACCAATCTACACCGGTTGCTAGTCATATGACCGATGCTCGCTTACTGATGAAATTCCGCGCCCTCAAGCCAAAAGCCGTCTATGTCACTTGGAAGGGTCTTCAAAAGATCAATGCAAGCCTTTTGTTCCAGCGCTACTTTGACATGAAGGCACTAGCGGAACGTTTGGATATCATGTCTGAAGTGATGAAATTCAGACTCTCTGCAAGCGCTGAGCCTGTGCAGAAATGGAGCTGCTCTTGGGGCCAACGCGAAGATGCTATGCTACTCGTTGGAGTTCATCGATATGGCTTTCATATGTGGTCTTCAATTCAAGATGATGCCACGTTGGGCCTGAAGGGCAAGTTTTTCTTGGAATCCAATCAAGATGGAATTCCACGACCTTCTCATTTATGCAGACGTGTTGAAAAGCTCTTGGCGCTGTGCTCAGCTGAAAATCTCTCAATTGCCTCCTTTCCGCCTGCTGTGGCAAAGCAATCGCACAAGACAGATGTTCGTTTGGATTCAAAAACACCACACAAGAAGCGCACCATATCTGGAGTACCTTTCGCCGACGATCAGGGCACACCATCGCATCACGGCAAAGATGTGCGCAGCTCCAAGGCAACCGGTGATACGGACCAACATCATCCACGCCAAATATTACGTCCTTTGAAGCCTCACCTCGTGCAATTACGCGACAAGCCCAAGGACCTTGAAGGATTGGAAAAATCGGCCTTGATCAAACGCTGCATGTTTGAAATAGGAATGTTCATTGACAGCTGTGTAGCGGCTGCGCCAACCAACAGCCAACGTGAGCTAAAACACCGGCTCTGGACGTTTGCCAAGCGCTACTGGCCTTTTGGTGACATCTCTCTTGATGATTTTATGGAAGTGTATCGTCGCGTGAAGATTTCCAAGTCTGATCAGCATCATTCCCATTCGACCAAGCGCTCCGACAAGCATGCAGACAAGTATTCATCAAAAAGACCCGAGAGCTCAAAAAGCATTCATCGTCGCTCCTCAAGCCATCATCATAGCCGTCAGAGTTCATCACATCGTCGCTCAAAAGAAAGGTCGCTTCATCATTACGGACATTCATCTCGACATGAGAATAAACGATAGACGTTGAAGCATTATAATGAAAATCGTCAAAAATAGGGGTACATTGCAATCACATTGCAAAGAAAAAGAAGAGAAAAAAAAGAAAATGTCACTGCACGCCATCCAGTGACCTCAAGTCGCGAGATGTGCCGAGGAAACGTGAGGGCGATGCATCTTTCCAGAGCTGGTGTCAAATTTATGCAATGTTGATGAGACCCGTCATTTCTCAACGACGAAGCGCGTCAGATATTCCGAACTTTAACCACACGAGAGCAATCATGAAAGACGCGAGAAGTTCCGAGGAAACGCGAGAACAATGCGTTTTTGCTGTACATCTGATTTGTGACGTTCAGTGCAAGAAAATTGGGTTTGCGCGTCAAACACGTCACGTTACATACAGTACGTGTAATGCTCCACCGTGGGGATCAAAAAGGCTGCAAACGGAGCGCTCTGTCCAATCGCTCAAATTTAAGACGGGGATCATTCAATATTCTCGAGGAAACTTATTTAATGGGAGGCTATCTATGATACTGATTGCGCTTTTTCCTCGAAAAATCCAAAATCTCAAATGTCATTGTGCTCCTTTCCGCACAAGGAATTAAGCGCGTGACAAGTGGAGCTGTCACAATCACCATTTTTGGCAGTGGTCTGCGGTGTGTTCTTGGCAGGAACCAGCCAAGTATCTGTTTTTTATTCCTTGTTGCTTTGCATGATCCAAGGATGCACTTCCCTGATGGCTACTTTTATATTATTTCAAAAGCGAATGGAAGAGCTGTAGATGGTGGGGCTGTTTTCTTTCAAATACATTACTAAAATTTTGTAATATACCTAATTTTCCGCCACAATTTGCATAGTGGACGGCGCGTCGCAGAAGGTAATTCCGTCCCCGGCGCGTGTTTTTCGCGTGCCAGTTGTAAGCTTCGTTCACAGCTGACCGATTGATGCTAGGACGGAGCAACAGTATTGCTGTGGCCACAAAAGCACAATACCGATCGGGACAATCAGCTTTGGTTTTCTGAAGGTACATTTTTCGCAATACAAAGCAGAGGTTCGTGCTCAATTCGTGCTCAATTCACGTTAGATGGCTTCCTTGTAAACAAATCATCTCAAAAAGTGCTTGACATACGTGGTGGAAACGTTGAAGAATCCGCTAAAATTATACAATTCCGACGAAAAGTCATCACTGAGGCGCTGAACCAACGCTGGGGTTACAGCGATGGCGTCGTGTATTGCCTTGCCGATCCAAAGTTTGTTTTGAGCGTCCGCTCAAATGACGACGGCACCCCCTTGATTCTGACGCGCAAAAAATTCCAGTTCGACCAGCAACATGAACATCAACAATGGCTTTTGGTTCCAGCCGGGGATATGCGGCTTGGACGCGAGATTCTTTTTGCTACTGATTTCCAAGAAAAATAAATGAGCTGTTTTATCCAGCTATTTTCCAGCACGCAAAGCAAAGTTGTTTGCAGGTAAATCAGAATTAGTACGCGCAAAATGAATTTTAGGCGAGCGCGAATCGCTGGTGTGGAGCGCACACGTTGCTGATGTGGGCCGCGCAGGTTTTAATTTGGGGTCCCTATTGCGTTTCGTTGAGAAATAACGCGATTCATCAATTGCATATTTTAGGCACTATCATAGCTCAACAAAAACGCACAGCCCTTGCAATTGCTCGGCACATCTCGCGTCTTTCGCGATTGTTCTTGTGTGGTTTTAATTGGGGATCTCTGACGCCCTTCGCCGCTAGTCTGTGTATTTTTTTTTTTTTTAATCGTTTTTGATCATACTGAGAATCTTACGCTGTCGATAGGTCGCTCACCGGTAACAAAAGGTGTCGCATACACGACGTTTTGCAAATGTTGGCTCAATTGACGTGGAGCATAACTAAGATGCAATATTTCAGGGGCAGTGTTCGGCATCTGTTTTTGCGTCTTTTCCATACTACATACCGAAGACTCGCTTCTCTGATAAAATTTACGACAAAGTCTCATCACCAATCTGCGTCGCCCACACCACAATCTGCGTGCCTCACAGCAGCAATCCACGCACACCCAAAACTCACTTTGCGCGTGCTCAATCTGATTTGCATGCAATCAATTCTAAATTGCGTGCTGAAAAATGGCTGTCGCGCTTTGTTGGACAAATCCAGTTCGATGGTGTGACGAATCTTGAGGGTCACATGCATCTTTATTTTTTTTTTTTCCTCCACTTGTCCTTTCTTCCGTACGACTCCATCAATGTCGACAACTGGGCGATCTTTTGTCAAAACGCTGCGACATTACCTCGACTCCAACCAGCAGACACTTCTTTCTCGGAACGACAAGCATCCGAGCGATGCTAGTCGGGTTTCTTCCAAGATGTTACCCATTTCACAAGCATCTCCTTGGATTAGCCCGTATCTATCGCTTCTTGCCTTGTCATCTGCGCAAACCACTCTAGAAGCCACGCCATATATGCCAGCTGCTTCCTGCCTTGCGCTCGACATACATTATTTATATTTCTTATGCGTTCAATTTGAGCACCTGGGTCTTGATATCTTTCAATCGCAATTAGGCAATGTTCCTCAGGCTGGCTTTGTTGCAGATCATGTCGACGATGACACTGGCAAAGCAGCTTCCTTGCTATCGGTCAATTCGGTCGCTTCCGCCATGTCATCAATGTCTCTTGGAAGTGGCTGGAGATTCTGGAAACAGCAGGCAAATTCGGCACAATCGACAAACTCGGCCAAGGACGATTTGATGCACATTTACCAATTTTTTTCGCGCATATCCGCCCTTCGACTTCACGCACGTGTGTACATGGATGTGGGAAATGGATCTCCGCGCAGTGGGCAACGAACTATTCTTGGATATGAAGAGCCAATCCCAAAAGACGGGTCAGTCAGCCTGTCAATGGCATTATTCAAGCAGCTGCAATTCTTGGAGCTTGATCGCGTGCACCCGCGTGAAATTGCAGATTGGAAGACCTTGTTATCCCGAGTCATCAGTCTGGTTATGAAGCGATCTGGAATTGAAACGCTGGACGAGATCTTGTGCTTGGCGGACGACTGGTGTGACGATCCAGCAGACGCATTCTCAAAATTGCAAATGCTGTCATTGCAGGACAATAATTTAACAACAATTGATGCTTCGGCATCATTAGGCCGGTTGCAAGCGATCACTCATCTCAACTTGTCCAGCAATCTGTTAAATGACGTGCCAGCAGCTCTATCTACGCTTTTCAATCTGCGATCCTTGAATTTGGCCAACAACATGATCTCGTCAACAGTCGGCATTAACACTGTGCTGGGAAATATTCAAGAATTGATCCTTTGTCGCAATCGGCTCACAAAACTGGTGGGCATCGATCGATTATGGGCGCTGGAACGATTAGATGTACGCGGCAACCGCCTGGATGATGTTTTGGAAGTCAATCGCCTTCTCCCACTACCAAATCTAGACGAAATATGGGTCTCGGAAAACCCATTCGCTTTGAACGATGTAATGATCGATTTTTGTATCGAGTGTGCGTGCATAGGGCGCGTCAACTAATGAGAATATTTTATAGACCTCATTCCGTGTGGACATATTTTCATCTTTTTCACAGCACGATCGCGCATTGAAATTGGATGGATCCGGGCCCACATTTGCTGAAAAGCTGAAAATTCAAAACAAGCGTGCCAATGCGAGTCAACAAGACAATTCTGTTACCCCTCTTGCCATTGCTCCTGCTGTTGTTCCAGATTCCCCCTCACCATCATCAGTTGGCGATTTTAACGACCCCAATGACAGTCCCCAGGTTCCTTTTGGTTCCAATCAGCCGGCAAACGATTCCAATGATACTCGTCAATCAAAAATGGGCCGAGCCAAAGCAAAGAAGAGCAAGCGCGTGGTAAAATTGCAGCATGTCGATTTTGATCAACCAAGTGTAATGTCGACATCGATGGAGTCGGAATCGCAAGCGGGACACGTTCATCGGTACACTGAATTACAAAGTGCAACACAGCACACGTCGCCTCTCGCATCTTATAATCACCAACGAGAGCGAAATAAAACGAACAAGGATGCCAGCACGTCTACGCTAAACACCAATTCATCTTCAACTTGTCCGTCTGCAGCTGCATCATCACACACTGTCATTTCAAGCTCACCCAGCGACGCGATTCATACTGAGAATGAAAATGGTTTCCGCCGCCGTATTGAACATATACGCCAAGAAGCCGGGACTGGATGGTTGCGTGTATTGCAAGAAATGAACGACAAACAGCAAAGTTCTCAATAAAAATAGGCATTTATCGCGAAAAAAATTTATTATTGCCGAACAAGTATAAAGCAGCCACTGGTGTTGCATGCCCATCAGACTCCATGTGCCGCTTCCTTAATTTATCGATGAAAAGCGTCGTCAATGGTCGCAATGTCCCAGTGGTGGGGTCATTCGAACGGCTGGTTCAAAGCACAAGCGCCCTCTTGTAAAAAGTAAATTTAATGACAGCGACGATACAGACAACACGGTATTGTTTACTTTATACAAAAACCAAAGTCTTTTGAGCGTTTGTGCTTCTTTTGGTAGATCCTGCAAACCAGTCAATGATGGCTCGCTGTGGGCCACTCCCACACTCACAGTGCGTAACACATTATTTGATTGGTGCATCCACGTCCCACAAAGATTCTGCTTTGTTAAAAAAAAATTTTCGACGTGCTTTTTTTTTTTTTTTTTTGTTTCTTTCTGCAACTAGTTTGCTTTTGAACGGTATGGCCACTAAAAAGCAGCGACCAGCGGCGGCTGTGGTGTAAGTTATAAACAAGCGCGCCTTCAAATGGCACAAATCGTATGCTGTTTTTTTTCCAACGCGTTCATATGATGTTTCAGGCACAACAACGGACACTTTACACTGACGAAGCAAGAGTCTCACGCAGTGGAGACGACAATCCAGCATTGGCAGCTGCGTCATTTGGCGTCTTGCTTGTCAAATGAAATCATTTTGCTTCCGAGACACAACGAGCTTCAATGGGTATTCATCGCTTTATTTTTTTTTAAAAAAAAACAAAAACTTACAATGGTCCCTTTTTTGGGGACAGGGGTGGATGACAGTATAATACCAAGACCAAGCGGGTTGAACGCACGCTTGAACTGCCCTTTGCACCCATGTCTGTGGATGCCAAGTAGGAGAGAAATTCAAAGCGAGATGGATCAGCAAATGAACACGCTTGATTTATTGTTTAGGCACGGCTACATTGCCGTAGCAGGGCCACGCGGGTTGGCAATGGTTCACAAAGAAGATGGAACTTGGTAAAGAGTCCAAACAAAAGGACGAGCGTCGCACAATAATAATACTCGTCCACGTCGCTAGGCAATCTGGTGTCTTTCAGACCGGCTCGGTAATGAACAATGCTATTTGCCTGTGGATGGCCAGGGACGAGGTGCGTGCCTTTGTGTGCAACAATGATCAGAGCATCCACGTCTATAATGTCCCGTCAATGGCTCCTATCTCTGTTTTTCGTGCTCCATCTGCTGTAAACCATAGTAAGGAGCGCGTAAAAAAAAACATGTCCTTTGCATTTTGCTCACGGGTCCATTTTGACAGTTGCCGTGACCAGCGACGGCACTCAGATGCTAGCTACAAGTGACACAGGCGTTGCTTACGTGTATGACATTCGTGATGGATTTTACAACTGCAAAGCAACAATACAAGGCAAGGCAGCTCTCACAAGACACAATGACAATTAGTGTTAAAATTCAATCGCGTCTAGTCTCGGATGAATCATGCGTTGGGTGTGCATGGAATGACGCAGGCTCAATGTTTGCTGTAACAAGTCAAAACGGACAAGTCAATGTGTATGATGGACAATCTCATACCATGCTCTGTCAATTGTCCTCGACAGAGGCAAGTGCTGTTTCTCTTCCTGGAAACAAAATTACTAACATTGTTGTTTTTCTGTTTCATAGTCAAGGAAGACGCGACGCGCGGCTCGGTGTATTATGTTTTGCCGAGGACCACTTGATCTGCTGGTATACAGCGAGCACGTGTCGCAAATCAATATCGTTGACACCAGGACATTCGATCAGCGACAAATTATGCGCCTTGTCCCATTGGAAATGGACGCGCATATTGCCGGTGTTGCTCTGTCACCAAACAATGATTCTCTCTACGTCGCCATGGAAGACAGCATGATGGAATTGAGATTAGACCTCGTGTCGCGACGACAATTCCCTTCTTCTACCATACCCATGTAATTTGATCCCCAAATGTATTAAAAGATAAATGGCCAACGTCAATTACAATCCTCAAACTTGAAGGGATGGTGGTAAAAGCAAGGGGTAAACAGTATGCGCGAAACCTGATGGCCAGACAAGCGGACATTCTTCTGGGCCATCTTTTGTCCACGCGGGTCATTCTGGACCTTTTTTTTTTTTTTATCTTAATTTTTTTTTATTTTTTTTCCTCAACGAATATGTCGACACACTCTGGAATCACTGCTGAGAGTCTCAAGGCCACCATCACGGAACGTCTGCAAGCTGAACACACGGAAGTAGTCGATCTGTCTGCGGGATGTGGTCAGATGTTTGAAGTCGTCATTGTCTCGCCTTTGTTCAAGGATTTGCGTCTTCTTGCACGTCATAAACTGGTCAACGAGAAATTGAAGGAAGAAATTAGTGCCGTGCACGCCTTCTCCCAGAAATCCTATACTCCAGAGGAATGGGCGAATCAGAAAAAATAAAATGGCGCGTCTTTTGCTTTGAAGTGTGGGGTCTGTGAGCCAAAGGTGTTTACGGCAACAAAATCCCCAAAAAAGCAATTTTCGGAGCTGTTGGAGGTGTGAACGGGATCCACCAAAAAATAAAAAAGAACGTGAACGAACAAAAAAAACCACGTGAATTGCCAATTCTTTTTTCTTCTTTCCTCGTTTTTTTTTGAATGCAAGATGGTACGCTGGACATGGACAGGGCTTAAGCAGGGCGCGTTTGACGCAGTCGTTGGAATAAAACTAGGGCTGAAAAATCCACACTTGCGCAAAAAAAAGCATTTACGGCTATTGCTGGCATTGCTTGCTTTGTCTCTTGTGTTGTTTATTTTGACGCACGCTCTGGTGTCTGTTCCGCTTCGTTTAATACGATCCTTTCTAGTATATGGCGTGAAAAAAGATGCACAAAAATTAGAAGGATGGCTCGAAGTAGTGCACCGATCTATCTTTGAGTTGATCGCCTACGTGCCTGTGATTGCTCTCTTCTTTCTGCGTTACCTGTACCCCAAGCCTCTTGACGACCTTTTTATGGAATCGCTTTTGTATGTCGATGAGATAAATGTCAGCAACGGCCAATCGTCTGGAAAGAGTTTCTATGCAGCCGCGACATCTGATCACAACATGACGAACCGCAACAAGCACGCCAAGCAGCAATATTGGCAGAATATGCGTCGATACATGATGCGTACCTGGAAAAAGGCGCGTCTTGGATTGCTGATTTACGCATTGTCGATGTTGCCTGTGATTGGCAAATTCATGTTTCCATTGGCTGGCGCGTACACGACCTACCAGGCACTGGGCAAGACGCAAGGCATCGCAGTGGGCATCTGCTTTATTTTTTTGCCTCGATGGGCGACAATGCAGTTGATTCGCGCATTAATTGGCATGCGTGCATTGATGCGCGAGTTGTTGGAGCCCTATTTTGCGCGCCAACACTTTACGCACCAAGATAAGCTACGATGGTTTAGCGGGCGCAAAGATGTCTTGTTCGGGTTTTCAGCCATAGCATATTTGATCATTCGTGTTCCTTTTGTTGGCTTTATTGGTTATGGCATTGCACAAGCCTCTGCTGCCTACATGCTCACTAGAGTAATTGATCCTGCGCCTTCATCTCCTGATACCGCCATAGATGCATTACAAATTCCCAAAAAGAAAGATGAATAATTTTTTTTTTTCGATCATGGGTAGTTGGGCTATTTCGTTTTATCTTGGGTCATTTTTTGATTCTGTGCAAACAAGGGTGGATAATGGCAAAGCAAGTTTGCAAACGCGGAAGGAATACATGAAGGGTATGGATGAGAGGGATTCGGAAAGTGCGAGGTCATCTTGGGGCTGCGGGATTCGAGTGAGTGAGGCGTGAATTTCGCACCAATCACCCTGAATGTCGACTTGCTCCGTGGTTCCCACAGGCATCCCTGCATTGATGATGATTGTGACTCCATCATAAAGACGTAAAAAGCTTCCGTTACTGCTGGAGTGCGAGAGCGCACAATGAATCTTGCGTCGCTGATGGGCCACCTTTATCAAAATGGGATCCATGGGCACAGAATAAAACACCTTCTTCTTTTGCATGTCGAACCAAGCGGGTTTCACAACAGCAAAACCGGAATGAATCTGATTTTTACAAGAAAAAATGCACTAAAATCATCAATACGCGTCATTTCAAGAGATTCATTCACGCTTTTCCTTGTAAAATAGACATGTTGGCGCGTGTGCGAGCATACCAAAATGTTCCAATCTTCATATCTCGAATTCAAAAGTATTCGACGCTCAATTTCCATTAAAACCCAAATTTGCAACCTTTTGTTCGTGCGCTCAAGTAACAAAAGGTCCCTCAGAGAGAGATATGAAAACACGTTGCAAATAATTTCATATGGCAAACTGAGCAAGCGCATGGGGAACAGGGCAACAAAAAGAAAAAGGGTGTGAAGAAAAACGAAACAGACAGTGGCGACTTTTTTGAAGTTTGATTGCAATTGGAGGATGGCAGGCGCCCAAAAAAGGAAAAATACAAAAAAAGTTGGTGCGCACGCCATCTGATCATGGCTTGATCACACGCTCGCCTTCTTTATTTCAATATCTAGGGAACGAGGTGACACCGTGCAAGCAGGTAACGCGCTTGTCATCATTGGTAAAGATTTGAGCTTCAACGGTATATTTTCCCTGTGTTGAAAAAAAGTATTGCTTTGCTTAATATTCACGCTCTATTTTCAGCTTCCCACAGGACAAAAAGTCTGCATTTGTGGCAAATAGCCAAACAATGAAACAATGTTATGCAACATGATCAACTTACAGGTGCTGGAACATCAAAGGGGAAATAACCGAGAAAAGGTGCAAGCGAAAGAGCTAGAGTGAGTCATCTGTCTCCAATTTTTTTTTTACCCAAAGCTTACGAATTTCTTTCGGCAACTCCACATCCTTGTTGAAAACGAGTTTGCCTTTTTCCAAAGGACATTGTTCATCAACCTTCACGATCTCTTCACAGAAATCAAACTTCTTTTTGAGCAATTGCACGAGGCCATACTTGACGGTGATCAAAACATAGGCGCCATCGTCAACTTGTTCCTTCAAATTGCCTTTGAATTCAATTTTCAGGATCTCGCCACGAACAGGAGGATCCGGGTTCAAGTTGATGTAGTCAATTCTATAATCCATAAAATAAATATTAGCTCTCACATGGTAAAATGGTCATCTTACGCCCTTACTCGAGTAAATCATTGTCGTCGCCACAATTGGTAATCAATTCAGTCGATTCCTCGTGCAGCTCAACCTGCAAATCCACAAGAACAGGTTCTTGAACTTGAATCTGAGGCGGGATGACGAAAGCAGATACAAATTGCACCAATAGAGCTATAAAAATTACGCAGGAGAGGGCCTTCATAGAAACGTCCACAAGAAAATAAAAGATAATGAAAAAAAAAAGAGAAAGAAACAAATCCCGAGACGACGTTCTGGCCAAGCAAGAAAACCATCGACGTCATGCTGGTCAGGTGCCTTTTGTGCCAACAAAAATTTGAGAGAGCGCTCATTTTTGAAGACATTTGAGCAAATTTCCTTTCTTGTACTTGCCCGCCGCTCTGTCTTTTTTTCCCACACTCTTTTCCCACCATCTATAAAAGCAGACAGAACCACAACAATAAATTTTTTTTTTTTTTTCACTCATCACTCAACCATGTCTCCTGCCAACGTTGCTCAAGAATCTCTCAAGACCACGCTCTGCTTCTCCATTGAAGACAAAGTCGGTGCTTTGGAGGATTGCCTGGCGGCCATTAAGGCCACCGATATCTCTTTGACACGCATTGAATCGTAAGAAGGAACTTGGGACAAATAGGTGAACTCTTTACCTATTTTTTTTTTTTTTTTTTTTTTTTTTTTGCTAGTCGCCCTAGCCGCACCAAGGATTGGGACTACGATTTCTTTGTGGATTTTGACGCTGTGGACACCAAACAAGTGAACCGTGTCGTGGAGGAGCTGCGTGCTCACACCAAGACGGTCCAAGTTATTGGCGCGGAAAATACTGGTGGTACGCTGCTTTATTTCAATCAGTGCTAGGAACAATGTGTTGGCGTACCTGATCATCTCGATGCCCAATGATTTTATAAGCTGACAGATTCTTTTTTTGTTGCGTAGACAGCGTTGTTTGGTTCCCGCGCAAGCTGACGGATCTTGACACTTTTGCCGATAAGGTGCTGGAAATGGGAGAAGAATTGAGTAAGATATCATGGCTGAGACCAAACGGAGGGCTCCATTTTTTTTTTCTCACGGGTAAGTTTATCGACTCATTTACCCCGCGTTCCAATTAAGGTTCCGACCACCCAGGCGCGCAAGATCCCGTTTACCGAGCCCGGCGCATGGACATCACTCGCATTGCCAAGACGTACCGAACGGGTATGCCCATCCCCGCCGTTGATTACACGGAAGAAGAAAATCAAACGTGGGGCAAGGTGTATCGTCAGCTTACAGACTTGTACAAGACTCACGCTTGCCGTGAACATCAGTACGTGTTCCCTTTGCTTGAACAAAACTGCGGCTACAGCGACAATGGGATTCCCCAGCTGGAGACTATCTCTCGATTCCTTAAGGATTGTACCGGGTTTACTTTGCGACCTGTCATGGGACTGCTTTCTAGCCGCGACTTTTTGAACTCGTTTGCATTCCGCGTCTTTTATTCCACCCAGTACATCCGCCATGGCTCAAAGCCATTCTACACGCCTGAGCCTGATTGCTGTCACGAACTCCTCGGCCATGTCCCATTGGTAATGCTTTTTCTTATATACTGAGACATGCTCATGCTCATGCCTTATTTTTTTTAGCTTGCCGATCCCGATTTTGCTGATTTTTGTCAAGAGATTGGCTTGGCTTCACTTGGTGCCACAGATGCGGATATTGAGCGACTGGCGACCATGTAAATTTCTAGTCCCAACCGTGACACAGAGCCCCTTGCTCATTTTTTTTTCTTTGACAGCTTCTGGTTTACTGTTGAGTTTGGCCTGTGCCGACAGGATGGCCAACTTAAAGCATACGGAGCAGGTTTGCTGAGTTCATTTGGAGAGCTGGAGTATGCCTTGTCGGATAAACCAGAGCTTCGACCATTTGACCCTGCCAAGACAGCGATCCAGAAATATCCCATCACGGAGTTCCAGCCCGTGTACTTTGTCGCCGAATCCTTCAAAGACGCCCAAGAAAAAGTTCGTGACTTTGCAGCCAACAGCATGAATCGTCCATTTTCAGTCAGATACAATGCATTGACACAGACCATCGAAGTTCTGGACAACAAGGTAAAAGACAAAAAAAATCAGCCGGTGAATTCGCATTTTTCACACCGGGTTTTTGTTTATTGTAGGACAAGGTTCTTCGATTTGCCAGAAGCATCCGTGATGACATGAAGACACTGACAAGTGTGCTCGAGCAATTGGGATGAATTTGATGCTTGTAGCCAAATAAATACAGCAACGACGGTTCACTAGAATAGCGAGCGCTATTTAAGGTTTTGTTTGAACCCGACAACGCTGCTGCTTGATCCAGCCCGCAAATTTTTCAGGCCCTGCGCAGCATCAAGTCCAATTGTGTCAGATGCATGCACAGTTGCCTTTTTTGCGTATTTGCCGATGTCTGCCTTGGACATTTTAATGTGGAACGCAGTGTCAAAAAGCACATCCACTTCCAAAAAGCTGTGAGGGATGTGAAGTAGGAATTCCAGAATTTCCGATTGAGACGGGCAGTCACGAAGCAAATGATCTACAAATTGAAAAGTAAGAACCTTGAATCGCTCTCTGTTATTCGGCTACCTTTGCACAATTGCATGATTGCCAAACTAATTCGATAAAACACCTTCACTCCTACAATTGCGTATAAAAATTATGATCTTTCTTCAAAATTATCGCAATTTGTCTTGCCTTCAAAATAAAAAACGTCCCAAACCCGCAAAACAGCATTCCATGGCAGCGTCAAGGTGAATGCCGTCAGCAGCCATTGAGTGATGTACATAATTGGGGTAACTTGGTTTTGTTCCTTTACATAAAAAAACAAAACAAAAATGAGAAGTTTGGCAAAAAACGAGTAAGCAGCCATTTTACCAGATGGCGTGCCAGTTTAGGTTCATGATCTTTCAATAGCTGCTCAATAACGAACGCGTCGATGCGTAGCTGAGCCAAGTCAGGTGTAAAATACCCGCTCAAGTAGCGGTCGATGGTGCAAACAAACAGCCAAAAAGCATCCTAGAAACCAAAAAGCGACAAAAATTAACTTTATACAGCTTATTTTGCTATTGCACTTACGTCAAGGGGCATGTGCATCAGCATGCACCCAGCTAGGCGACCCATGCCTTGGCAGTATTCCAGCTCAGGATTGTAGTGTGAATATGCTTGAAGTAAGATGCGCAGATCACGCTGACCTTGGCCATCAGGCTCACAAAACAAACTGTGGTCGGGGTAGCAACGCGGTATATCCTTGTCAATGACATCGTAAACGGGCAGCCGTGCTTTGCCATGTAGATTTAAAGCACCGTCTTGTCGATACTCGCTCGCACCTGCAAGGAATTGCCACACGCGAGATCGAACCGATGAAGGAATTCCGGCGCGCACAAGTTTCTTCAACTTGGCATCCTTCTTCACGGAGCCTACGCCCATCTTGCTAACAATCGAGAGCCATTTAACCTCCAGTTCACGGTATTGCTTCATCGATTTGCCTTGACTCTGGGATCTTTGTTGCAATACAATGCGGTATTATCGGTGGACAAGCATATCATTAACGATCACCCAAGCAATTAGCAACGATAACACTTGAGCGCGGAAAGCGAGAGTAGTTTACCTTGCTGATCCATGACCACCATCACCAAGAATGAATCCAAACTCATCAACGGCATGAGCGCCATCGGCTGCAGCATCATCATCGACACTGGTACGAATCGAAGTCCGCAATTGGGACCGAGGTGGTCTTACAGGAAGACCAGACGAGATGCCACTGGAAATCTGTAAATCTTGATCGCTGTTCCTGAGGCTGTTGCTGTTATCGTCCGAGTCGCCATCGGAGTAGCTGTCATTGAAAACTGACGTGTCCAACATCTTCGCCTGGTTGGACAAATTGGATGACTTGACATAGCTTGACCGGTACATCAATTGGCCGTTAACTAAAATCAATAACGTATGAGATAACTACTTGGGTCTGTGGAGCGCTGAAAAAAATGTTGGTCCATTGGGAATAGATACTTGCTATGTCTATCTGGAGCATGGCTTGTACCGGATGTGGTGGATGAAGTGACAAGACTCTCCATGCTTGATCGTCCGATCCAGTGATAATGTTCGACTGCATTTGGGACGACATGCTCCGAGTTGGAAGAATAAGACTGAATGGATCGACGCGGTCGTAGGCGACTGTCGTTTGCTTCATCTTGCTGTGAATGAAGGTCACTGGAAGATCGTACCCCGAGAGATTCGATGTCGAGCTCCGCATCCAAGGAGTCGAGCACGCGAGGATCAAGTTCCACAAAGTGCACGTTTTCTGCGTTGAATCGCCCAATGACACCTTCGCAGTATCCCTACCAGAAAGGCAAGGCAAATCGCTATTTGAACAGCAGGTCCTAGTCGCGCGCATTGCAGGCATTTACCAGGTAAATGTCGTCTTCGAGATGTTTTAAAACAACGATGCGCTCTCCTTGAATGAGAAAAAAAAAAAACGGCGTGAATACCGCATAAGCACCATTCTCGGCGCTTTACCTGACAGATACATGAGATCATCTGTCGTTTCAGCAATAACATCTGCCTTGGATACACATGCACCCAGGCCGCCTATAAGATATGAAGTCTTTGAGCTTATGAAGCACGGTCGTTATAAAGTACCTTTTTCGGCGAACGCCTTCAGCTCCGGCAACGTCAAATTGTCCAAATCAATGTCTTTGTCCAATTCTGCCACCTTTGGATCCTGTAATATGCGCGCTATTTTGTCATTAATATCATCAAGATCTGTTGAGACATGCCGAGTCGATTTAATATCCATCCGTTCAAAAAAAAAAAAAATTGGGAGAAGAAAAGTTCAGGAGTAATTCACGCAACTGCCGTTAAAATATCACATTTGCACTCCGATTACTATATCATGTGAATCATCGAGTTTGCACTGCAAAAAAAAAAAAAAAAAAAAGGGACAAGCTTGACTTCAAGGTGAAAAGCGCTTCAACCATAATTATCTTGCGCCTCCCCGAGCAATGCGTCAAATCTGCGCCACAGCGGCCAAAGAAGAGCTCTATCCGACCTCGGTGACCAACATCCCCCACATTATCCACCGGTGGGACAAAGAGGCGCACTGGAGGGGCCTTCTGGCGGTTACTAGTAACACCAGCCGCGCGTCAGATTTGGTGCCTGTACATCATGGACCGAATACCCGCGGCCAACAAGCGGAAATGGGACCCGGACACGTCCCCTTTCTGTCAGTCTTGCCCAGGCGAAGTAGAATCTGACACTTTACATATGCTGTTTCTATGCCCGAAAGCCCAAAACATATGGCTTAATACCACGCCCCCAGACATGCAAAGGGGCACCCTTTCCGATTACTACTGTACCCACCATCCCGACCCTCTCTCCCTATCCATGTCGAATTCGTGTCCACCCTCTATGAGGTGTGGCGCCGATACTGGACAGACTTTTCAATCGCTAAAAGATTATGATCCCCACCCCCACTCCCACCTGATTATTTGATTTATCATTTATCCTCTCATTTCTTCCATCCACAAGTTCGCTACCGCCGAGCTGGCAATTCTCCCCCCCTCACCCAGATTGAAATCCCCTTATGATTATTGTTCTAATAAAGACGTGTGTGTGTTTTTTTTAAAAAAAACAATTATCTTGCAAACCAGCGATGGCACGTCGTTTTTGATGGCACTTTAACAAAGAAAAGAGGAATCCAAACCCAAGGGGACGGGTTGCAGAGCGGTGGGATCAGCACACGGGCAGTAACATTTTTTTGTATGAATGATTAGTTTTATTGGAATTCAACTAATAATTTTTGGTATTGATCGCAGTGGTGGATGGTCGAGGATTTTTTTTTTTTTTTTGTATGAAATAATAGATCAAGATTATAAAAAGCCTACAAGAGGCACGAGAGCAAAACAGTTCGAGAAGAGAACAATAGAGAGTACGAGACAAAGAACGAGAAGAGAGCGACACGAGAACGACGAAAAGAAACTAGAAAAAAAAGACGAAAATCAGCCTTCGACCATCTCAGAATCCTGAGAGGCCTTAGGCGCGGGGGATGGGGGCGCGACGCAACATGCATCGGCTTCTGCTTGTGTCAGCCAACCTTGCGAGACGAACGAGCGTGCCAGCGGGCCGATGTGGCGGGCGCGCGCGTGTGTCAGGGTGCGGAAGATGCCCTTGGCGTGAGACACCTGTTCCTCATGGCTCAGAGCCGTGAGGGCCGGGTCTGCCAGGAATCTTGGCTCGTGGGGATGGTATTCGGCGGCAATGGGTTGGTCGTGGTGAGGGCTTTTTTTTTTGTATTAAAAACACTTTTATTTCGCATAATTCTGGCGGAGGGCTTCTTCCAGATGGACCTGATACTCCTGGTGGACCAAAAGCACCATTACATTCCTTGCGGGGAACTGGATGTCAATGATGCGGTGTGTTTGGACTCCAGGCGCACCGAGCTGCGCGCGTGCAGTCTTGAAAGTGAGGCGATGGCGTGTGGAGACGTGCAGGAACAATTTTTTTTTGTATACAAAAAGGGTACTTTAATAATAATAAATATTTCATAATTATAACTCTATCTATGTCATCTGGATGTCCGACGGTTGGACAGAGCCAGGAGGGGTGAAGATGAAACTCCAATGGGTGGCCCAACTGGAGTTGATGGCGCATTCCACACAAAAAAAAAAAAAAGGAGGTGATGGCGCAGCAGATAGAGACAAAAATTAGGTGGAGCGTCGGCTGGGGACCAAATCCATTCTTTTTTTTTTTTTTTTTGTGGGATGACCAAATCCATTTCGAGATGACCTCCTTGGTGAGGCCAGGAAGGAAATGCTGCCAGATGGGCCACTTTTTCGGGCAGGCCAGAAGAAAGTGCTCCTCGTCTTCTTGAGTTTGTTGGCAAATGACGCAGGTAGACGTGCAGGGACGTGAATTCCTTTGCTTCTGAGGGGGGCAGCGAGAAAGCGAGCTTGGCACTGGCGACTCGTACGGCAGGCGAGGGCGTGTTCTTCTGTTTTGGGCGGCGGCGCGACGCGACGACGGCCCAGGACGCGTCTTTGCGGGGGTGGATCGGGTTTCGCGGGCGACGGGGCAGGGACAATCGCTACAACACGTTGGCCAACTGGCGACCTCTAGCAATGCTCAACGTCGACTGCAAACTCTTCACCAAGATTTTGGCGTGTCGCATGCAAACCGTCCTCCAGCCACTCATCCACCCCGACCAAAAGGGTTTTATAGAAGGCAGGCAGATCGCAGACCACGGTTGGTACGTGCAGACATCGATCGAGATGGCGCAGGCTGGAAACGAACACCGACGACACATCGGCGTGATGCTAGATCAAGAGAAAGCCTATGACCGGGTACACCCTGAGTACCTATCCCAGGTCATGGCCCACTACGGTCTACCAAAGGGCTTCATCCACTGCATCCGAGAACTGTATTTTGATAACAACATCTTGGCATCCATTAACGGTTGGCTCACGGCACCAATCCGGCAGTCACGGGGCTTACGCCAAGGCGATCCATTGTCACCTCTCCTCTTCAACCTGGCCATTGAACCGCTGCTCAACGCCCTGAGGAATCCCGAGCAAATATGGCCTGCAACACCACCGCCCAAAGATCGATATGGCCGACGAACAAGACTAGTCCCTCCTCGACCTCTTCGACCGGAAGCACTAGCGTACGCCGACGACATACTATTGCTCACGGGGGAAGCACACAATTGGCACCTCACCGACAACACGCTAAGACTGTACTGCGCTGCATCCAACGCCAAATTCAACAAGGCCAAGACGATCTTTTTCCCCTTATCTGGCAAATTGGACAGATCTTGGAGAAAAATCGCCAGGGACCAAGACGCTACCTGGCACGACGAATCCGCAGTTAGCCCATTGGTGTACCTTGGCTACAGGCTCAGCTTGTCCAAGGAACAGCGCATCGGACACGAGGTCGAACTGATCCAGAAGATCAACGCCCACTGTAAATTACTATCGTGGCGTAGACTCTCCATCGCGGGCAACTCACTGCTTGTCAATGCTGTCGTGCTCTCCCGAATGTGGCACCAACTGCGTGTAACTCCCATCCGCTCCAAATGCCTCCAACAAATTCGGCGCATCGCGATTGACTTCGCCTTCGGAAAGAGCCCCAGACTAAAAAACGAAGTGGCATGCCTCCCCAAGACTGAAGGAGGCCTAGGCGTGATCGACACAAGGCACCAGGCACTAGCCCTACGCTCTTTCGTCGGGCAGCGCATCCATGAGGACGACAACCTAGAAGACACCTTCGCGACACGAGCACGCGCCTACCTACAAGGACCCGTAAAGCGTAAACCTGGTCGACAATCCTGCCTATGGGAAACGGCTCAGGCGATCCGCACCATCGACGAGCACCCGACCCTGTCATGGAGCGACAATGCCAAGACAATCCGCAAGACTCTCTCCACTGAGGGCAAGGCAAACCTGTATCCGGTCGAAGGCAACAGCCAGCCGCACGTCATCCATCGCGTCACGGAGCATGGCTGGCGCAGGTTTTGGAAACGCCGCATCCAGCCAAAGGCGAAGGAAGTCTGGTGGCGCCTACTCCACGACAAGGTGCCCACGGCGAAGCGCAGACACCAGTGGCAAGTGATCGACAGCCCAACATGCGAACACTGCGCCGCAGCCATTGAAGACACGGACCACATGCTCATATCCTGCCCTGCAAAACTGTCTCTCTGGAGGAGCCTCTGTGAAGAGTCAGGTCTCTCGCCAATCAACCTGCAAGACCGCGTCCGCAGCACCCTCTACCTACCAGCCAGGCGCCCTTGCTTCCATGATGACAAAGTCCCGATGATAGCCCACATGCTATACACCGTATGGCTGGCCCATTACGCGGCATCTCGAGAGGGCACTCCCCTCACGGCAACGTCCTGGGTAGACCGACTGCGGTCACTTGGCCTTAGCGGCTGAACACCCTCCCTTTTTCTCCCCTGCCTACTTGAGACCCCCCTTTCTTTTGTCTCTCCCCCTCCCCACCATGCCTACCCCTCTGAAATTATGTGAAATATTGCCCATATAGCAAAAATAAAATATCAATTATCACACAAAAAAAAAAAAAAAAAAAAAATCGCTACAACACAGGCCGTAACAGCAGAATATAGAACAAAACTAAAATTGCGTGTAACTTGTGAACGCGTGGTCCGATTTCGATTCTGAGAGCAGTTTTACTAATGAAACGGGGGTCAAAGCATCGAATGGTACAAATTTCGAGGAGCTCTGAGGCGTACCAAAAGTTGCACGATGAGACACCGGTAGGCTGCATGGCCATTTTTTATTTTGGAAAAAAGTGTATACAACTCACGTGACTTTTTTGTTCGCATAAAAAAATTAAAACACGTGACTTTTTTTGCACATTAAAACACGTGACAAACAAGCAGAAAAAAAGGGTAAAAAAAGCGCAAAAAATAAAAAAACTATGAAAAAAAGTAAATAAAATGAAAAAAAATCACAAAAAAATATTTATTTTCAAATGTTGACTTTAAAAAATGAAAATAAAAAATTGTAAAAAAAAGTCCAAAATTCCATGCAAACCAAAGGAACTTAATTTGGAAGACTCAAACCGTACATTTTGGTAACAAAATACTACCATATTAGGAGATTTCGTGTTCTCGCAAATGGATTTTATTGACCATATTTGGAAAATAGTTTAATAAATATTCCTATTTTGAAAGCCTTTTAAAGAGGAAATAAATTAATTACTGTTTTAGTAGGCTTCAAATTGGTGAAATTTAGTAAATTACTTTCCAAATATGGTCAATAAAATCCATCTGCGAGAGCACGAAATCTCCTAATATGGTAGTATTTTGTTACCAAAATGTACGGTTGGAGTCTTCCAAATTAAGTTCCTTTGGTTTGCATGGAATTTTGGACTTTTTTTTACAATTTTTTATTTTCATTTTTTAAAGTCAACATTTGAAAATAAATATTTTTTTGTGATTTTTTTTCATTTTATTTACTTTTTTTCATAGTTTTTTTATTTTTTGCGCTTTTTTTTACCCTTTTTTTCTGCTTGTTTGTCACGTGTTTTAATGTGCAAAAAAAGTCACGTGTTTTAATTTTTTTTATGCGAACAAAAAAGTCACGTGAGTTGTATACACTTTTTTCCAAAATAAAAAATGGCCATGCAGCCTGCCGGTGTCTCATCGTGCAACTTTTGGTACGCCTCAGAGCTCCTCGAAATTTGTACCATTCGATGCTTTGACCCCCGTTGCATTAGTAAAACTGCTCTCAGAATCGAAATCGGACCACGCGTTCACAAGTTACACGCAATTTTAGTTTTGTTCTATATTCTGCTGTTACGGCCTGTGTTATAGCGATTGTCCCTGCCCCGTCGCCCGCGAAACCCGATCCACCCCCGCAAAGACGCGTCCTGGGCCGTCGTCGCGTCGCGCCGCCGCCCAAAACAGAAGAACACGCCCTCGCCTGCCGTACGAGTCGCCAGTGCCAAGCTCGCTTTCTCGCTGCCCCCCTCAGAAGCAAAGGAATTCACGTCCCTGCACGTCCCCACACGCCATCGCCTCACTTTCAAGACTGCACGCGCGCAGCTCGGTGCGCTTGGAGTCCAGACGCACCGCATCATTGACATCCAGTTCCCCGCAAGGAATGTAATGGCGCTTTTGGTCCACCAGGGCTATCAGGCTATCTGGAAGAAGCCCTCCGCCACCACGACCAACCCTTTGCCGCCGATTACCACTCCCCGGAGCCAAGATTCTTGGCAGACCCGGCCCTCATGGCTTTGAGCCACGAGGAACGGGTGCCTCACGCCAAGGGCATCTTCCGCACCCTGACACACGCGCGCGTCCGCCACATCGGCCCGCTGGCACGCTCGTTCGTCTCGTAAGGCTGGCTAACTCCTGCTGAAGCCAACGCATGTCGCGTCGCGTCCCCGCCCCGCGCGCCCAAGACCGCTCAGGACACTGAGATGGCCGAAGGCTGATTTTTTTCCTTGTTTCTCGTCCGTCCGTTACTCGTTTTGCTTCGTTTTGCCCCTCCTCGCTGCTCGCCCATATATCAAATGATATTAATGTAGCCTCATTAAAAATTAATCATTATTTATACAAAAAAAAATGTTACTGCCCGTGTGCTGATCCCACCGCTCTGCGACCCGTCCCTTGGATTATGATTCCCTTTTTCTTTGTTAAAATGCCATCAAAAGCGACGTACCATCGCTAGTTTGCAAGATAATTGTGGTTGAAACGCTTTCCACCTGGAAGTCAAGTTTCTTTAATACAAAAAAAATGAAGTCAAGTTTCTTCTGCATTTGCAAAAAAAAGAGCTTTTCTTGGCGCAGTTCCAATTTTGGACTCAGCTCAGTGCATTTTTTTGTGCGCTCGAGTGATGCTCTGTTGGTGCAATTCTTTTTCGTTTTTGTGACCTGTATGACGTTGAAGATTCTCGAGTTCTATTCGGGCTTGGGGGGGATGCATTTTGCGTCTCGCTTAGCCGATTGGGATGTGCAAGTTCTGAAAGCCTTTGACATCAATGACGTAGCAAATAACGTGTACAAGCACAATTTTGGCACAAAAGCTGTTGGACAGGTAACTTTTCGACCGCCTTAATATAACAGATGTTGGTATGCAAAGTGCTGACTTTTATGTCAGCATATGATAGAAGGCTTGAATCTGAACGACTTTGAAAATTGGCATGCTGATGTTTGGACAATGTCACCACCTTGCCAACCATACACAAGAACGGGTCTCCAGCAAGCAAGTTGTGATCCGCGATCAAAATCATTCTTGTATTTGCTGAACATTCTCGACAAAATGAAAAACAGCCCTACATACATATTTGTCGAGAATGTCAAAGGATTTGAGACGTCAGATTCTCGTGACATGCTCGTTCAACAACTCGAAAAATCTGGTTATTATTTCCAAGAGTATCTTTTGAATCCGAATACGACCCTAGGCATCCCAAACTCCCGCCTACGCTATTATATGCTTGCCAGGCGACACGACCCATTTGTCGACCAAGGACGCGTCTTGGAAACATTAGCTCTTGATAGAACTATGGTCGGATTTCCGCCTCTGATCCAAGATTACCTGGAGTTGGACGCGGATTTTCAATCCTATCGCGTGCCTGACAAGATATTGTTGAAGATGGGACCTGTCTTTGACATTGTGAAACCTTCAAGCGACCATAGCTGTTGTTTCACAAAGGGTTATTTCCATTATGCGCAAGGCACGGGGTCGATCCTGCAATTGAACGAGGAAGCCAACGTAAGTTAGCAAGTCTCTGCCCCTCTTCAAGACTTATCATTCACCACTTCTCCATGTAGACCCAATCTGTATTCGATGAAATTGAGCAAGCTAAACAGACCGGCAATGTGGACCGTCAAGTTGAGCTCTATCATTTATTGCGTTTGCGTTACTTTACGCCAAGGGAAGTTGCCAATCTGATGGGATTTCCCGTAGAATTCGGCTTTCCAGAGACGACGTCAATCAAGCAGCGCTACCGAACCCTTGGCAATAGCATCAATGTGGCTCTGGTGGCTCAACTCATGCGGCTACTTGTTGCGTCTTGAGAAATAAACACATTGTCGCGGTAAAATTGCAGTTCGGCAATGCTCTCTTTGATGTCATCCAAAGCTCGATGCTTTTCTAATTTTTTCATGCTTCCAGCCACGGCTGGGTACCACCTTATCACAAGCTCCTTGATGGTGCTCACGTCAATGATACGATAGTGCAAATAATCAACCAAGGCTGGCATTTCTTTTTGTAGAAATTGCTTGTCAGCATGCACCGAGTTGCCACCAAGGGGAATCTTGCCCTTCCAGGAGCTGGCAGGGTAATGAGACTGTAAAAACTCGAGAATTTGATCTTGTGCATCTTTCGTTGTCACTTTGGATGCCAACACGGCGCTTGTCAAACCGCTCTTGCCATGATGTTCTGTGCACCACTCTATGAAAAGGCATAAGCGTGCCAATCGATAGCGAAAAAAAAGGCTTGGTATTGTATTTACCATCCATGCCGTCCATGACATGCTGCTCCTGATGTATCACAAGCTCTGGACCCTGATTTCGTAAATTAGTGCTCGTTTTTTATCTCTTTATTTTTTACCTCAGCAATAATATTCAAGTTCTCGTCAGTGAGAAGGACGGCAATTTCTATTATGTGGTCTCGACTAAGGTCCAGCCCGGTCATCTTTATGAAAGGCGCCGCATCATATGGCTGTCAGTATTCCCCAACAGAAAGAGTAAGCTCGTTTCATACCTCGCAGTCAATCCAAACAATAGGAGCTGTCATATCTATTTGTATTGGAAAAAAAAAAAAAAAAGAAAGAAAAAGAACAAGAAAAGTCGGAAGAAGGTTTATTTTTGGTCGCACGCAGCACAAAAAAAGAAGCAGCGGACCCCTTTTTCGCTCGTTTTCTTTTGCTTTTCCGATTTTCTTCCGCAAGACCTGGGAGCTTATGCTTGGGATCAGACAATGGATAGCCCGCAAAATTGGGTTGGACGCTACCATTACTGTGAACTGCTGGTATTGCAATAGAGACACGATCTTTACTTTGGGAGGTAGACAGACAGAGCACTATTGGTACTGCCATGCTTGTGAAAATCTAAATGCTTTGGACGAGGTAAGAAGACGAGAGATGCAAGCCAGCAGAACGATCTGATCCCAATCACTCTAGAATGGCGAAATTCTTGATGCACCATTGCTGCCGTCAGCCGCCGCACGAGGTAAATTTATTGTAACCCAAAAAGCCGGTGACATTGATGGTTTGTTTTATATTTCTGTGTGTGTGTGTGTGTGTGTTTTTTTTTTTTTTTTTTTTTTTTTTTTTACTTTGACAGCAGATCACCTGGCAAATCACGGTCCGTTGGCACGAACATCAGCTCGAAATCAGTTGTGTCAGAGATGCGCCGATAATGAAGAGCGCATTTACCAGTATATGAGTGACTTTCTACCAGAGGTAAGACAAACATGAGGATCAAAATAGACGAATTGAACCATTGTCTCCGGTAGGGTAACGAGGACGATCAAGCACTTGCCGAATCTCGCGCATACCATCGCCGGCTGCAAGAAAGATATCCACTTTGTGCCGACTGCCAGCGCCTGGTTCAAAATGTCATACGGGATGAGGAGCATTTTTTGCAAAATTATCGCATCAATGTCCGGCGCGAGGAATCACTTGCTGCAGCTGTGCCCACGAAACCATCCAAAGCGTCTTACTGGTTCCAAGCCTTGTTTTGGTGCACCGTGCACATGTCGGTTATTCATATGTACTTTGCGTTACCAGATGTCATTTCTGCTGCGTTTTCTTGGGATCAGATTGTTAGCCGCATTTCAACCTGCTATCAAATTATGCTGATCTTCACTGCTTGGGATCTGCTTGCGACATTCATCAACGATTGGCAATCTGACCTCATACTCACTCGTGTGGCTTCAGTCACATTCTCAAGCTCCAGCCTAGTGTATGGCTATCTGTTGTTGCACCTGGTTTCGATTGCTTTCTTGGACTGGCACCCTGCAGCCACAAAGACTTATTGGACGCCTTCCAAGTATCAGCATTGGACTACGTACAAGGCATTCCAGATTGCTCTCTACTTGATACGCTCTCTCTTCTATTTATCCAACGGGTACCACCTGGATCGACAAGCACAAACATGCCTAATGCTCATGTACTTGACTGTAAGCCATCGTTTTAAGCTGCTGGCGTAATTTTAATTCTTTTTTTTTTTTTTTTGTGTTGAAAAGGCACTGCTACTCTCTTTTGGTGTTGTCAGACAAAATCCACGATGGACTCAGCGCTTAACGCGCCCAACATCATCTAACGATTCATACCCAGTGGTGCGCACAACAAATCCCCAGCGACAGCAACTATCTCAACGATCTTCCCTCGCATCCAATGAAAACGAATTGGACCTCATAGTTGCTGATTTGGGTAGAATAAACCTGTCTCAGTATTAGCAAAACGCAACATGGCGATTTGAGAACGATTTAATATAAAATAATATTATTACACCTGTTGATCAGCAAAATCACCAGCAACATCAGGTTCAATGATGGCTGCGTGACCCAAAATCAACAAGGCACCGGCGCCAAGCACCCAAAAGACGGCACCTGTAGCACCAGAGAACAAAAGCAAGATAAACGAGCCTCCGACATAGCATCCATAAAGAGTTGACACTGGCACAGATTTTCCTGCGAATTCGAGAGTAGGTGCATTAATTCTGGAGATCAGATAAAAGCCGCCAATCAAGAATGCAATGGTAAAAAGCAGCCACCAGTTCGTAATGATTGCATAAATCGAGAGCAATAACAAAATAATCATGTAGTTTCCTGAAAAGTAGCCCAAATTGTAGCTAAAATGAGAAAGAATGAGCAAATTGCAGATTGTGCATATGCTTGCAAACTTACTTCCATCGCTTCGTAATAGTTGGCAGAGATGAGGTGAAGTTTATACGATTCTTGTCAAAAAAGTCAGAGAGAGGCCTGACGTTGGATAGGCGTTCTTCCTTAAACTTGCGAAGAAAAGAAAAGCGCTCATCATTTTCCATATTGCCAAGAGACCCAATGGTTTCTCCAAGCTGTTGAGCAGTTTGCGAAGACAAGAGAGGTTGTGCCATAATTGAGAGAATACAGGAACAAGAAACGAAGGAATGAATGCATTCTTCAAACCCAAAAATATATATTTTTTCAATCCCAGCACAAAAAAGTGTGCCCATCTTGGCATTTTTGGATGCTCCTTCTTGGTTTCTCTGGCCCCTTTCTTGGCATATGCTGTCAGTTGCTCGAAGAATAAAACTGGTTTGCCAAAAGGGCTTTATGTCCACCAGCCACCCTTCAGGATCGCTTTCAAGATACCGTCCACCGGCTCATTCTAATCAATATCGACGTTTTAACGATAAGCAGCCCTTTTACACCTCGAAGCGATTTTGGATCACTGTAGGCACGGGCACAGCTTTGTATGGCGGGTATTATGTTGCTCACCTTGAGCGAGTGCCAATTTCTGGTCGTCTCCGATTTATGGATGTCACTGCAAAACAAGAGCAAGGTAGGCAGGCATAGCGTGGCCAATTGACCAAATCTAAACGAGCTTGTTTTGTGGCAGCAATGGCAAAACAAGCATATGATGAGGTCATGGCCACATATGGACATCGCATCTTGCCGCCCAATCATCCCTATGCGAGATTTGTGACGAAAATTGCCAAAAGATTGGTGCGTGTTTCCGGAATGGATGCGTTGCAATGGGAATTTCATGTCATTGATTCGCCCGAGAGAAAGCAAGTTGATTTTCTTTTCCCAAAGTGCTTTCGTCACGCAAGACTAACCTTTTTTTTTTTTTTTTTTGTTCCAGCGCTTTTGTTTTACCTGGTGGAAAAGTTTTTGTATTCACTGGCATCTTACCCATTGTGGAGAATGAAGATGGCATGGCGGCGGTTCTTGGTCATGAGATTGCCCATCAGATTGCTAGACACAGTGCTGAAAAACTAAGCTTTGCCAAGGTGCTCATGGCAGCGAAGCTCACTCTGGTTATTTTTGGCATCGACCCAAGCTTTATATTCAACCAGCTGACGCTGAATTTCATGATGATGAAGCCTTTTTCGAGAAAATGCGAAAAAGAAGCCGACTTGATGGGCTTGGATCTGATGGCTCAAGCGTGTTTCAACCCCAAGGAGGCCACCATGGTTTGGCAGCGGATGGAGGCATCAGGAACGGGAAAAGGTGTCCCGCAGTTTGCAAGCACGCATCCAAGTCACAAGAATCGCATTGTGTATCTTGAAGAAAAGGTAATTGCGAGATGTTTTTTTTTTTTTTGTGAGGATTGTCAATGACAAATCTTCGCATTTTAGATCCCAGAGGCGTTACAATTGCGAGCTCAGAGTGACTGCACGTCAGACCTTGCTCATTTCGCAGAGATGTTCCGAAGAGTTCAAGGATGAATTTTTGGCACGCGTCGCGTTGCTATTTTAATGCCCGCTGCGTAGAATAAAAAAAAAAAAAAAAAAAACCTCGAGCGTCTGGACAATGGCTTTATTTGTGGTCATCTTCGTGTTTCTTTGGATTCTTTTTATGCTTTTTGTGCTTTTCCTTGTGTTCCTTGTCCTCGTTCACTTGTTGCGCCTTGTTGTCATGGTCTTTGTCGTCTTTTTTCTCTTTCTTTTTTTTCTTTTCTTCCTCCTTTTTCTTTTCTTCTTCTTCCTTCTTCTTTTTTCTTTCTTCGGCGGCTCGTGCCTTGGCTTCTTTGAGAATAACTTCGCGATCTTCTTCTACTCTCTGTGTAGACATGCCAGGCGTTTCCAATGCTCGCATGTATCGTCGGGGACCAGGTGCGACTTCGTAGCTTGATTGGTATGCTGCGGCACGGTCTTTGTCAATTGTGTTTTGCGTATTTTCTTCATCGCCCAATTGATACATGTAAATTTTGTTTCTTCCGGGGAAAGGTATGCGCACTTGTTGCTTTGGCACAGCAAGAGGATCTTGGCTTGCAGTCTCCAAATCAGGGAAGATATCGCAGGCAATGTCACCAATGTTGAGCGATTCACACTTTTGCAAAGTCCAAGGTGTGTGGCCACTGATGTAGAGTTCCAATTTGAGGAATTGCATAACGTACATGTAACCAAATACGAGGAAGATTAAAAGCTGCATCTTGTTCCACACAGCAGATTTGCGACCAGGGTAAGAATTCATGCCGACACGATTGTTGAATTTTCGGCAAAGCATTGTCCAAAGGACACAAGCATTGCTGCCGGCCCATTCCAACCCACTTGCAACTCCGACGCACGCGAATGTCAAAGGAACAAACGCGTCCGAGAGCGATGTTGCATGACCAGGGAGGACCGTGTTGCCAAATGACTGCAAAATGATGCTGCAAGATGATAGTATCATGGCCTTCACATTTGAATCTATGAAAAAAAAAAGTTAGATCTACACTACACAATGTCCTACATTTTGACTTACCATCAAACTGCTTTTGCAACCATTCAGCACTTGCTTTCCAATGACATTTTTGAGTGACCATGGCACTTATTTGCAACGCCGCGCAGATGAAAATGACAGTAACCGAAAACACTCGGAGAGCAGGATGCAAAATGACGAAAACGGACCGGCCGAACAAATCGTTCCACAACAATTCTGCCTTCATCTCGGAATACCAACGGCTGGGCTTCTGTTTGGGCTTTGTTTTGACGTCGGATGGATTAATTTTTGACAATCGATCATACACAACACGATCAAACTTCCACATGATTCTGTGCACATATCTGAGCTTGTACAAAAACGAAGGCGAAGGATATTGAATAGTATCCTTGGATTCTTCTAAAAATTAAAATTAGAAATTAAAAACTGAGCCAACGTGTAGTGTCGATCGACCCCTTTTTTTTTGGCATACCCTCAGTCGGAAGCACTTGTTCAATTGTCCAAGCAGAGACTGATTGTCTAGCAGAACCCATGCAGGTGACTTCTTGCTGCACATGATCGAATGGCAAAGGTTGATAATGACTGCTGAGATAACATCCTTTGGAATGGAATAATCGTATTTTTTGACGAGCCTCGATTTTTTCCTTGTAATTCGAGTCATATCCTTCGTCATCAGAGACAATGCGCACCCACCATATGTCATTGGAGTCGTTCATCATGGGATCACCATACGATCTACCCGAAAATATGTTAAAATTGTGCGCTAATATTTGAATTGACCAATCCACCCTTACGAAACTTCATGAAATCCGTCACCCTGATGTACGGGAGGCTTTGGGTCGTGGCTGTGTAAACGTCGACCGCTGGGCCAATGCTGCAACTTTAGCGCGTCATTGTTCTTGAGATACTCAACATCTTTTTTTTTCGAATTCAATTTCTCGAGAATCCAAATATTGTTCACATCATCAAAGGGATAAACAGTGACTTGATGCTCTATTAAAATAGTACAAGTTAGTTCAGAACTTGGCCCATTTAATGAAAAACTTACGTTTGCTGCCCGTGATATATAGCTCGTTATGCGAATGGAGGTAGCCATTGTTGGTGCCAACATGCTTGATTTTTACCATGGCTCCAAACGGAATGTCTAATGTTTTCTATTAGTAAAGTGCGCAATTATTGCGTCAAAAACTTACAGCGCGAGGTCGCATTGATCTGATTGCCGTTTAAAGAGTATCGAATCGAAGCATCAAGGAACAAATCGTGATCGCCATTGTTTGGGGTGGCAGAAAATTGCCAATGGAAGAAATACGTGTAGACCAAGACTGGTAGTAAGCCCAAAAGCACCAATTGATGAAAAACTCTTGTCAAGCTTGTTTTCTAAAAAAAAAAAAAAAAAAAAAAGTTAAAATATGCATGTCCGTGGCAATTGATCAAGCTTACCACTGGGATCTTGGAATTGCAAAGATTGTGCCATGCATCAACGGAGCAAAACAACAATGCTTGCACAACAAGCAATGCGCCTTGCCATTTGGTGGATGCAGCCATGCCGATCAGCAACCCTGTGCTGCACATGGATTTTGCACTGAATGACAGGGGGAAATCATTTAGCCAATGCAGCATAATCAAAAAATGCTGCTCTAATACCTGCTGATTCCGGTTTTAAAGAAAGAAATGGCTGCCAAGCAACTTAACAAGACAAACACATTGTCAGGGGACACAAGTCTTGATCCGACGACCATGCCATTTTCTAAAAAAGAAATTCTGTCAGCAATGCTACTTGAAGAGATAAAAAAAAAATACCAAACGCTGCCAACATGGAAACCAATAAAGCTGTTTGATGACGGGCTTGCAAAGATCGGCTGAGAAAATACACAGCAGGTGTTAAAAGAGTGCTCAGAAGAATTGAAAAATGACGCAAGGTTTCCAAAGGGAAGCGAGTCAGGACCCTAATATAATTTTTCTAGTTAGATTTATGCATCTTGTGTGCTTTTTTCACCTTTTTCACTTACTGTCCGTCGTATAGAATGGTTTCATCGCCACTGTAGCCGGCCATGCGAGCCACAAATGCATACAAGATCGTTGCCAATGGGGGTTCGGCGCCAATATAGAACTTTCCTTGCAACATCCAATTTATTTGCTGTGCAAAGACTGTTTCGCTAAAGACAATCGATTTGGCAATGCCAAGATTCCAAATACGCGTCGCGAACGCGATCCCAGTCATGAGTGCCAGCTGCATCATCTGATTTCGCCAACTGCCCTTGTCCGCAGCAGAAGCATGTCTTGTTTTGTATGTTTCCACGCCTTGATGATCATCGTAGCAGGTGGCAGCCGTGTCAACCTCTTGATCAGTATTGTCGGCGTGCGCGTGTCGATAACGTAATGACATTGGGCTGACTCCAAGCTACATTTTGCAAAGCATTACATCAAAAGAAACCTTTTTATACAAGCCAAATTCTCAGTGTCAATATTGCCTAAAATAGAACACATTCCTTGCCCGAGAACTCCTTTTGTCGCACCATTTGGATTCGGACCAAAGGGACACTTTCTTTTGTCCCTTGTTCTCCTTCTTTCCCCTTGACCTTTTTTTTTTTTTTTGTATCCTGTGCCTCCCACCGTCTTGAATCAACTCAAATACACCTAAAATGTCCACTATGACGAGACGGCGAGTCGGGGCTGGCGGCAGCGGCAACGGCGACGGTTCAACCACGCAAGGCAGCGACTCGTCCCAGGAAAATCGGCATCATCTCGAACAACAAGCAACAGAAAAGAAAGTTGCATACGATCCTCGGGATATGGACGACTCAAAGTCGACACCGAAGCTCACTCTGATGGAAGAAGTGCTGTTGCTCGGCTTGAAAGACAAACAGGCAAGTATTTCGTTTATTTGATGATGGCCAAGAACAAAAAAATACTGACCCGCTTTTTTTTTTTTTTTTTTTTTGGTCTATTCTTAGGGGTATCTGTCTTTTTGGAACGACAGTATTAGCTACGCGCTACGAGGCTGCATTGTGATGGAACTCGCATTTCGAGGCCGCATCGCCATGGTCAAAGATGCGAATCGTCGCAAATACCCTTTGTCCGACCGATATATCGAAGTGATTGACGACAAGTTGACAGGAGAAGTTTTGCTGGATGAGGCCTTGAAGATGATGAAAATCAGCGAGAAAATGTCAGTATCCAGCTGGATTGATTTGATGAGTGGTAAGACCTTTTTTTTTTTCTTTTTTCACTTGCGTGCTCACAATGCCTTCCATTGTATAGGTGAAACCTGGAATGTCATGAAAATTGGGTATCAACTAAAGCAAGTGCGCGAACGATTAGCGAAAGGCCTCGTTGACAAGGGTATTCTTCGCACCGAAAAGCGCAATTTCTTGCTTTTTGATATGGCAACGCATCCTGTCGCGGACACCGCCGTGAAAAGCAACCTTGTCAAGCTTGTTTGCACCATGCTAACCTCTCACATGTCGCCAAAGTCATTGGAATCCATCACAGAGATTCCTCTTGCGTATCCTCGCGCCATTGCCATGATCTGTGCGGCATATGCTGCCAATGTGCTGGAAAACGCACTGATGGTGCTGGAACCTGACTCCCGAGAACAAGCATTCAACAAGGTCGATGAATTGATGAACGACTATTCAACGTGGCCATTTACTGGTGAAGGAGCCAAAATAGAAATACCCAAAGGAATGGAGCTTTCGATAGAGGTTGTTGCAAGTGTCTTGAATGTCCTGACAAAAATGGATGCAATTGTAAGTCTCGTTGCCTCTCAAACATAAGGACTAATCTTTTTTTTTTTTTTTGGGTAGCTCTAAAATTCAGTCTTGCCAATAAATCGAGCGGCGGTCGTGTCGCTCTTCATTTCTTTTTTCTTTATGATGCTTTTCAGTCGTACAATGTGATTCAAACGAACATGGCGTTTAATTTTATTAATTTTCTTTTTAATTTCTACAAATTTACAAAGTGCTGGCAAACATCATTGTTGCAGCAGCACCGGCTGCACCGCCATCGCCAGCAGGGCCAGCATTGGCGCCACCGGCACCACCATTGGTGCCACCATTGCCATGCATGTACTGCATCATTTCGTCATCCTCATCTTCGCTGCGGTAGTTGCGACGTCGTTGAGATTCTGACATCATACGATTTCCTTCCAAGTGGCTCTGGTCCAATGGATGGTGCTTGTCATTCGTGCCAGCATTTTCATTGTCGCCAAGCGGCTGGCGTGGCAAAACATAATTGATCGAGAGCCGGTCGCATTCGTCCTTAAGTTCAAACATAAAGTTGTTGTGTCGCATGCCACGATCGGTTGCATCCTGCCAATTGCTTGCATGACAAAAGTACATGCTGAGATCCAATCTGTTTTGATTTTCCACGGCCACAACAGTAAGCGAGACACAGTTGGGAAGGTACATCTTGGGGAATTGGTTGCACCACTCGAACATGTGCTCACGTAGCTGATGAATCTTCCAAGTGGGCGTCTTGAAATCGATATTTAATGCTAAAAAAGAAAAAAATTAAAAAGGAATCTGTGGCAATAATGATCGTTGCTTACGGATTGTTTCGCCCATGGGGCCCGCACGTCGAACGTTGATGATATAGAGCGCAGAAAGAACGGCATTTTTGACATAAACGACCGAGCCATCCCATTTGCTACAAAGGAAATTAGTATGACTGTGCACCAATGGTTCGCTCGATAATCTTACATGAATGTTGTCACCAACAATCCAACATTGTCAACAATAAAATTGTCGGTGGCAATAAAAACACGGTCACCAGCATCAAAGGGATGCTTTTACGCGCAAAAAAAGAGAGACAGAGACAGAGAAACAGAATGTTTAGCACCGCGTCTGGTACACTCATATTTCGATACTTACAGTCACAAACACAAAAATAATCGAGTCAAACGCCTCCTTGGCGCTATTGCCAAAAATAAAGCTTGCAGCAATGAAAGCGCTCCACAGAGGCATCAATTCGGAGCCAACACTAACGCCAAACGAAGCACACACAATGATGACCTAAAGGATTGCACCATTCGATTAGATTTGCTTGACAGAAATGCCAAAAATAAGCGAATTACCCAGATAGCGGTGAAAATCACCAGCAAGATCAGATCCATCTTGCCCGTAGCTTGCGACAAGTCGCGCATGGAACGTGCCAGATTTTTTCGCTCTCTGTAAATGCGGATGCATCCAGATCGCAATTCGCGTTTGCTGATGTCACCATTGTCGTCCACGTCAAAGAGATGAAACGCTGCCGATGCCTCGGCCTGCGTGCGGAAGTAAGGATACAAATCTGATTCAACAACATGATCACGACTAGGATTGGGGCCCATGAGGTTGTAGTAGATTCGTTTGGCAAGGGACTTGGCTTGTTCCGAGGTGCTTTGCTGTTTCGTGCCAGTGTTTGACTTTATGCGCTTGTAACCTCCTTTTAGGATTTTGCCAGGGATAGCGGAGGTCGAATTCAGGAATGTCGTGTCACGAGAAATCATTTGAGGGCGTCGGCGGCGAAGAGTTTGCTCAGAGGAGCTACGATGCTCGTCAATGCTTCCGGTTGATCGGCCAGCGGGTTCCTCGCCATCAGATCGCGTTATCTCTGCCGGCTGAGGCGAGTCCTCGGGTTGCATGCGGATGGAAGAATCAGTGCTATCTTGCCGCTTATTGCTGCTTCTCTTCGAAAGCTGTGGAAGGCGGTATTTTGGCCGGGGCGACGACGCGTTGTGATCCGATTCCTGGCTAAAGTAGTCATCCTGCTGTTGGTTCTCGAGGGGAGGAATGGCGATCAGAGTGTCTACATTTTGCTGCGGGAATCGCACATTGTTTGACGAATCCATATTGCTGGATGGTGTGTTCATGATGGACGCCGGCTGACTTTTCTTCCCATCCCCGGATCGTGTAGTCATGTGTGTAACGTTGGACGCCATATTGGTCACATTCTTGGCGGCTTTGCGACCGATTTTCTTCAGCAGAAATTCTTGCGGGTTTTTACGCTTCACTTTCTTGAGCTTGTCCAGAACTTTTAGCGCACGGTCATTGTCCTCGATGCGGTTGCCATAGGCCTTTCTGTTGACAAAAAAAAGTTATGAATTTTTTTGTGAAAACAAAATAAAAAGGAGCTTACTTGTGAAACGATGTCACTATGAAGGGGAACAACGAGACAGGGATCAATTAGATATGTTGAATTCAAGCTCCTCGTGAATTACCAATGAGCTGCAAGAAAAATTTCTCAATAAAAAGCAGCAGAGAGGCGAAAAAGGCACATTGCCAAATGCTGTAGATCACCCTTGCATAGTCAGGAACAGAACCGCCAGGTGGCAATGGGATGTGCCAGATGATGAATTGCCACGACCCCCAGCACCAAGCAATAATGATGACAAGCTTGATAAACGAGCGCAGTGCCATGTAATACTATAAAAAAAGATGACTGAGACAAAACACTCGATGCTTTTGAGCAAGCATTCTTACCGAAAGACGCATTCGCAGCACCTCGGTGTTTTGAGGTCGAAGATAATTGGCCACTTTTTTGATTGCCCAGGGCACAAGCTCGACAAACACCTGCGACAAGAAACCAATTCCCCACATGAAGGCCAAAAAGGTAAACCACACCTGCAGATTGTAAGAAACCATCGAAATGTCGTTTTGGTACACCGTAAAAATGGCAACATCCACAGCTATGAGACACAGCGAGAACAAGATGACACCAGTCCAGACAAGATAGGAAGAATTCTGCGACAAGCATATAAACAGGCGGCTGTGTTTGATCTTTTTGCGATCTTCATCGTCTTCATCATCACGCCCAGCCCAATCAAAGTTGTCCTTTTTCACGGGCTCATCCTCCTCTCCAGACATGGGCAAGTCGGGTGCCATCACAAGAGCCGGTCCCGCTAATGTTGAGAGTGGAATTGATGCATTGAGACCGTCTTCAAGCAACACCTCGTCGTCTGTCGTGTTGGCAGTGCTGCTGTTGGCTGTAGTGCCGGGCTGTTCTTCCTCGGTTTCATAAATCGCCACCACCTCATCATTCGGGATATCATCGACCACCTGTGTTTCGGTTTTCTCGCTCATACGTGTCACCAGTGGCTGCTATGAAAAAAAAAAAGAAAGAAGAAAAAGAAGAAAAGCAAAAACAAATCAAGGAACCAAACTAAAATCCTCAAAATGGGATTCGGGGACCAAAAAAATTTGCTCTTGGTTTCTGTAAACAACAATAAAAATAACGGGTATCTTGTCCAGACTTCTAACCCCCCTCCCCTCCTCAGATTTTCATTTCTTTCATTTCTGGTGCAAGCAAGGATGTTTAATAAATGAATTTTATTCATGCCTTGCCCTGAAGACAAACCAATCCTTTACTGCAAGATGAAGAATGCAAGGGCGATCATCAAAAGAAGCGCAAAACAAACCCAGCCGACCTAAACCAAAATCAGCAATTGCGCCAACAGGGGGAGCCTAGGGCATCGTCTTCAGGATGTGTTCCCACCAACGCCATGGCAGCTCATCCGCACGACTTCTTCCAAATACTGTATCCTCTTTTTGTATTCTTGTTCTCTTGCTGCCATTGATTTTTTCTCGGACTCCAAGAGCGCGTTGTTCAGCACCAGTTGCGCATTTTCACTTTGCAATTCCTTGATCTGATTTTCAAGATGCTCAATGTGCAATAGCTTTTTCAATCTCGATTTGCGAGCTGCATGAGTGTTCTGCAAAAAAAAAAAACGACCCAAAAAAAATGAAAGTTTTGCCTTTGAATTGGCTTTTTTGGGGGAAAAAATCCTTTTTTTTTTTACCTTGCGGCGTTTGAGGGTGTCCTCATCCAGGGAGCCATCTTCTCCAGGCTCGGGCTCAGGGAGCCTTCTTACGCCTCTAGGCTTTGGCAAAGGCTTTGTTGGTATGGCCGACAAGGTTATTTCCTCGCGGTGTAATTCCAAAGGTGGCTTATCGTTGCTTCCTCCCCATGAAATATTGAAAACGGAAGTATCTTTCCCTGGTGATGTCGTGGAAGATATCGGGGTCGCACCTGGCGCACTGGTTGTACTATAAATTGAAGACGATAATTCCGAGACTGGGCTTGTTCCTTCGACGGTGCCTTCCGTGGCTGTTGAATCTCTCAAGGGAGGAAAAAAAGAGTACCTGTTGTCGTCCATGAGGCAACACACGGAAAGGGGATAAAAAAGTGCAGGTTTCCAATTGAACAGATGATGCGGGTTTTTAAATTTGCCAGCTTTTGAGCGCCTCAATGATACGCGCGCTTTTGGTGTTTGTCGCTTTTCCGTTGTAAATTTTGTGCTGAACTAGCTTCCGGGCAAACCTACGTCTCTCATCCCCTACAATACTCGCCGCGCGCGGTCGTGAGGTCTATCACACGTCCTATTTTGACGCGAGGAGTAATTTGGAATGACCAGTGTGCGCAATTGCGTAGGCCAAGGGACGTGATTATTTTAAATCAAGAAGGAACAGAGAAAAGGGGTACTGAATTGAAGAAGGAAAAAATGAGAGAAAACGCTAAAAAAGCGAAGCGAAAGAGAGAGAGAGAGAGAGAAAGGAGGAAAACAAAATGACACATGCACAATATTGGCCAGGACGTCGGGCGTGTCGTGCGGCAAAGCGACGCGCACATTGTCCGGATTTGTGACCCATGAAAAACGCGACAACAAGTACAATTGGCCATCATGAGCACTTTAAACTCTTGTTTTACAGCAAAATGCGAAAAATTCAAGTTAGAGAGTCGCACGCCATCATCCCCTTTTCGTGGGTTCTCGCGAATAAAAAGCATGCGGCCAAACGCGTTATTTTGCCTTCGACGCGTGTAACGCGCTTTGCACAGCGTGCAATACGCGAGCATGACGCGTCAAAGTCTGTTAAACGTGTAGATGCTCCCGCGCCGCCGCTTGACGCTCACCCGTACTTTCGCGCGTCACAGGCGGCGCATCGAGCAGCTAGGAAACTTTGATATTTTCACAAATCCATCACTGACAACATGTCAAATTGTTCTTTCGATCGCCGTGAAACTTGTACCACTTGAAAGAGACCAGCACGACGTCATTTCTGGGATGCAAGTCCGCCTGATGAACGACGTTTATATGCTTGCAGAGGATCAAAACTTTCATCTATGATAGCTTCAATCGCCAATTTCTTGACGCCGACCAAGGCTGGCCAGGCCGCATTTTAACGTGCAAAGCCGCCGTTAAATCTCTGTTGAATAAAAGCAGTTTCATCAGCGTCAAGCAAATACTGATGGAGAAAATCAGGTTTGCTCTCGGCACTGCATATTTTGCAATTGGTCGATGCCGCCTTAAAGTGTCTTTATCGCCATGCATATGCCGAATGGGCAAAAAATGGCTTTTTGAGCGCCATTGGCGGTGTTTTTTTTACGTTTCTGGACAATCGGACTTTGATTGGTTCATGTTTTCGCTTTTGTCGGTTTCTCCCCTCTGCAGGACGGCATCTTTTCTTCGCTCGTTCATACTTTTTTTTAAAATGTACAACGGTATTGGTTTGTCAACACCCCGAGGATCTGGTAAGTTTGGTACATGATCACGAATAGAGAATTGGAATTCACCTCTTTGCGTCATAGGCACGAACGGCTACGTTGTGCGCAATTTGTCCCACATTCAAGCGAGACCACAAAAGCGAGACGAGCGTCCTATTGATCAGTCTCAGCCGGCTGCTCGCAAGCCCAACAAAGAGATCACAGCGCACGACTTGAAACGCAAAGTGGAAGTGGAGTGCATGAAATTGCAATTGAAGCTGGAAGAAAAAGGGTAAGCGAGAAAAAAAAAAAGAGAGCAAGACAGAGAACGAGAAACTAATAGTCATCTTCCTTGTAGACTCGCCCAAGACGAAATTGATACCAAAGTGGACGAATTTCGCCAACAGAAGCTGAAAAACATTGATTTTGCACAACCGCGCGACGCAAAGAGGTATGCAATGCACCAAAAATGGGCAATGAGAATCAGCAATATTTATTTCTTTTTCTTTTTTTTTTTATTAGCCTCAAGGTGCACGAGACTCATCTGCTGAAGGAAGCCAAGTCCAAGGAAAATGAAAAAGTTGCAAGGGCATTCCGCATCGATCGTCAATACGAGGAAGGACAAGCTTTTAATCAGGAATTGCAGCAGCAAAAGAAGGAACAGCGCATCCGTGATCGTGAGGCTCGCCAGGAGGAGCACGAGCGGCAAAAGCGAAGACGCGAGCGCGATCACAGCGATGATGACTATGATAAAGAAAAGCAACGTCGACGACGACGCCACCGAGATGATTAGCATTTTGAAAACATGTCAATAAAAAAAAAGACATTTTGAATAAGGCATTGTGTGAGATTGACCACTTTTTTTTTTTACTGTAAATATCAGGGCAGTCGGCACGGAAAGGGTGCTGTTGCGCACAGGTCGCACGGGCTGGGGGACCCGTAAAGGAACTGGGGTCTTGATGACTGCAACGTGGAGCGTGCGAAAGTTGCCTTTTGGAAGACGCGATCGCGGCCCCCTCCGTCAGTGCGACAGCAAACAATTGAATGGCCCAGGGTACTTTTTGGCGCGTCGCGCATGTGTCAAGGAGAATTGTTGGTCGGCGGTGCAAAGGCCGATGCACCGGGAAAGTGATGGGTCCGGAAGCTCCCATCCAATGGGAACAATGGCCCAGGTGCTTGGGATGCACGCGATAGGTGGTTTCCCACGGGTTTTTTTTAATCCACTGTTTGGTTTTATTGACATTCAGGGCTTCTTTTTTTTTTTATCGAACTTTTCTTCTTTTTCACTTTTTCTCTCTCTCTTTTATTTTCATCACAATTAATTGTTCCAGCCTTGCAATGTCTGTGAAATACGACATCACCAGCGACACCGCCACCCAGCCCACTGATGAGCTCTTTGAGGTGATGAAGACTGCCTCTCGAGGCGATGATGTCTTCAATGTACGTAGAAAAGTTTTTTTTTTTTTGGCCAATTGGCAAGCAGCTGGATTGATTTATTTCTTTTTGATCCCGTAGGCTGATGCCTCTGTCCATGAACTGGAAGCCTACATGGCAGATCTCTTGGGCCATGAAGCTGCATTGTTCTGTGCGAGTGGCACAGCCAGCAATCAACTCGGCCTTCGATGCTGGCTCCTGCATCCTCCTCAATCTGTGCTCTGCGATTATCGTGCTCATGTCCACGTGCATGAGTGCGGTGGCATTGCTTATCACTCGCAGGCGGCTGTCTCGGCTGTCATTCCCTCCAATGGCATGTATCTCACCAAGGAAGATGTTGAGGCGAATATCAGCACCGACACCCTCACTGGTGCTCCCACAAAAGGTAAAAATAGCCAAAAAAAAAAAAAAAAAGCCCAGACTGATCCATTGCTTAATCCCCGCTTATTTTTCAGTGATCTCGCTTGAAAACACGCTCAACGGCACGATTTTGCCGTACGAGGAGATTAAGCGTATCAGTGAATTGGGCCGTGCCCGTGGCATCAAGATGCACATGGATGGTGCGCGCTTGTTTGAGGCATCGCAGGCGACAGGGGTCAGCATGAAGGAGTATGGCCAATGCTTTGACAGCGTGTCCGTGTGCCTGTCCAAGGGTGTGGGCGCACCGATTGGTTCCATTTTGGTCAGTGACAAGCGCACGATTGAACACGCGCGCCACCTTCGCAAGTTGATGGGCGGCGGCTGGCGCCAGGCCGGCATGCTCGCCAAGGCAGCGCTCCACTGCGTTCAGACGATCGTGCCGTCGATGCCGGCGACGCACAAACAGACCAAGCGCCTTGCCGACGGTCTCGTGGCACTTGGCTTCAAGCTGCTGGTCCCGTGCCAGACAAACATGGCCTTTGTCGATTTTAGCCCGGCACGCGTCGCAGACGTGGCGGCGCCCCTATTGGAGCACGGCATCAAGATCTCAAACACTCCCGGGTCGTCCATGTGCCGCATTGTGCTCCACTACCAAATCCCTGCAAGTGTCATTGATCAATTCCTTGCTGTTGCGGCCGACGTGGCCAAAGCGCAAAAGATCAGCCGCCAAGACGATGACAGTGCTATTTGCTCGCCTGCCTCTTCGGGTAACAACTCGACGGTCGACTTGTCCGCCGCGTATCCCTCCATGTAATCCATAAAAATAATAAATCATAGCATACCAAGTCAGTCACACACAATTAAATCTATACAATTGAGTTTTTTAAAAAAAAAAAATTTGCACGCGTCACGCGAAAGGTGCGAAAAATGAATACACGAAAAAATGGGGTGGGGTCGGGGGAAGGAAGGGGGCAAATCTATTTCTTGCTTGAATCTACAATGATGAACTTGGAGTTGGTCTGCTTGGGTGTGGTGGGGGCCGTGTGCGAGCCAAACTTGGCCTCTTCCAAGGCAATGGCCCTCTTCTCCAGCTGCTTGTAAGGTTTTCGGTGCAGAATCTCTGCGGCCTCCTTGGCCGTGAACGGCTGGTTTTCCTCGAGCAGCTCCATGCGCGGCTTGCCAACATTGGGGAAGATATCAATCAAGGGTTCTTGTAGCTCGGCGACCGGCTGATCCGCACCCATGTACTGCTCCATGCCCTTGGCGAATTGGCGCTGCAATGTCACACCCTAAGTGACGCAAAAAAGAAAAAAAATGGGAGTGAGACCTTGCCATCAAAAGAAAAAAAATCAAGTGTACATTGGCTTCCATGTCCTTTTCAGATTGCTTGAGCTTGAGAATGGCTTCAATGCGCTTTAAGGAGTAGCCGTACTTGACAGCGAGCTGGCGAATTGTCCAGGTCTCGGGGTCGGACAGGTACAGTTGATATACTTCCTCACGTCGGGCGTCAGAAAGGGGAGGACGAGGCTGGAATTGCGGGTTGTTGGGAAAGGGCTACAGGAAAAAAAAAAAAAAAAAAAGTAAGAACACGGGGCTTAATGCTGCTTTTTCAACTTTTTTTTTTCCCATCTGTGCTTTTGTGGGCCTGGGATCGTCGCTCTGGATCGCCCAATTGCTCAAAATTGATCACAACTGCTCACAATGGCCGCTGGGTCCACTGTTGCAGGTGTTTGCCGCTCTCAATTCCTCGCTATTCCCCGTATCTAAGCCCAAACTTACCGTGTTGCCTAGGTAATTGGTGGTGCCTTCGGCAGGGCGAGTGTATTTGCTGCCCTCCGCTTTGACCCACTCGTGAAAGCGGCGTCGTCGACGGGAGAGCTTGACAGGCTCGCTTTGATCGACGTCGGAAGGCTGATCTTGCTGGTTAGACTGCTCTTCCTCGGCGAATCGAGGCAAAGTAGACCATAGAGACCGCTTTTGCGTCGCGCAAACAGCCGACTGCAGACTTTTTGAAGGCTGGATCAAGTGTCGAAGCATAATACAAGGGAAAAAAAAAAAAAAAAAGAAAGAAAGAAAGAAAACGAAAAAAGAAAAAGAATGTACCTTGTCCGACCCTTGCTCCACTGCAAAATAAATCGGACCCAAGCCATTTTTATTGATTTTGATTTTGTCTGTCCGCCCGCTGGGCAAGGAACAGGCTTGGAGGATGCACTTTACAATTGGGAGATTCCTCCCACGCCCATGGATGGTCTTTCCTCGCCTTGCTTCTAGTGGATGTACTTCCAACTAATAAAAACAAATGTCAATTGCTAATTTGTCGTCGTCTTGGATGACTTACTCTGGAAATTTTGCGCGAGAGGTGGTTGCTGGATCACCATGCCGCTGTGAGCTACCGTGTTCCACACGACACTATTGGCGCCCGACCAGCCATGGCCACTGCCAGCATCAAATCGATCCTGGATAATCAATTGCCCTTCAAAGTTACATCCATCGTACAATTGACCCGAGGCTAAAAGGAAAAAAAATAAAAAGTGAGCCTTTTTTACCTTTGTTCTTCATCTTTGGGGCTTACACCACTTCATGTGTGGCCCAACGTCACCAAGCTTGCCGACGCTTTGACATTGGAAGATCACATTGGGTCCCGGAATGCGGCCTTTGTATGAAAAAGCATGGAAGCTGAATTCAGCATGACATTGCTCTACCAAAATCTGCTGTCCTGAGATTTCAAATGCAAATTGGCCGACCAGAGGGGTGACAGGCTGCGACGATCCAGCGGACGCAGGTGGAAACGTGTGGCGACATTGCTACATAAATTCATTGTATGGTATGAGCTGCTGCCGCCTTTTTCCTTGATTTTTTTTTTTTACCTGCAATGTGATGTTCAATGTGTTGACACCCAAACGAATGAAATTGCGCCACCAGACAGAGGTGACCTGGCGAATCCAGCAATTATCGGCATGGTCCATATCGATCAGCACTTGGTCAAATAGCTCTGCAGCAAATCGATAGTCCTTGACCTTGTTTTTCTCTTGTTGCATGATTTGCTCCTTGGTTTTGTTGGCATTGCGCCGATCAATGAACGTCAGGTGCTCAATGCCCACGTGATGGACGCGGTGCGATGTGTAAATCTCGACATACCCGCCGCCGTAGCGTTGTTCGAGTCGAGTTGTCAAAGGGCTGTTGAGCGTCACTTTATCGCCTTGCACAGTCAGGATTGTTCGCAAATGCTCGAATTTGCCGGGTCGCCAGCCATTGTTCTTTGTGGTGTCGCCTTTTGGATGGATGACATCCATGCCAATGTCGCTGACCCACGTGGCGTTGAATTGCACAGCAACGACAACTTGGTCACCGGCCTTGTAGCGCTTAGCAGCGTGTTTGACGTGGAGCTCTGTTGCGCCCACTGGAATCTGTTCATCGGCAATTGGCGCGCGTTTCTTTGCCAAGACATTGGCCTGCCCAACAATGCGCAAAAGATGGCGGCCGGTGCCTTCGTGCTCGAGCACTGTGCCGCCATCTGGCGTGCCCTGCAGAATTGTGCCTGATGTCGTAATCTCCAGGCACTTTTCCAGACGATAGACGCCACGCGCGAGCTGAACAACGCCTCGGAAACCATCTTTGCGCATGGGCAGCTGGCCAACCTCGTCCAATGCCTGCTGAATCGCCGCCGAGTCGCCGCCACTGGCCGCAGGGGTCGGATGCACCACAAATGTCGTCAATTCAGGAATGGCTTCCACCACAGGCAAGGCCACCCGCCCATCCTGATAGCCAACTGTGGAAAAATCAATGATTTTGTCGTTCCCTGGATTGTACGGCTGATAGACAAGGCGTCCAGTGTGAGGGTCAGGGTAAATTAGCTTGGACAGGGCGCCACCACCTGCTGTTGGCTGCTGCCAGTTGGAATACGCGGGAAACGACACGTTGGAAAAATGCTGCTGTGGTGCCTGCTGCTGAGACTCATAGCCAGCGTGGTCCTGCACACTCATGCGCTCCAAAGAGTGTACAGCCTCCTTTACCAGCTTGCCAACGAGTTTGTTCATACGAAAGAAAGAAAAAGAAAAAGACGGTTAAAAAAAAGTAGAAAACAGCAACCCATACAGGAGCAATTTTAAACGTCCGACAGCCTTACCACAAAAGGCGGAAGGCATTTTGGGTTTTTGAACTCCCCCTTTCTTTACACATTTTTTTTTTTTTTTTTTTTGTACGTGCAAGCAAGGCGATACGATGCTCCCCTCGCAGCAGCGGCACAAGCACAAGGTGAAGCAACCATCTATCTCTACGTGAGCTGTGCAAGAATCTGAGGGTCCCTAATTCCAGCCAGTCGATACAGCAGCTTGCTTTGCTAAAGTCGGCCCCTTGCTCGCAGGTCGACCACCTCTTGAAGAAAATCCTCCACCAAGCACACCAGTGGTTGGTGGCGCATGCCGGCGAGGAGCCCTATGAGGGCAATGCGGTGCTGGAGACTCTGGTTGATCGCCCGCAATTCTTGGAAATCTTGTCCCATGGACACGGAAGACGCGGACGACGACGCGAGAAGCGAGGACACGGCCGACGTGACGCAGCTGAGCCCTATGATGATCGCGCCGGACATGTACATCCCCGAGATTGCCGTCGAAGTCGAAGTTGCTGCTGTAGACATGCGGCAAGAGCGCGACTACAATGAAGCCATAATTTACGCGTGTTATGCTGTGGATCGTCCTGACACGCACCAACAAATGATCAAACTCGTGGATGCCATGAATCCGCAGCCATTCTCCGTGTTTTGCGCAGATGACCTCGAACACAATGGCCTGGCGCATCAAATCATCATCCACAAGGCCACTGGTAGCACATACACAATTCGCAAGATGCTCCCACAATAGCGCACCTTTGACACGATCGACAGCGACACACAAGATTGGCAAACTCCCACCGCGATGTCAATTCGCTCTTGGCCATGCCACTATGCGCGCTAATACTGTGTCAGCGCAAAGTCATCTTGCTGTTGAGTGATCACTGCGAATTGGCCAATTGTTATTGGCAATTTCATCCACAATCCAAGTTTGTGGTGGCTCAGCTCTTTTCAGGTGCCATTTTATTCCGCTCAGACACCCATCAAGCCGTTCTAGTCCACGCAGTCGAAGCTTATGGCCGAGACAAGACTATTGATGCCACAGAGAACCATTTGGTGTGGTCAAAGGCATCACAGTTCAAACATCGCTTCCCCCTGCATTTGGCGCTCACTATCAAGACGCCTCGAAGGCCACCAGCATCTTTTTGGGCACGGATTGCGTGACCAAGACTTTACAAATTGGCCAACATCGTCGATCAACTGCGCCAACTCAACTCAAAGTTCGACGACGCCAGCTCTTACTTTTGACGCGATGCACAGGCCTTTGACACGTGCCCACAACGTACAGCCCTACACCGTCGTCACTCTGGCCAATTTCGGCAATACCAAGTATGGCGGCGCCATGTTGATGAACTCGGTGGCTGCGCTTGTATTGCAACATGGCAACGACGCCAATCTCTGCCCTCTGACTATTTTGCCGTACCTTGTTTCAGCAAGACGTTGAAAACCAGAGGTTGACTGGATCGTTGGGCAGATGAATCCAAAATCTTGACACACCATCCTGCACAATACCCAATTGACGACACATCTCGAAAAGCTCGCCATCTTCTTGCACCCTTACATCTCGTCGGCAAACAAAAATGTCGCATTGGCCATCAATGAAACTTTCGCCTCTCCATGCAGCCCCCGTTTACAATATCATACGCGCCGCTTGCTTCCCGCCCCCTCTCGACCCTTTTTTTCCACATTACCCTCACCCAAACACCAAAGTCCCCCATTTGATGAAAAATAAACTTTTTACCCATACCGTATCCCCGATTCCTCATCCCTTAATATCACTAATATCACTCCAGTGTGTGGGTCCAATAATTGCTTTCATTTGAGTTTGTGTGCGTCATCATCCTCATGCTTCGCCCTCTGTGGCTCAAGTAGTTTCTTTCGGGTGTCTGCGCATCCTCATTCGTTGTATTCTTTCTTTGTGTGGGCTCAACGCTTTCATGTTTTAATTCAAAACAGCGCTCGAGGAAAGGCGAACAAACACGGCGCGACCGGGATCACCATGGCCATTATACTGAGAGAAAAAAAAAAAAGGTGCACTTTCGACGCAAGAGCCAAGTTGGCAAAGACGCGTCACAGTGCCGCAAAACAAAGAACACTACCTGACGCGTGTTTTGCTCAGTGAGAATAAGCCGGCTTTGTGCGACCAGACCCTCGTACAAAAGGAGGAGGCGGGCATTTTGAACTCCCCTTTCTTTTACCTTTACCGTTTTTTCTTTTTTTTCTTTTTTTTTTCTTTTTTTTTTTTTTGTACGTGCAAGCAAGGCGACACGATGCCCCCTCGCAGCAGCGGCACGAACACAAGGCGCAGCAATCATCTATCTCTGCGTGAGCTGTGCAAGAGCCTGAGGGCTCCTAATTCCAGCCAGTCGATACAGCAGCTTGCTTTGCTAAAGTCGGTCCCTTGCTCGCAGGTCGACCACCTCTTGAAGAAGATCCACCACCAGGCACACCGGTGGTTGGTGGCGCATACCGCCGAAGAACCGTATGAGGGCGTGTCCATGGATTATTTGCTTCGCTGCTTCAATGCGGTGCTGGAGACCCTGGTTGAGCGCCCGCAATCCTTGGAAGTCTTGTCGCTCCAGTCGTTCAAGGCCGGTGTCCGTCTTGTGCTCCGCAGCATGGCACGCGAGATCGATGCCTTGCCTCAGGTCAAAGTGCAGGCGTGTCGTTGTTGGTGCACGCTTCTAATTTGTCTGGCCAAGCTGGCCAATGAGTCTGCAGAAAGCCGTGCGCATCGTAGCCTCGTCAAAGCCGTCCTCAAAGACATCCGGACAAGGAGCGATCACGTCAATCAATTCGTTTGGGCAACCGACGTCTCGGACACGACGATGGCCCTTACACATCAGCCTTCTTCAACAGACCTCAAGCTGCTCAAGGCCAAAATGCTGTGTTTACGCGGATTGCTTGCCCAAAAAGACATATTTGCCCTCGACATCCTTGACCAACGACCGGACGCCCTGGAGCGCCTTATTTTCCCGCTTCAATCGTGCCTGACACGCTTGCCAAACCTCTGGCAGGCCGATATGGACGATATTGAGCAGCGTCTTGCCTATTGTGTCGTGTCCACCCGACTTTTGGAGCAATTGTGCCATGTCGCCACCAAAGAGCGCCCTGCTTGGTTGATTAGTTCATTGTCACGCTCAGGCGCCATGGAAAGCGTGCGCACCGCGTGGTCTTGCGTCGCCATGTCTCTTGTCAATCGGCCTCAAGAGCAATCGAGCATCAAACCAAAATTATATCAGATTCTCACTGCTTTTTTGGGCATGCTGACGCGCCTGCCTGCGACCGATGATGTTGGACGCGCTCTATACCGGGCATTGACCGCTTACGACGCCGCGGGGTCTTGGCACTGGCTGTTGCCTCAGATTTGCGCTCAATGGGTCTATGATGCACATCGCCAGCAGCGAAACCAGCCTCCCCCTGTCGAAATCGATCATGCCGACCACGCACGCTTGGTCACTCAACTCTGCAATTTGGCGCGCCGCTGCATGGTATCCACGCGACAAGACATCCATCCCGAAAATCGCCAATGCCTGGTCATTGCAGCTAAAAAGATAGCTGGTCCTTTACTCAACACGCTCCTCCACATCACTTGTGCGTCTCTGACACGCGAAATGACGGCGACCATTGCCAGCGACAGCGGAAGCAGTGATGTATTGCTCTTGGACGACCAGGTGCTCGATTTAGTAGACTCTTATGGACTGCTTGCCCTGACCCCCACGATGCTTGTGCGCCTTCAAGTCCCATTGACGGCCATCCTCGACGCGGTGCAGAGTTGCATGACCCTGGTGCATGCTTGGCCAGCTTTGATGCGGAAATTGGCATGGGCGACAAAGACACATTTGGCCGTGCTGGATCAATTGCCGGACGCTTCTTCTGCTCTTCAAGCCCCTTTGCAGCAAAGTTATGAAAAAATGGCAATATGCTTGATGGACGATGAGCATGCCATTCCAATCTTGGCAGCACATGCGCGCGGCCTCGGCAAATTTATTTGGGAGCCCACTATTTCATTGATTCTCCATGCGTTCCAATCGATCAAGGACGATGGCACACGCGTCCCCAGCCGCGTCCTCAGCAAGGCGAATCGGGCACTCGCCTGCTTGGCCAAAGTGTGCAAATCCAGCCGTGGATGCGAGCAATTGGTACATGAAAGCAGCCTGCTAGGTCTCGTGAATGTCGATTTATTCCCCTACGTCAGCACCACGACCATCAATGACAACAATAGTGGGGCCATCGGTAGCCATGAATACCCAAAAGCGGTGTGGACTTGCTACACGCTCTATGTGCGACTGCTTGTGTCGTTGATCGAGCGTACCTCCATCATGCGCACCACCCTGAGGTGTGATTGCCCACTCTTTGATCTGATCATGGGCTTTACTCAGTTTGCACTCAATGCTCAGAGCGCCATGACACGCACCAATGGCCAGCAGACAAATCTCGCATCTTTTTGTTGGCTTGTCATTGCGTGCCTCCAAGCTGTTGATGCTTTTCGCTATGATCAAGACGCCATCACCGCGTGGCTGGCCTGGAAACGCGACAAGATGACGCTTATATCTGTGCTTGTGTCCATTGGCGTGCCGTCCACTATCCCGCCTCCCGCTTGCACACCATGGAACAGCATGCCCTTTGTCAAGCAAGTCGCCTATGCCATCGAAATGATTGCTCAGCTGGCAGGCACAGATGAAGGTGCACAGCTGCTCATTGACCAACAACATCTGCCGCGCATAGCACAATGGCTCGTTTATACCTTGGATCCATCAAACTCGGAAAGCCTACAAAAAAGTGAGAAATCAACCAAAAAAAAAAAGATAAAAAAACTCATTTTTTTTTCTTTTCAGATAATACGATTTCGGACGTTGCCTTGCAATTTGCACCAAACGATCCGGTGGATGGCACTTGCTCGGAAACATCCTTGACAAGGACATTGGATGATACCGATGACGCTTCTTACATGGATACCACGGGCGACGACGATCCTGACACGATTTTGTCCATCTTGTTGGGGAGGACAATGACGGCAGACCAGGATGGCGACGCGCCTCTTTCCGAGGAGGACGTGTCCAATGATGCAGCTCGCACATCTGCCGCTTCTGGTTTGCCTACTTGGTTCGCGTCTTTTAGCACGTCGCTCATGCAATGTCTTACCAAAGTGCTGTCGTCGCAGGCCAACCTGAAACGCCTTCTTGCCTTTGACCATCTGACCGCCATGTATGCGCCCTTTATACCTTATCGATTTGATTCGCACGTGTGGTCCATGGCTGTTCGGCAAAGCGACGAGTCTTTGGCGGCACGTGTCGACGACTTGTGCCGTCTCTATAGTTTTTACCAGCACCACGACGATGGCCAATTCCTTCACGTGCGCGACAACATCTCGGTTGGGCTCGTGTATGCCTTATTTCATCAGCCGGTGGCGCAGTGGCAGCGTGTGCTTCATCACCAACCCTTTACCGCCAACAACGGCATGGAGCTTGTACTTTACGCCGCAACCCCATTAGGCCATCTATTCCGCATGGTTTTGCTTACCGAGCACGAACACGTCAACAACGACACGCGTCAGGCACAGCGCATCGCGGGGGCGCAGGCAATGATGTTTCTGTCGCGGTCCCAACAGGAAACATGGAAGTCGCAATGGCCTGTCAGCCACCAGGAACGCGTGTGCCGCTGCCAATCGACTCTCCAGTCTCTGCAGCAAGTGGTGAACTCGCCGGATCAAGATCGCCAAATCGCCATTGACACAGATGACAGCACGAAATCGTGGAATACACGCGTCGGCGACCTGACTTGGCTCTCTCCTGCCTTTGATGCCATGCTGCTTGTCTCCAGCTACGCTGAATCGGGTGCTGAACATGTCCGCCTCCACGATGTGTCCATGGCCGATTTGCAATTCTTTGTCTTTGCCAGTCAAAAAGTGCGCCAGCACAAAGATGACTTGCCGCGCGCGCTGGCAGAAATCGAGCAAGGCACGACGCAACCGTGGCAAGACATGATTGCTTTGATGCAATTGGCCGACCGATTCGGGAGCAAGGTGCTGCAATGGATCAGCGACGCATGGGTTTTCTTAAGGATCTCGAAATTTGCCTTTGCTGCGGATCTCGACGGCTGTCTCTCGGTCTTTCACAAGCTGCGCAATCGCGCCCATCCGTCAATGCATCATCATCAGTCTTCTTGGCCGTTCCAATTTATTGTAGACACTTGCTGCCAGGCTCTCCTAATGCATTTTGACCGACTCGTGCAACAGCCATCCTTTGACGCGTTCACACACGACACTTTGGACACTGAAGACTTTGCTCAAGCCATTCTAACATGCCTGCTTCCCGCCGCGGCGGAAATAAATTAGCTCCTTTTTGCTTGCCTCCTTTATTTTTTGCATCCCGGGCGCATTCATATGATAGAAAACGAGTCAAGGGGTGCTTGCTACCCAAGCTCATCAACATGAAGATCGCCTGATCGCATACCTATTGAAAACGGGGATGCGCGTAAAAATATAAGAGACGAATCGTGACGAGCCAAAAATAAAAAAAAATCTTACTTTCACTAAGAGGTGATGGCACCAAAAGTTGCTGCTTGACCTTTCTCTTCTTTTTCTTGGGTCGTATCACAGCCACAGGAACGGGGGACTTGTGCACCAGGTATGTTGAAATGGAGCCCATAAGAAATCTTTCAAAAAAAAAAAAAGGACATCAGGGGCCATGCAAAAAATGCTTTGCTGCTGAAACAGCTGGTTACACACCCTTTCATTGTGCCGCGGCCGCGGCTGCCGCAGACAACCATGGTAGGCATCAGCTTTCGAATCTATGCAAGCATGATTAAGTGTTCAAGATCCAACATGTTCTCATTTTTTTGCCTTTTTTTTTTTTTTGTTTTACCGTTGATTTTAACACGTCCTTGACGCGCCCCACGTCAGAGTAACACACCAGCTTGACATCATATAGCATCATCTTAGATAAGCGTTTCTTTGCCTCATCAATCGTGGCGTTCAAAGCAACATGAAGCTTAAAAATAGCGAATGAGACAAAAGTTGCCTGACGGGATATGGTCCTATGATTTCATAGTTGTTTTTTTGTGTTACCAGAGCGTCTTCCGACATGCCTGACTCCTTGACAACATCAGGATTGTCCTCTCGATTCGACACGGTGATGATATGTAGCTCGTCACGATCGCGCAGCATGGTGCCGGCCAGCCACTCAATGGCATAAAGGCTCTCGTGGCTGAAATCACAGGCCACAAGATACTTGTTTCTGTATGTGCGCTTTGCTGGGTCGCTTTGCATGATTTCGGTGGTCTTTGTATCCTTGCGCACGAGATTGCCATGTGATCCGGCGCCATAGATCATCGTCATCTTCAAGCTGTCGCGCCCCTCTGTCAATTGCTCCACGTCCGCAAAACACAGCAATTTGCGCAGCTGCGCATCGTGTACAAGCGATTGTTGCCGCTGGACAACGACAGCTGCGCCTTCTACCTCAATATGTCGGTTCGCCTCTGTAGTTTTACGCAATTCTTCGTCCATCTCGTCCGCAGATGATTCGCCAGCCGACTCTTCTTCCCATTGACGCGACTCCATCTCATTCCACAACAGATCCATCTGAGTGATGCCCGATCGCAGATGTTGAGAAGACAATGGGGGCCTGGTGTGAGTCGCAGAGGCCGACGAGTCTGTCGGTTCGTGTGCATCGGGAGGTGCGGATGATTGCACCGCGGAAGGACTTTCCACTGACAAGACAGGGGGCGTCACAGTGCCGTCCTCGTCCTCGTCGCTCGCGCCAATTTTGTTCTTCATATCATCCGGGTCCTCTTCGTCGCTGCTGGACGAGTCAGTCGACAGCGTGGATGTTTCATGTGCGCTTGACGAGACGCCGTCTGGAGCGTGAGAATAAGGCGTGGTCGGGACGCTGTTGAGGTCCTTTAGCGTGTTGTTCAGCCACGTCCGACGCACCGGCTCCTCGGTCGTCAAGGGGAAAGACTTTGTATAGGAAGGCGCGCGTTGGCGGCCATGAATTGTGTCTTTGTGGTCGTGTTGCGCGTCGCTCATAGCATACGCCAAAAGAAAGAAAGAGAACGAGAGAGAGAAAAGAAAAAAAAAGAAAGTAAAAAAGCAGAAAAAAAAGACCCGACCGTGTGTGTGCGCATGGAATTTCCTTTTTCGGCCCGAAAATCTAACACGCGATCACTTCAAAAAAAAACATCTTCAGCGATTGCCTTAATTGGGTCAAAGGAGAATTGATTGCTATTGTGACAAAAGAAATCGACGCGTCTTCTCGGTTGCTTCTCCGTTTCAACAGGTGTGGCGCAGTAAGGGGTATCCTCTGAGTTGTTTTGTTTATCCACTGCTCTCCTATAATAGACAACAAGAAGGCCATGAGGGTAGAAAATTATCCTTGGTATGGGTGAGAGTCATGGGTATGAGGACTAAAAAAAAAAAAAAGAAAAAAATGGGCAGGGAGACAGAAAAAATTAGGGATCATAAAAGTTGAACGAGCGGGGATATGTGTTCCTTTGCTCTTCTTTCCTCTTTCTTTCTTTTCCCACACGGTCCAACATGCCCTATTTTTCTTTGGTGAAGCAGAAGCTTGATGCCAAGGCACGTGCTGCCGAAGAACAAGAGCAAGGCGAAGGAGGGGAGTCTGCCGCGACGTCGGATCGCGTCGATCAGCAAAGCGAGACGACCGGTGGACAAGGCGATAGCGAGAAAAATGGTAAACAAAGCGTGAAAGGGCTCATTTCCACTTGATCACTCCTTCTCATTTGTTATCTTTTTTTTTTATGATCATAGACAAGCGCTCAAAAAAGGGCAAAAGTCGCATGACAACCAAGAGAAAGCAAAAGAGCGACGAGAAGAAGGCCAAGATGACTGCAAAAGACGATTTCCAGGCGGCGACCAAGGCAAGCTCTGCGGCTGTGAAGAATCCTTGCCCTCGATGCAAGAGCGCGGCTGACCGGCTGGATGGCGAGGCGACTGCGCTGATCGAGGGACGTGCGGACCCCGTTGCTGCTCAGGACGATCCCGAGGTGGAGCGCCTACGCGCCGAGGCCAAGGCGCGCCTCGAATTAGCTTATACCCACTCAAGACCGACGAATCAGATCTGCCCGGATTACATCAAGCGCAAGTCGGTGAAAACAAAGGAGCGACTTGGTAAGACGCGTCGAACGACCATCAAGCATGGATTGCGTAAGCTCCTGCGCGACGACATCCCGGACGACGACAAGAACGCGTTCATGGACGGCATCCACGACATTGTCAAGTTCAATCGCCATCTCACCATCCACGCCATGCTATTTACCCGCCAATATGTCATTGACCTCCTTGACACGGGTATCCACGTCCCACGTGCGCTCTTTTCGCAAGAATTTTTCCAAGCCGTGTTCCAATTGCTTCTTGGCGACTCTGTGACCAACAAAGCACTGTTTGCTGACAACGAGACTCGCACCAGCTTCCTAGAGGCCTTTACCCGCTTCAAAAGCGACCATCCGACCATCAGCATCTCCAAGCCCCGTGGTGTCAATGGCAAGGCCACTGCGTTTACAGATGTGACGGGATACACGGCGAAAGAATTGGCCGTCATGATGAAGAACATGGTCGTGGAGAATTTTGAGGTGTTGTATATGCGTTACCTTGCAGCCAAGTTTGCCATTGACCACCCAGTAAGCAAAAAAAAAGGGGAAGAAAAATGTTCATGGTGGGCCCCTTCTCATTGATTTTTGTTTTTTCTTTTTTTTTTTCTTTTGTTTAGGACCTCAAGCCGCATCATTGCCGCGCGTACGCCATGTATGCTTATGACAAAGCCGCCAAGGACGCGATGTTTCCGCCTGAGCTCCCTGACTACAAAACGTTGAGGGCGGCGCAAAAGGAGAAGCTGAAGGATGACGCCGATGACTTGGCCCGGCACGCAGAGTCCCAATGGGCCCGCGTCTATGACTTTGTCGTCGAAGAAAAGGCTCAGATTGCCGAAGCCTCGCGCAAGCGGCAAGAAGCCAATGATCGGGCGCGCGAAATGTCCCTGGCCAACCGCAATGCGATTATTGCCGCTTTGACCTTCGGCTCATCCGCTCCCCAGATGTCGCCTGCGCCAGAGATGGTCGCCGCCGAGTCATCTGCCGGCGCACAAGCTGCTGCTGCTGCGGCCCGAGAAGCTGCCATTGCCGCCCAAGAAGCAGCATTGCAAGCCACCCAAGAAGCTGTCATTGCCGCCCAAGAAGCTGCCATTGCGGAAGCTGCTGCCCTCCAAGCCGCCGCATTGCAATCCGCACGCGATCGAGCGGCCGAATTGCACGCTGCCGCTGCCGAGGCACAAGTCGCCGCGATGGCTCAAGCACAAGAGACGGAATTTGCCGGCAACGTGGCCGCGACGATGCATGTCGGCGCACGGAACGCGCACTTGGCGTACAATGCATGTGCGCAAGCCGCAAATGTTCATCATTCGGCAGTGATCCCACCTTTGGCCGAGGCTGCAAGTGCTGCACGTGCCGCCTTGGAACAAGCACCCATCGCCATGGCCGCCATCGCGCAAGAGTCCTTTCGGCAAGCAGACCAAGCGTATCGTGGCGCATTGGACTACTCGGCAATTCTTATAGCCACCGTTGAAAATGCAAAGCGTAACGCAGAAGCGTCCCATTTGCTTGCCCAGCAAGCCGTGCAAGTGCACGCCACAGCAATCGAATTGTCCACAGCCAAGAACGCCGCCGCCGAGGCTGCCCAAGCCGACGCCGCCGCCGCAGACGCCCAAGTGGCGAGCATCATGGCCGCCAATGACACCGCATTGACTCGTCATGACAACGAGGACGGGGACCATCCAATGGAAATCGAGCCTTTGGACGACGACGACGACGACGACGACGACGAGGACGTTTCCATGATGCATACATCGGACGCCATGTCCACGAGCACCATCGGCACCACAGCCATGGCAGGTCTCCAAGTCGCCGACCGTTTGGCCGTCACCACCGCCACATTGACACGATACCCGCACTTTTTCATGGAAATCCTGTTTGATGCCCTCAAGCAGATGGAGGCTTGGAATGACGAGGATGCGGCCAAACCCGCAGAGGTCGCCACCAAGGCCACGTACGTTTGGACCAAGCATCAGCTCGAAAAAAAGGTGCCTGCCTGGATCAATCTCAACTTCCGCCGCCGATCGCGCCTCACACGCGTCATTACAAAGATCATCAATGGCAACGACGACGCGCTGGACATCACACGTCTCCCATACCAAAACCAATTGGTCGACACGCCATTGTCACCGAAACCAAGCAAAAAATCAAAAACAAGACCTTCAAGCCTGAAATCTACATTGCCCGACCTGCCATCCGCCTCTTTGCCATCATCCCAGCTCCCTCGTTCCGATGGCGGTACATCCATTTGTCGCATCGAACTCTTTTGCGTTTTTTGACATTTGTGGGCCTCACCCGGTACAAACAAGGCAATGAAACAGCTCCAGGCGATGGCTCCACCCATCCTGTATTCGAGCGACTGTTCAATTGGACGAAAATTCAAAAGTAAAAGATGGACAACAACATAAAAAAAAAAAGCGACTGACAATTTTTTTGTTCCCTCAGGCCCAAGACAGCTATCTTTGACAATGCACTCGCCACGGATGGCATGGCGACATCGGTGTATTATCGCATTCCAGTCATCAGCAAGGCCTTCCCCGAGCTTACATTGGACGATATCCATCCCGAGGATCTCAAGCGGTGCCACGTTTGGGGCGTTGACCCTGGTATCAATGAGGTCTTTGTAGCGGTGGACGGATCCAGCCACCAAGACGGCATTTATGGTGCCACACGCCCAGGATTGCCGCGGCTTCCCCGCTCCGCTGGCATCAGAGTGCGTTCATCGTCTGTTGTACCAGACACGCGTGGCCGTGAGCGTGATCCGCAAGCGACAAGGACGAGATCTGCCTCTTTGCCATCCAATCGGTCCCGCCGCACGACGGAGATGGCGCAACCACATCAAGCTAGAAGCTTTTCGACTCAAGAGTTCTTCCATGTCGCTGGCATCACGCGGACCAACCAAAAGCTCAAGGCGCTCAAGGCGAATGCTGCAGACCAAGAAGAGATGACGATCGCACAGCTCGAGTCGAATTTGGCAAGCGCAAAAACCGCCATCCCAGCGAGAATGGCCATGCACGTCCGAAGTGTGTTGGTTGCCCTGCCACGGCTCCTTGCGTTCTATGGACAAGCCCATCAAGGACTAAGATTTCTCAATTTTCAAGGACGTCAGCGCGCACTCCAAGAAATGGTGGCAATTCTTTGCCACGGTGGAAAAAAATACAAGCCCAAAGACACCACGGGGCCGCGGCCTACAGACCAACAAGATGGTCCAAGGTAAGGACGAGAGCACGAGCGAGCCAGCTGCCCCGAAAATCTTGCCATTGACTCATTTTCTTTGTCTTTTTTTTTTCCTTTTTGTCCTTTATTTCTTTTTTTTTTCTTTTTTTGCTTTTTTGACACATAGCGAGCAGGTGCCAGGCACTACACAAGGAGATTTGAAGTAAGAGAGCCACGAGCAAGCGGGTTGGTACGAGAGACATTGAATTGATCTTTTTTTTTTTGACATGCAGGTGGCGCAAGGAGCCCAATCGTCGAGATTTTGCCGCCTGCCCTCTCATCTGCATTGGCGACGCGCAGCTCAAGCGGCTCAATTGGCGCGGCAAGCCGAGCAGCCGTGTTGCTCTTCTCCGCCGTGGATTGGCGCTCGCCCAGCGCGCATGTCGATTGATGGTCGTCCAGGTGCCCGAGCCCTACACCAGCAAGACCTGTTCGTCGTGCGGTCGCCGTTCCGTGATAAACATGACAAAACGCGATGGTGGCATGGACACATTCAAGCTGCACAGTGTGCTTACCTGTGAATGGTGCGCACGCAATTGGCAGCGGGATGTGAACGCTGCGCGCAACATCCGTTCAATCGCCCTCATGCGCATTGCCGGCCGCGGTGTCCCGGCTTTGGATGCCAAAAACAACCCCGAGTCGCGCCCACACGTCTTCACAAAGGCATTTGTCGACACCGACTCAAAGCATCCACCTTACTGGCTACAACAAAAGTAGCCACGTTTTCATGGCTTCCGCCAGGTCGTCCAGTAAGTTGACAAAAAGAAAAAAAAAAAAAAAAAAAAGAGCATTGCCTAGTCGGGAAAGTGGGAACCTTTAGCGCCTGTTTTGTAAACATATGATTGGTCGCTAACTTTTTGCGTTTTTTTGCAGTGGATCTACAAGCGCTCTTGTTCCTTGCACGCACGGAGTTGCAAAGGAGGCTCCAGCAGAGCCAGCAAAATAAAGTCCGCTGGCCCTCAAAAAAATGATGGGTGACATGTTTTTTTTTTCTTTCGCTTCCTTCTCATTTACTTTCGACAGCTTATTAAAAAATGAATATTGATGATATGTTCAAGGTAGAAAGAGACGCGCTCAGAAGCATTTTGGTGAGGTTCTCATACGTACCTTTGTTTTAAACAGATCCCTGCTATCCCAAGCGGGCGCAACAAGCGTAAAATGGCGGACACGCCCGAGGTTGCATTTCTTGAAAAGTACCAAAACGACGCGTCAGATCACAAGGGCAAGCGTCGCGCGATCGACCAAGATGCAGAAGACGACGATAACGCGCATGGATTTGATGCTGCAGATTACATGGGAGCCGACGAGCTGGATGTCGCTGACGACGCCGAGGGCCGCTTCTTTGGCGGCGGCTTGACCGATGAACAGAGCAGGCTGTTGGATATGGTGGATGAGCTCGATACAGAAGAGGTGGCAGAGGTATATAAAAGCCAATGGCATGCCCTAAACTGCGTGAACTCAAGCCCATCCATTTTTTCTTCTCAGGACACGCTGACGGCCAGCTCGGTCAAACGCATGCTGCTCAAGTTTGAAAAGGCGATCAACAAAAATCAAGAGCTGCGCATGCGCTACAGCTCCGAGCCGACGAAATTCATGGAATCTGAGGCCGACTTGGACGAAGAAATCAAGGGCTTGCTGGTGCTCACCCAGGCGCCACAATTGTATCCCGAATTGGTGAATCTCAACACAGTCGCGTCGCTCATGTCGCTGCTCGCACACGAGAACTCCGACATTATGATCGACACCGTCGACCTGATCAATGAATGGCTCGATGAGGATGTTGTGGCAATGGATGTTCAAGATGGCTCAGAAGATGCTGCACAGGGTGTCAAGGTGCTTCTTGACTCACTGGTAAAGAAGAAAAATAGGGCAAGGGAGGATCAATGTGGTTTTTGCCTCACGTTTTCGTTTTTTTTTTTTGGTAGCTCGAGCACGAATTATTGCCTCTGTTGGTGCAGAATCTGGAGCGTCTGAATGAGAACGAAGAATCCGATCGACAAGGCATTTTCAAGATTCTCAGCATCTTCGAAAATGTCTTGTCTCTGGACCCTGAGCTTGCGCGTCGCATCACCATCGATACCAAACTACCACAATGGATTTTGAAGCGCATCCAAGCCAAGCAGTTCGACTCAAATAGAGGTTATGCCAGCGAGATCCTGGCCATCTTGTTGCAAAACGATCACGGTAAGCGTTTACACGTTTTCCACGCGACTTTTTGACGCATTAACGCGCGTCTATTTGCTTTTTTAGATGTGCGCATCAAGTTTTGCGAACTGGACGCTGTGGATATTTGTTTGCGTGTGGTGGCTGTAAGAGAGACCAAAAAGAAAGTAAAATTCACGACTTACACGGGGGTTTTTAGGCTTACAAGCGTCGGGACCCGGAGCTGGAGGATGAAGAGGAGATGGTTGAAAATCTTTTCAATGCTCTGACGCTCCTGCTGAATGAAGACAAGGCCAAGGAACTCTTTTTCCAAGGTGAAGGCGTCGAATTGATGCTGATCATGCTAAAGTAAGATCTGCTTTGTTCAATTTTTCAGCTGATGGCTCACGTTTGTCTCCCCCTCTATTTTTTTTTTTTTTTTTACACCAGAGAAAAGACACTGGCGCGTGTCAAGGCGGTCAAGGTGCTGAATTATGCCATGACTGGAGAAAGTGGCAAAGCAAGCGCTGTGCGTCTTGTACAGGCGGCCGGTCTCAAGCCATTGTTTGCACTCTTCATGGGCAAGGGCAACAAAAAGTTGAAAAAGATGCACAAGTCGTTCAGTGAGGCAGAAGACGAGGAGCACGTGATGTGCATCTTGGTGTCGCTACTCCGTCATCTGACGATCCCTGAATTTGCGGTGGAGCGCCAGCGCCTGCTGAACAAATTCACGGAGAACGACCACGAAAAGGTTGACCGCCTCGTAGAGCTTAAGGAGCAATACCAAGAACGCGATGACGCGGTGTGCCAGGCCATTGAACGCGAAATGGAGGCGGATGGCGACGACGTGGACGCGGACTTGGCAGAAGAATTTTATTTGCGGCGCCTGGACGCGGGGCTGTTTGTGCTCCAGCGCGTGTGCCTTGTGCTCGGCGTGCTTGGCGCTGACGACGCTCATGCAGAGATCGCTGCGCATGTTGATCTTCTTCTTCATCGTGTTGGCAAGACGCGGTCAAGCATCATGGGCGTCATTGAGGAAGAAACAGCCCTACTCGCTGATTTTGTGTCTCTGCGCAAGATTGCCATGGCACGTCAATCATAAAAATAAAACAAACATGTTTGTGGATCACAATAGATTGCCCAAATTGTCCATTTGGCAACTTGCAGGCTCGTTTTTTTTGTACACCTGTCATGCTTTGATCTCCGCCTTGCCCCCGCGCCTCTCCTTTTTTTTTTCAGGGCCTCGATTCTTTTTCTTCTCCCCTTTTTTTTTCCCACTCGCTCGCGTTCATCCGCTTTTCTCTCTCTCTTCTTTGTTTGTAGGCTGACTGACAGGCATGGACTTTCTGTTGTCGATAGTACAGAACGACTTGGAGCGGACGCGGCAGCTGTTGCAGTCTGGGGTGGACGTGAACAGCCCTGTGCCTTGGAACACCAAAAACAGTTACTCGCCCGTGATTCCCTCCAACGCCATCGCCAACCCAGACTTGTTTACACACCAGGACTATTATGCGCGCCCGCTGAATATTGCTGTCTTGGGCGGCCACGTTGAAATGGTCGGATTGCTGCTCAGTGCCGGCGCCGACATCAATATGAAAGATGGTTTGGGAAGGTAAAAGGATAAAAAAAAAAAGGGGGGGAAGGGAAGGTGACAACGAGATTGCTCATAGGCTCTCTGTCTCTTTTTCTCTCTCCATGGTGCAGGACGGCATTGATTTGCGCCATCTATGGGTTGGATCTGGATGCTGCCAACATCAACGCGTCCAATCTGCCATTCATCTCGCAGAGCCACAAGAGCCACTTGCACATCATGAAAAACATTCTTTTGCAACATCCCAACATTTTTGTTGCCACGCTCAACGCCCCGCAGTACGAGATCAAAGGCATTACACCCCTTTGCCTCGCAAGCTACCTCGGAAAGACCGATATCATACAATTGCTGCTTGAGGATGGCCGTGTGGACGTCGATGGCACTGACAGCAAGAATGCCACGGCTCTCATGTATGCAGGTAAAGTGCCTCTTCCCCATCCCTCCTCAGCTAGACCTCGCGCTGACTCCCGCTCCTCCTTTTTTTTTTCTTTTTGTTTTCTTATTTTATGACCCAATGGTAGCACGCGATGGCAATTTGAGCATTGTACAAGCTTTGTTGAACTTTGGTGCTTCGCCTGACCTGACGGACAGTCACGGCTGGTCTGCCATCCAGTATGCTGAGCGAAATCCAAAGATTGTGCAAATGTGTGAGCATGCTCTTCGAAGAAAGCGCCCTGATGTCACTGTAAGCGGGCCAATGTTTTCTGTTTTCAATCTCTAACCCCCCAATTCCACCCTCCTTATTTTTCTGTGAAAAAAAAAAAACAGGCTTATCACGTCCCGAGCAACCCCGTGGCACGCTATCCATCCAATTATGCCAAATTGTCAACGATGATTGCCAACCTCCCGCAATACAAGACATCCCTGTCGCACGTCGAGTTTGCGGCCTTGAATGACCTCGATTTGGGGGATCCCACGGCAGGACCTATTGTGCAGCTCGTGCAATCGGCGTTTTTGCATGCCATCAAGGCCCACGATCACTCGTCGCTGCAATCGCTTCTTCTTTGGTCACCGCCGCTTCAATGCCAAGATCAAGTTCCGTCTGGGACGCTGCTCGTCAATTATCATGACACAAAGACGGGTCTGACGTGCGTTCATCATGCAATGCGCGCTAAACCACTTCCCTCGCTCGATACGATTGCCATGCTCTATCAAGCTGGTGCTGACGTCAACGCACAGACTTACTATGGGCGCACAGCATTGCACCATCTCGCGCGCATTGGCACCGACAATGAGGGCAAGACATGGGGGATCCAAAAGAGCAACAAAACAACCCCGACGCGTCTACGTGCCAATTCCAACGCGTCTGCTGTCGTCCCTGACAATACCGCTGCCTCGTCATCCGCATCGCCAGCGGCCACGTCGAATGCGTCTTCGCCCACAGCCACATCGCCACCCGCAGCAATGTCTCCAGTGACACCAACGTCCCCAGGCTATCACAATCGCCTCTCCACTGTGTCCTCGCGCTCCAATGCTTCCGACGGCACCGCGGCTCGCGCATCCATGGTCGATGTCATGCATGATCCTCTCACAAAGTCCATCATGACTGCACCCACCGTCCCTGGCCATCTTGCGCTTTGCGCGTCCTTGCTGATTCGCTTTGGTGCGCTCGTCAACATTGCAGACCCCACAGGCAATACGCCCTTGCATTTCGCCGCCGAATTCGGCGCTGTGCGCGAGGTGCTTGAAGTTTTGGTCATTGAAGGCAATGCCGATCTGTACCTAAAGAACAAAAAGCAGCAAACTCCCCTCGATATTTGCAAAACGGATGAAATTCGAAAGTGCTTGCTTGGTAACAACAACAAAAAAATGGAGCAACATTACGGTGGCTCATTCTCTCTTTTTTTTTTTCTTGGTTTAGGCTTGGAGCAAGAGCGCAAATCCGTGAATCGCAACAAATCCTTAGCATCGCACATCAGTGGCAATAACATCAAGCCATTTGACACTGCCAGCGACTATCACCAACAAGCATCGCTGTCGCGGTCCGTGTCCATCTCGCAAAACGACACGTATGCGAAATGGTCATGCCGCGAGTCAACTGCCACGCAATCGGTCATTTTGCCGACGTCCATCTCCGAGGTCATGGCCAACAAGAGCAAAGAAATGAAGAAAAAGGGCGACGTGTTGGACCAAATCGACTCGGATTTTGAGCTGATTCTCAAGACATTCTTCACGTACCAAACGACCTTTACAGACTCGATTGAAAAATCACTGGCCATCATTACCGAGACCATCTTGCACTCCTGGCAAGGGGACGCTGCCAATGCCCCGCCGTCGTCGTCATCTGGCTCTTCCAGCGGTGATCAGCCCGTCTTGTCTATTGCTCAATTGGACCGCAAGATTGCCAGATTGAGACACGAGCTGCGCGAGGCCCATGATATGTTTGACCAGACCGATGAGCGCGCAGAAAAAGTGATGCTGTACTATCGCGAGGAATTGGAGCAAGTTGAGCAAATCCACCAAGCAGATTGTGAATTGCTAGAGCTGCAACAGGACAAGGTCAACAAGCTCTTGGACGTGTTTGAACGCATTGATTCGCGCTTTTGCCAACTGGAGATTGAGCAAGACGAGCTCACCATGCATGCCGAGGCATTGCGTCGCATTGTCATGCAATACCTCAAGCGCGAACCCGCGACAACTCCGCTCCCTGACGCGTATCTCAAGCTTTGTGCCATCAATCTCACTCAATCGCTCATCATCCTCAGCACCGTGCCATCCACGGACCCCACCCTTCGCCTGCGCGAGGATTGGTGTCGCCTTTTGAATGATCTCGAACAAGTGATCACACAATTGCTGCAATCGCCCGAAGCAAAAACCGACAATGACGACTTGGCGGCTCTTGAAAAAAAATGGCGTCTCGTCCGGGACACGATGAAGCGCGAGAATGGAGCCAATGGCAACAAAACAACCTTGTCGCCACATCCATCGTCGTCGTCGTCATCGTCTTCCTCGGCCGACGCAACCAATACCGCCGCGACACCCATTTCCAATGGCTCCTCACAGGTGTCATCGGTCTCGTCGTCCACAGATACCACTGTCACATCCACATTGTCAACCACCTATTGGCAACAGCAGCGACTGACAGCCACACTTTATTCAAGTGCGCTAGTCGCGCCGTCTACAATGGATGCACAGTCCCTAAACGAGTTGGAGCTGCAATTCGAGATTCTAAGCGCCAATTTGAGCGAAATCCAGCACGACATGAATGCCGCGCAGATCCACACCAAGCAAATTCTCGGCGGCAAAAAACGAATGTACGACGCGTGTCTCGCGCTGGAAAAGGAGCTCGATCAAAGCAAGCGCGCATTGGGCGGCCGTTCGTCGTCGATTGTCCAAGAGGAGCTTGAAACCGTCATGCACTGCACCAGGGCCCTATTCGAACGCCAAAAGCAAGTGGATGCGCGTCTTTCCTTGCTAAAAACCGAGCACGACCGCGTACAGGATCAATTGGACGCGACCAAGCATGCATTGCGTCAGGTACGTCCCCCGCTGCTGCTACAAGGCTTGCTCGAGCGTCTCGAGACGGTCGACGGACCAAATATCCACGTGGAAAAGGATTGGCAAGAGGACGCGTCGCTCGTTATGCATGTGCCTGCGTCTGTCGCCGATGGCTTGGTCGTCGACGATGTCGAAAAGGATTTGGCGCTGCTTTTCAAGTCAGGAAACAGCAAAGACAACCATGCTGCCGATGTGGCGCGTTTGAAACATATGTGTCAATACCCAATGGTCCTACAGTGCCTTTTGACCCGCATGGATACCAGCTTGTACTGCCTCAAGGTGCTCGCCAAACATCATATCAATCGTGCGCGCCAGGTCTTGGTGGACGTGCAAACAGCCCTTGGCCAGGCAAGCCTGGAGGTCCAGGAAGCACACAGCCAAATGACCATTCTCTATGACGAGGCCGCCGAGGTCGCGCGCCAAGTTTATGTCTTTAAAACGGAAGTCGAGATGATCATCCGCCACCGCAAGGAAGAGGTCGTCAAGGTGTGGGAAGTCGTCGATGAAGTGTCTGCCGGCTTGGACACAAAGGTGCAACACGGGCAGGTCCTGGCTGCATCTGACAATGACCCGCACCGCGCGGCAATCAATGTTGATGATGATGACGACGCCACGTTGCCCACCAATGAGGATCACGACCGCCACCAGTGGATCTTGCGCGAATTGGAACGCTTCCAAATCGTTCACGAAAACTTGCAGGATGCCATTGAGGATCTCAAACGCGAACAAACCGATCTTGGCCAGCGCATCCGCCATCTCACCACTGCATTGATCGAACCCCAGGTCGACAAGCTCGTGGGGCAAAACGACATCTCCCTCTTGTCCCTGAGCGACCATTTTGCAGACATGATCGACGCAATTCGCATGCATGACGCTGGAACAAATGTCGACGGCAAATGGTCGTCTTCCCACTCACCTTCCGCGCCATCCACCAATGCCCCTGCGGCTCCTCACAATGCTTCACAGACATCCATCATGTCGGCCAATGCATCCACGTAAGCTTATTTTTTTCTCTTTTTGCAACGTGTCTCATTCCCATTTTTTTTTTAACAAAACAAAAAAGAACGGCCAGCGTGCGATCAAGCGCTAATCGCGCCATCCTGTCGGCTGCCATGGAGCATGGCAAGCGCGCATCCGTGGCCATGAGTCTTCACACCGTCGACCGCAAGCGGATGTCCGTCATGTCGACATCCAGCCTCTCATCTCTGTCATCATATCAACAAGAACGCATGCTTTCGCGCGCATCTAATCTCAGTTTAGCCGTCAAACAGCGTTCGTTGCTTTCTTGAATCATAAAATCATTTTGCTTGTTTTCTTTTGCCCTTTTTTTTTTTTTTTGCATAATTGCTTGTCAGCTGGCATTGAACAAAACAAGGAGGACTTTTCCAATTTTCTTTGTTTACAGTCTTGCGCCCAATTTTCTCTCTCTTTCTCTCTTTTTTTTCTATTTTTCCCTTGCCCTGTCTTTTTTTTTCGTGCCCCCTCTCTTTTTATCATATAAGTTAGGGTTCTTTATCAATATGGACGACAGCAAGGCAAGTTCTAGCAACGAGTCTGCGTCGCCGCCCGCGACGGCGCCTGTATCCGACGACGGCAGTGATCGCCGCGACCGTTACGACGACGAGAGACGCTATTCGTACTCGCCTAGATCTCGCTCATACTCGCGTCACCGGTCATATAGTCGCTCGCGTTCAAGATCGCGTAGCCGGTCTAGGTCGCCCTATTATGAATACTCGCGCCACCGCCATTATTCCCGCCGTCCACCCCCAGATTATTATTCTCAATACCGTGGTCGCAGCAGCAGGTACCATGACTCGTACCACCCTTCGCGTCATCGATATTCATCACGCTCCCCGCCGCCCGGGCCGCCACCACGCTACAATCGCTCGCCATCCCCTCGCCAACGACGTGCGCCACACGCATCTAATCCTGACTGTCGCCTCTACGTGGGCAATTTGGCTTATGAGGCCACTTGGACAGATCTAAAGAACTTTATGGAAAAAGGTAAAACGCATTTGATTTTAGCGGATGTTTGTACCTGGCTTCATTTTTTCATTTTTTTTTTTGTGACACATCCAGTCGGTCCTGTCATGTTTGCCGATGTCATGAAAAGTGGATCAAACCGCTCGTTGGGATATGGGTAAGTAAAATGACATGCCTTTTGTTCCCATCACCTTTGCTAATTTGCCAATTTACCCCTAATTGATAGAATCGTCGAATTCCAACATAGCGAGGACGTGCAAAAGGCCATTCGCACTTACAACAACACTGAGTTCATGTCACGTGCATTGTTACTCCGCGAGGTAGGCTTCTTTCAAAGAGAATGGGAGGGGCAAATACTGATCATGCACCTTTTTTTTTTTTTTTTTTTTTACAATGACATCTCAGGACCGCCCACATGAAGGTCGACGCGACCCTTATGCTTCGTCGGATGACTGTAAGCTTCATGTTAGCAACGTAAGATTTCTTTTCAAAAAAAAAAATGTAAATGAAAAAAAAGAAAGCGACAGGCTCACATTGCGCATTATATTGGATTGTTAGCTTCCTGTAGGTGCGAGCTGGCAAGACTTGAAGGACATTTTCCGACAAGCAGGGCGCGTGTTGCACACGGACATCCACTCTGATTCGCGCACGCGACGACCTACAGGGACCGGTTTGGTCATCTATGATGAAGCAAGAGATGCCCGCGCTGCCATTGGTAAAAAAAAAAAAAAAAAAAGGCGCAACAGCAATACGCGTGCCATGTTGGTTTCTCACTCCCATCTCAAAATTAGATATGTTCACTGGCTATGAGTGGAAGGGAAGCAAGCTTCAGGTCAGCTTGGACCGAAACGCCCGAGTACATCACGACGATGACAAGGCCAGGCTGTCCAATGGACCTTCAGCATCCAATTCACCCCAGAGCGCGACGGCAGCAATGCAAATGCCTACAGCAACTGACAGACAAATGTCTTCTCCAGGTAAGAAAAAAAAAAGTATAAAAATAAGAATACAGCAATAGTCACCTCTGATTGCGCATTATCGTCATTCCAGATGCACCGGATGATTACATGAATGGCCATGCTCGTGATCAAGCAAAGCAGCCTTATTATTCATCCACATCTCATCCGCATCCACCGTTGTCGACACCCACCTTGGTTTCTTCTCGGCATCCACCGCCGCCACCGCCACCGCCACCACCACCTCCTCCTCCCTTTCCGCCTCCATCATCCATGTCTTCACCCGCGTCTGGCGGTTCTGCGCAGCATTCTCGTTATCAGCCTGCTCCACCTATACCTCCTCAGCCAGCCACGCTTATCAGCGGCCCTGGTGCCAATCTCCCATCGCACGGCAGCAATCAGATCTTCGTCAGTCAGTTACCGTATCCCACAACAAGCCAGGATTTGATTGACCTTTTCCAGCATGTTGGTCCCGTAGTGCGCACCGAGGTTTTGTGGTTGAATGGCAGACCCAAAGGCGCAGGTCTCGTGCGATTCCAGGATATGACGACCTGTGAACGTGCCATTGGGCGCTTCCATGGTTATGTCTACGGAGGAAGGCGCTTGGATATCCGACTAGACAAGTACAGCTTATAAATTTGTTCCTGGTGCGTGGTTCCACAAATAAAAAAGTGTTTTGCTGATGCCACTCTGTTCAGAAAACTATGATAAATAAAATTCAGAGCTTGCTCAGAGATGGTTGTGGAGACAAACTTTACGCAGTGATATTTGGCCAATTTCAAAAATTCGATCCTATTATATATACTCTGGGTAATATCATCTGCTATTTGCCGGAAAAGTTGAGCGAAACAGTGAGTGGTGCCATCATGTGGCGGTCCACGGCGAGGGAACAAGGATGCAATCAATCGGGACAGGGAACGACTCGGCTCGCCGCCATCGGCATTCGGCATCGCGGGCCAAGACCATGCGAAAGCCATTGGGCGTGCCTACAGTATGAAGTCAAAAAGATCGTGGATATGATGATACTACAGCAGTCATTTTTGCGTATTTTTTGGCTGCTGTCTTGCACCGTGGCGGCAGAATGCCTGCAGACCAAAGCACGAGCATCGGCAAGTAACCCAAAAAATGAGGAGCCGGCGCAACTTGCCAAGATGGGCGAGGGATCATATCCAATGCGTGCAAAAGCGGGGCAATGCACGGCGGCTTGGCGGGGGTTGCTCATGGTCGGTCGCAGGTTCGTCATCATCCGGGCTGCTGCGGCGGGGGGCGCGATTTGTGGCGAAGGCGAGCTCCTCAAGCGTGAAAGAGGCCACGAGTCGTCGTCGGGCGGCCATTGCCTCGGAAACACGTAGATGATCAGGGATGGCTGCAATGAGTCGATCAATGGCGGATTGGTCGATAGGGTCAGGTGTATATGTAGAGTCGCGAATAGAACGAATTGAGCGCGTCTTCCATGGCAGGCGGGTCGGAACATGTGTCACCAGTGATCGGATGAATACTGTACAGTGCCCTACCAAAAAAAAGTTTCGCTGTGCATAATTCTCTGCACTGCAATGTATCAATTAATCGCGTTAATCTCTGCTGTATTGATCAATAATGGCTCCAATGACATGAAATTTTGTAGGAACAATGATTTAAAAGTAAAAAAACAATTCTAAAATTATGAAATGGCTATAGCAAGCGGGTTTTGAAATAGACCAAAAAAGGGGTACCTGACGCGTCACGCGACGCGACGCGTACGCACGCGTATACAATGGCCTATAGAGACGAATTGACATTATGAATCAATATCTCCCAATTTTTCTGAGACAAGATTGATGATGCCTGATTGTATTCTGTTAATAAATTTCATGGTACATGCGTCATGTCAAAGCTGAGCTCAACAAATATAAAATGACCACTGTGACGCATCACGTGACAGACGCGTCTGGAATGGCGATTTTCGCCTCCAGCAACTACAGTTTTAATAACTTTTCTGGCTTACAGCCATTTGATTATTTAATTTGAAGGATTAGAATAGGATGCTATCAATTGGTTGTTGTTATATCACGAAATTAGAGCACAACAACCATTTATTAAGGAAATTGCGAGTATGACGCGTCTGACGCCTCACGGTGGTCATTTTATATTTGTTGAGCTCAGCTTTGAAATTACGCATGTACCGTGAAATTTATTAATTAACAAAATACAATCAGGCACCGTCAAACTTGCTTGTCTCAGAAAAATTTGGAGATGCTGCTTCATAACGCCAATTCATCTCCACAGGTCATTGTATACACGTGGGTACGCGTCGCGTCGCGTGACGCGTCAGGTACCCTTTTTATAGTCTGTTTCAAAATCCACTTGCTATAGCCATTTTATAATTTCATAATCGTTTTTATACTTTATTTTAATCATTGTTTCTGCAAAATTTAACGTAATTGAAGCCATTGCTGATCAATACAGAGCAGATTAACGTGATTAAGTGACACCGCGCACTGCATATCAATATTCAGGGCGGAAGAAGTTGTTTTTGGTAGGGCACTGCACAGTACTGTAAAAAATAAAAAATAAAAACTCCATCATTGTAGTGTCAAGCGCTGGTAGCCATGCATTGGCGCGCCGGCTGCGGCGCGAACTGCCCGGATAACAGGCGGTGGAGAAAAAAAATCAAATCAATCAATGCAGGTGCCAGCCATCTGGAGTAGGGATGTTAAATCGAGAATCTCGCTCGAAAATCTCGAGGGTTCGAGACGAGATCGAGACGATCGAGACGACCTGAATCTCGCTCGTCTCGATCGACAAGAAATTAAAATCTCGCTCGTCTCGCTCGAATCTCGAACAAAAAAAATTAGGTTAGGTGTAATGTTTCATCATGTATTTTAGATTAGTGGTGTGGTGCAATGGGAGAAAGCTTTGTCTTGGCACTCAGGATGTGAAAGGTTCAACTCTTGTCTTTGTGTCGACTTTTTTTGGTTGATTTTTTCGCCCCACCAGACAAAGTTTTGAAGAAAAATGCTCGAGTTTTGTCTTGTGACATTCTCGAATCTCGCTCGAATCTCGATCGAGATCGAGATGACACAAAATTTTGTCGAGACGAGACGAGACAAGGTGAATCTCGTCTCGCTCGCTCGAATTAACAACCCTAATCTGGAGCCGTCTCCCCAGGCACACACGACCTGGTGCACGTGCATGTCAATGTGGCCATTGACATGTACAAAAAAGGCATCGCGAATCATTGGCCAGACGGGGACAAAAGGCGCGATTAAATAAAAAAAAGGATAAGCAGCCCAGTAGCCTTATGGTCAAGCAGCCCCGAGGAATCAAGGAACGAAAAGAGATACAGATGCGACCGCGTGTCAGGCACACTGAACGCGGGCAGCATAAGATACAGTATGATAAAAAAAAAAGAAAAAAGGGAATTTACCGGTAAATTCAAAAAAAAAGTGTGCATGGCCGGTTATCAATGAATCAGGCCGCGGCACTTGAATAGCCCAAAGTGAGGCGGAGTGTGCCGCACTGCCTCACTCTCTCTCAAAAAAAAGATATGATACACGAAAAAGAGGCGTATCAACGTCATGAGCAATTGACGTGCGAATGGATCACATAAAGCCTGTACACGTCATAGATAATGGATGCTCATGGACACAAGATAACGGAAGAGCATTGGCACGCACGACAAAACATACAGAGAGCCAAGTGCGCGCAAAAAAAAAAGGGTTTGAGATGCAAGGCACTCCCGTGTCGCGTATGTCAATAATCGTAATTTCTTATGTATCAAATGGCTATCGCTTCAAATACTGTAGTATAAAAGCCTTGCATCATCCCAATAGTCGAAATAAAGTCCAACCCGTTTCTATCACGAATCCCGATTCTGTTTTATCACTTTGTACTCTTTGACCCCCTGTTACCCCCCTACGACAATCATGCAATCCACGCAACTTGGTTTGGAAGTCCCAAACCCTAAATTTTTGCAAAAAAATTGCACCAAAATACAGTCTGTACTCTGTAGGCACTTTTTTCAGTCGATCGGCGTTTAACGCACGTTCATGCGTCACCCTCCATTTTTGGGGGTTGGGTTTTCTACTGTACTTTTCTTCTTATTACGGTAATTTGAGGTGATCTGCCATTTTGTTTGCCAATATTAAATCGTCGGAGTTACCTGTTTAGGATGCACGGATCACTCGGAGTTCGAAATTTACCGAATTTGGTATTTTCTGAGGTTGAAATGTGTGACCCCTGAGTGACTCCTGGATTTTTAAAAAGTGGTTAGCTGGTTGCATGCTCGTCTAGTACAGTAGACAGCAGACGACTTGCTAAAAGACTATTACTGTATGATTCCCACCCCCACTCCCGCCTGATTATTTGATTTACTGTATCATTAAGTTACGTTCTGGAGGACAGTCAGAATTCCATGTTTGTGGCATTTTCAGGTAGACTTTAATAAACTCTTGATACAGTAGTATTAGGTCGATTGGATGAGTGGGGCCACGGAAATCATACGGTAGTTCTCCACCACAGGGGGTGGCGAACTATTAGGGGGATTGCCCCACTTCGTCACCCCCCATTTTTATCAGAAAATCATAGACACTTGGACAAGCAATGGACAAAAAAATTTGGGATTTACAAATATTTTTGGCCGATCGCCTCTCATTTCTTCCCATCCAGCCACAAGTTTCGCTACCGCCGAGCTGGCTATTCATTCCCCCCTCACCCAGATTGAAACCCCCTTATGATCATTGCTTGTTTTAATAAAGATTTACCGGTATGTTTTTTTAAAAAAGACCAAGATGCAGAAATGGCCAGATGAATGCAAATTTGTACAAATAGAAAGTTTTGGCATTTTCGAGCCCAAAGTCGAGCCCAAAAAATCGGGCGGATCCGCCTTTCTTGTCATGTCTACAGTGGCATTGGACAGGAAGAAGAACTGAGTGTCAATGGCCTGTGAAACAGCCTGTGTGCACGCTCTGTCAATAAAAATGTAGAGTGCGTGAGTGCGTGTCTGAGGTGCACCAAGTTTTCCACGATATTTTGCCCCATTGAGATAACTCTTTGGGGAACTTTTGCTTCTTTTCAGTCGCAGCGTGATGTGTAGGCGCTTGATGTTTAGGTTCAGATTTTGCCTCTGGGACACAAAAGAAGGAGGTTTTGGTGTCGTCACAAACCTCAACAGTGGTGTGACCTTGGCGTGCCTTTCAATGGTGGCCTGTAATAACGAGCTGATTCGGGCATTTAGATGCTCACGTTGTTCCCTTTCTTGCTGTACAAGATTGGTAACATACTGTATGTGAGATCTAAGAGCCTCCTGTCATGTAAATTCTCAATTTCGCCGTTGATGTGCCGGATGGCATGCTCAGTTTTTGCGATTTTTTCATTTATATTGACTGAATTTGGCGCCTACCTACCGGTATGATTTTCTGTTCATACAGTAAATCGAGAGTTGGGCAGCTGCATTTTGACTTTATTTAATCTCTTACTGAGCGCCCAGGAATGCACTGAGATGAATTAACGCGATACCTCTGGATGTAAAACAGTAAAATTTGATTTGGAATCAAATGGTGTTACAGTACTTTCGAGCCTTGCTCGTTTAGTAAAACGCTAAAAACACCTGATAATCGCACTTTACCGCAGCCAAAGGCCAAATCGCGTAAAATCGCGTAAATGCGATTACTGTATCTCGAAATTTTACTGTATTAAGTTAACGGACACCGTGTGAGGAGAACTTTATTCGATTCTACCGTAAATCATATTTGACATCTGGTTCATGCTTGCGTGAACAGAATTACGAAGGAGGTCATTCAATTCCACTTGCATGACATTCCCTTTGATAACTGTCTATTAATTTAGGTCGGCTTTATGTTCAAAGATCAATAAACGACGTATTAATCGACAACATCTAATAAAGCCAGGTCGTTCCGATTCTGCATAGCGCACAATTTCAACCACCCCTATTCGATAAGATTTTCGACGATTTATTAATCAACAATCGTTTATTAAATTGACAAACGATTTAAAAAGGTTGAACGACCTCCGAATTGAGCGATGATTTTTGAAGCACTTGTATGTATAGTAGTTGTACTACTGTATTAAATTAGGGTTGTCTATCGAGCGAGCGAGACGCCCTCAAGATGACGTAATCGGGATAGCAAAAAAATTTACATACACCCGTCAGGATTGAAACCCGGATCACATACTGTAATACCAAAACCACATCACCAATACCACTGAGCCATCATGATTTTTTTATTTCTTACGTTGTCATATGAATTCAATAAATTTTTTAGAAAAAAAGATGACATGGCGCCACACTGCTGCACGCTCGTAAAAAAAGTGGCTGGCACAAAGTTTGCAGCAACACTACAGCCAACCTAAGCCTAAAAACATATTACTGTAAGATAAATATCTGCCTATCGAGATCAATCGAGATCAATCGAGATCAATTGAGCGAGCGATCGAGATTCTCGATTGTCTCGCTCGATCCTCTCGATATCATATTTTTTCGAGATTTATCAAGATTTCGAGCGAGATCCAAATTGATTTCAATCGAGACAATCGAGATTTCGAGCAAGACTCTCGAAAGACAACCCTACTAGTAATAATACGTAGTCTTGTATCTTTTTTTGATTTTGATTCTTTCAAGTCTTTTTTTCTTTTTTTCTTTTTTTAAATACTGTAAAAGCGCGTCCATCGCCGCGCTACACGCTTCGCTGGCCTTGCTGATGCGTTGATCTACGAGAATCGAGAACCAGGTCTGGCTCGCGACATGTACAGTAGACAGAAAAATAAAAGGTACGAGACCGGAGCGAGATACGAGATCAAGGGGCGTTTCTTTATTAGAAAACTCGCCCCCCGGTGTCTACTTACAGTATACTACAGTACTACAATGAGAATCTCAGTGGAGGCACTTTTCATTGCAGCTTAAAAATGCGAAACAAATGTCAAAAACTCAAAATAAAAAAAATCGAGTTCCAGGTGGCAACTTTTTTTTTTTTTTGAGGGCGAGTTTGGCCGATAATTTAATGATCAACATGAATATAATCAAAACTAAACTTTTCGTCTCCAAGACTAAGATAATTGACGTGCTTGTAGACGTGCCTGCAACGTAAAAGAATGGTGGCCTTGGTTATGTCCAATCTCTGCCTTCGGTCAAAAATTTTGGACTCGCGGCGACAAACTTGCGTGCTCGGCAGTGGTTGTGTAAGCTTCAGAATGCCAAGCGTGACAGAAATGGACGGCACTCGAAGCGGTGTGCCATTTAATGGAAAGCTGACATGATGCGTTGTGTTATCGATGGACGGCACTTTTCCCTTGAATATAATGTTGGACGTACAGAGGCGGTCAAAGTCACGATCGGGCGCATCAATGAGGACGGGCAATAGCGTGTCGTCCGAGATGCAAAGGCTGATGGCATACAAGAGCAGATCTTTTGCATTGGGGCACGATGTCAGCAGATCCTGCAACACAGCGGGTGATAGAAACGTGGTGCGGCCAAATTGAAGACTCTGCAGACGTGGGAAGCGTGTCGCCAAGGACAGATCACGCGTCGGCGCGCAGTCAATGCCATCGCCGCCATCAAAAACCAAGAACCAGCCTTTGATGTCGAGATGCACGAGCAAGGGCGCACGGCGCATCAGCCGGCGCCAGTCAATGGGGAACGAGCCGTTGGTCACCTGTGAATTGGCCAGGCTAAGACGGCGCAACAGCGGCAGCGTGGCGTGATTGTCCAGACAATAGTCGTGCGCGCACAATCGGAGCCAGCACAGAGAATTGGCATCCGGCAAAAGCGAGAGTTCGATCTCTGTCAATTGATCAAAGAGAGGGACAGGGACATTGGCCATCTGCCACGGTGCAAAGTCGCTGGTATAAAATTTCCAACTCAGGCTTTTCAGGGGCAAATCGCGGTCTGACGGCCCGACGACGCGCTTTTTTGCCTTTTCCACCTTTTCCACCTCTTGCCCTTTGCCAATGACATATTGCTCAATGTCGGGGAACCATTGAATCAGCATGGGCGCCGGCAGATGAGGAACCAATCGCATGGGCTGGCGCAGGCGGCTCAGATCAATTTCCAGGTGTTCAAGCGCGCCGACGGGCAATGACAGGCGCGGAATTTCGTCGTGGAATGGCGTGCCCAGATGGAACAAGACGCGTATGCTGAGTGACGTGAGATTCGGATACAATTTGTGAACATAATTGATCCATGGTTGATCCAGCTTGCAAAAATCGATGTGAAGCGACCGCAGCGCCACGACGGGCTCAATGGCTGCCAGTGTGTCACCCATTGGTGGATTTTCATTGAACGGCGTGTGAGTCAAAGACTTGTCGCCTTGGCCAAAGGTGAGATGTGTTAGAGCTGGAGCCAATTCATGGATCGCATCGAGCAGCCCAACAAGGCAGTCGACCGCATACCTGCCGGACCACATGACTATCATGTTTGTCACCGAGGCAAACACGGGCGTAAGCGGTCGCACCAAGGAAAAGATCATGTATGATCGACAATGGATCGATGTGAGAGGCAGACGTTCCAATTCTTCGCCCGAAGGCTCGTTCTGCCAATGGGGAAGGTGTGTCAGCTGCGGCCAAAGCGGACCGTCTCGAAAAAGAGCAGAGTCCGCTAGAAAGGACCGCCGTTTCATATCAAAATAGCGGACATTGGGCGTAAATTGCTGCAAGGACGCCATGAGGACACCCGTCAGTGCCATATCATTATAAGCATAGATGTAGCGCACCAATTCACCAAGCTCAGGACGCGTCTCAAGCGTGCGCGCGAGAAGAGTGCACTGGTCATAGCTCCGTAAGTGCACGACTGTGTAAAGCGGAAGCGCAGCATTCTCATTCAGCTGCCGGTTGACAAGCGCACACTCCAGCAAGTCCTTGGGCCACAGTCGTTTAAATACAAGCGCCCACAATTCAGAAGGAAGCATATCCGGCGCAAAATTGTATAAAAGACGTTAAAAGAAATAAGAAAATGTCGCCTCACTTGTTGGTTCCTTTTTTATTGCGGCGCAGCGGAGTTGAAACGCCAAGACGCGCGCAGCACGGTCCAAAAAAAAAAAAGTGCTCAATTGACACGCTTTCTGTCAAGGTGCGTAGAATTTTACACGAATCATACACGAATCGGCAGCCATCAATCAAATTCCATTTTTATTTTGCTGCACGCGACTGACAGAAGACCAAAATAGCTGCTGTAAATTTGATGCACACCGATTCAAGCAGGTTGAAGTGTCGATGCATCAAAATGTCAAAATAATAAGATACCTCGTGGTCAATCGCAGCAAAGCCATCCAAAATCTGTCAGAAAACCCGGGTCAGTGGTCGCGCATCGACAGTGGAACCATTTCACCAAACGTGACTTCTTAGTATGCTGCTGGCCAAGTTTTTAGCGAAAAAAACGTGAGTTTATGTTGAAAGTTGTAAAATGTATGAATGACGAATGGGAGGAGATGTTTAATTCAATGAGAAATGTGGACTTGCGATGGAAGAAATATATCTACAGCGGAATTTCGCCATGGATCTGTCATAAAAACAAAAAAGAAAAGTGAGATGGGTCTAGGACCGAGTTTGTGAATGATCGTGCTTACAACATCAGCCATCTTCACCCAATGCTCCAGAGCAAGGGCCTGTGGGTTGTTTGCCGCCGGTGCCGTGTCTTTGTTCCACACTATCAGCTTTTCAATCTTGGTGTCTGTCCGTGTCCATTCCTTTGCCGGCGTTTGTGTATTTTCTTCCTCATTTTCCGAGTCATAGGCGTCGTCCATGGCGTCATAATTAATGCTCTGTTTCCAAATGTAGCCTAATTAAACGGAGAAAAACGAATTGAGCCCTCTTGCGCCCCGCCTCGCGCGAAAAAAAAGAGGCGCGTCGCGCTTTTACCAGGCACTGATGGCGTCAGCTCGATGCCTTCCAGGATGCGGCCTGCTATGACGGTAGATCGGGCCTGGTTGTCGTGTGTGATGGATAGAAATTTGTCAGTGTCCACTTTTTCTTCCTTGAACACCTTAAAGGGAAGCAAATGAGCGGTTGTAGTTGACATGGCGAGAAGAAAGAAGAATAAAAGAGGCAAGAGACACGCCATGAAAAAAAGAAAAAAAAAATAACGCGCGCCCGGCAATCCAGCAAGAATCGGTCAAAATATCATTTTTGGCCGCAAACCAGGGGAAGGCCAAAAAGCAACACTTTTATGCCAAAAAAAAAACTTTTTTCTTTTTCTTTCACCCCCTGGTTCCCCTGTAGATATTTCGCCATGGCGCTTCCTTCAAATCTTGCCGATATTGCCCACAAGTCCATGGTCTTGTTCCTTGCCGGCACCACTTGTATGTCGCTCAACAATTGAAAATTCGATTTTCCCGCTTTGTTGGCCAGGAGCCCGGCCTTGGCAGGCGTCTACCTGGGTTGCTCGGCCCGTGCTGTGACTCACTCTGCCCTTTTTTTTTTTTGGCTTTTGTCTACTAGTGTATTACGTGACCAATATCACCATGCACGTGCGCCATCGCATCGAATTGAAGAAAGAAGGCCGTCTGGAGGAAGAATTGGTAAATCAGAGTCATTGTGACAGCCCCACGGCGCCATTGCTCACTCTTTGTGCTCCTTTCTTTATTTACAGGCTCGCATGAGCGCAATTGCCTTTGGCAAACAAGCAAACGACGCCGACAAAAATACCCCGCAACAGCAATGATCCCTCTACGTCTTATTGACTTTATGCATCGCCTAAAAATAAAACAAAAATTGCATCAGGACACCAAGAACAAGCCAAAAAAAAAGGGGGATGGGTTGCGCTTTCAAAGCCCAATCTTTTCTTTTTTTTTTTTTCTTTACCGTTTGGATCGCTTCCTCTGGTATTTCGGGCAGCACACGTACCTCATTGTCTTTGTGGACGGTGAGTTTGGCAGGTGGGTCCTGCAAAAAAAAAAAAAAGGGTGGGTGGGGCGTAAATCCCCTTGCCAATTGATGTCCCTGTCAACCCCTGCTTACAAAAATGAATGCGCACAGATCTTCGGGTAGAAATTGGCCGTGTTCCGTGACCCAATCTTGCCGCTTCTGTACCTCGCCTATTTTTGCAGACGAAAGAAGGAAAGCTCAGAAAAAGCATAAAGGGAGAGACGAATTGGCGCATGGGTTTACCTTCATATGCATTTTTGAGCGACTGCATCAGCTCTTGCCGCAGCTGTTCTTGCTGGTATGCCACTTTTTGCCTTCGATTCACCTCCAAGACCAAATGATGATACGAGAGAATAAATTGTTGGTACCTGTGCCCCAAAACAGAGCCATTGAGGATCATGTTTTCACTTTTTCAATCCTGTTTACTGTTTTTTTTTTTTTTTTTTTTTTTTTTTTTTGAGCATTACCAGCCAGTCAATGAAGTAAGTTGATCAAAATAGTGATCCATGTGTGACTCGTGCTCTGCAGATTCTGCGTCCACCTGAGACATGCGCTCCAGAATCGTGTCCGCGACGCCGCCGGCAATATTGATGACGTCCAAATGATCAAGGACCTTGAGCAACTCGTCCTGCACCGTCTGAAGCACCTTGAGACGCACGTCTAATTCCTCTTTGACGCTGCTGACAATCTCGAGGGATTCTTTGAGATCTTCTAAAATGTCAGGTAGATGATCATTGTCGTCCTGCAGCACTATTGAGGAAAAAAAAAAAAAGGCGTCACCGATGCGTTTCAAAGCACGTTTCGCATGCCACATGCCCACCCAATTGGCCCTTTTCCTTACCTGAAATGTCCAATTGCTGCCCTGTCTCAAGATTGGAGCGCCAAAGTCTACTTGATGGCATGAATGACACGAAAAATCGTATAACACGGCATCCTTCCTCGTTTTACTTTATGTATCTGCTTACCTAGTCGCTTCACCAAGCTGATCATAATGATTTGTGAGGCTGTTGAGGATATCGGCCATGGTGGCCATCTCGGATTCTTGGATCTGCGTCTTTGTGCTGACAAAATTGGCGGTGGAGTCGTCGAGAGAGATGGAAACGGCCGTTTCGAGCATGGAAGCAAGCTCGCTGATCTTGGTTGACAACTGCTTTTCACTATTTTCCAAGGAGCTACACAGAATCTGCAAAAAAAGTCGGATTTATCATCTTGTTCCTTTTTTTTTTTAATTCTTTTTATACGCACTTCCACTTTTCCAATTTCATCATCCGCGAGCTGCTGGAACTCCAGGACGGCTTCATCTTGTATATAATCAAAGAGAGTCCTTTTGGCGTGGGATGGAAGGGTATCGGGGGCGCGACTGAGCTGCAGAATGTTTGGATCAATCTCGGACGATCGGAGGGTGGCAAAGATCTCCTGCAAATCAAACGACACCTTGGCGAACGTGGCCTCGCGTTCCTATGCAACACAATGATCAGAAAAAAAGAGATAAAATGAGCCCTTTGGCACCTTTTTCATCGATATTGCCAATTTTTTCATATTTTTTTGTTGCGTTACTTTGAGGGTGGCGCGTTTGGCCTGACTGTTTGCCACGAGGAACTCACGGATGCGGTGGAGCGTGGTAAGTTGGACGAGAATATGGTTGTGTACAAAGACAATACGCGGCCACGTCTTTTCAATGGCGTCTGCAGCTTGCTCCGAGTCGTGTGATAGAGCGTTGGCCTGCTCACAGATCGCTTGCCCGGTCAACAGGGCTTTTTTGGCTGCGATGAGCAGCTCGATAAGCTTGTCGTCCATGGTCAGCAGAAAAAAAAGTGTGCGGAAAAAGAACGGGGAGATTGAAATTTCCACACTCTTTCAGCTGCAAGGACCGTTGTTGTATGCAGGGCACAAGCACATCTCCTTTTTTGTACATCAGTTCAATGTCCGTCGCTTCTGACCCAAGGCAGGATGTAGGCAAAAAATTACGAATTGTTCCCAAAGAGATTTGCAATTGGGCATCAACACCATCACCATACGATTCTGAGTTCATGGAGTCGATTTTCAGGGCAAAAATATATTGTGCTATTGACAGCCGCAGCTCCAAAGTGTCATTTTTCCTTTGAAAGGTGCGAACTGCTAGCGAAGCAACAAGGAGTCAGTGGTTGCTCTGCGCAGATAGATGATCATACAGCGTCCTGGGTGTCGAATGGTATCGGTTTTATTCTGGAGCACCATCGTTAGGCGCGAGTAAAATGCATAAAGGCAACAAAGTCCCAATTTCCGCTTTTTCTGGTGCGTTCTCAAAGCTTATTCGCAGATTTTGGCGCCGCGCGATAAAAAGGCAGCGCCAAACTTTTATTTGAACCCACATACATCCCTCTAGGTCACGTAGATGACGAGTATCATAACAGCCAGGTTTACAAAAAGGATCAAAAATCTCGGTCAACCCCCTGGCCAATTTTCAAACATTAAAAAAGGCCGCTAGACTGCTGCAAAGCTTGGAGGATAGCAGGAACGCACTGCCCTCTTCAATTTTTGTGCTTGCAAGGTTGGGCATTGTAAAGTCGGTTGGCAAGAAAATCAACAAAAGAGCACCAAAATCACCCAATTTTCAACTCAATGCCATGAAGCAAAATATGCTTTTAACGGCCTGAAATGCGCATATCTCGCGCATATCGATCGTGCGCACACGTGGATGTCGGAGATCGCGAGTCAACGCGCGTTGCACTTGAATGGCGACGCGTCAAAAACGCGATTTTTAAAGGTGATTTTCGACGCGCCAATACTCCGGATCGCGCTCAGTCACCGCACTGTGCAATGCATACATATGAAGCGCCAAATGATTTTCTCCGAGGAAAGGTCGACTCAACGGCTCTAGCGCGTTTCCTCGTCGAACGACGAGCACTTGAAATGAAGCTCCCCGGCACCTTTAAACTCCATTTTCTCGAAATCCACAAGGTGGAATGCCGTGAATTTTTTTCTCCCTATCACTATCCTTTGGTGCCCACCATTCCTCCAAGTTTGAGGACAGTCTGAGGAATTGGATGTTTCTTTTGTAAAAATCGTTGCACCCACCACGAAAATTTCGAACAGACATTGTGCTCGCAATTGCACCCTCAGAGACCCAAGGATGGGCTCAAATGAAAATCAGCTTTTTCCTCTGTCATACAAAAAAGGAAATGTGGATGGCAAGCGAGGTGAAATTCTTGCTCTTTTTTTCATTTTAACTCTTTTTCCTCTTTTTCTTGTCGGCAATGACTGACTCTGACGACGACGACGCGTTTGATCTGTTTGGTGACATGGACCAAGGGGATCAGCATGTGGCTGAGCAGCGTATGCAGTGTATGGCAGCTGCAAACGAACAAAGGCTGGATTCGCTGCGGACACGCCCAGCGTCTTCACGCACGGCGGGCGAGAACCGGTGGGTGCTGTCTCAATTGCGCAAGACGCGGTTTCCGCTGCCGCAGACGCGTTGTTCTGTGTTTTCTCCGGGCGATTGCAAGCGTGTGATGGAGCTTGTGCAGCCATTGGATGCTTGGACGAGCGCGCGTCATTCATCCTTTGCCACCGTGGACATTCCTGTGCTTACCACGCCGGCCTTGTCCCTTGTTGCTCAATGGGCCCGTGACCGCGTCGTCCGCGCCATCCTCGAGCCGATTTACGGATTTGCACAGGGCCAGCTTGATTTCCGCGACTTGTTTCTCGTCAAATACACCGCCGACGGGCAGCGCGGCCTTGCGCCACACGCAGACGGCGGCCTCATCAGCTTCAGCATCCTCATCAATGACCCTGCAAACTTTGACGGCGGCGGCACCACCTTTTTCCCGGCCGACGGCCAGCCAGTCCTCTTTGGACACGCGCACCAGGGCGATCTGATCCATCATCCAGCGCAAATCAGGCACCAAGGCAATGACATTACGCGTGGCGAGCGTCTTGTCCTCGTCGGCTTTGTAGATACCCGCGATTCTATCGATAGACATCAAAACAGTGTAAATAGACGCATCGCTTAAGCCGCGCCACTTCTCTCTCTCTCTCTCTCCTTTTTTTTTTTTTTTTTTGGGCATAGAGGAACGTGCTTGTGAAAGCTGGCATATATACAAAAAAGACGCGTCACGTATGTTGGTTGTTGGATCTTTTTTTTTTTTTTTCTTTTTTATTATTTTGCATGAATTAGGGTTATTTTTCCACTTTTTCTTAGAATCTGTCGTGATTGAGAGAGCGCTGGCTGGAATGCGTCTCCTGAATGGAGGATGCCTGGCTCGAAGATTGGCCATCATCGTCTTCCTTGTCGGTAATGACGACGATGCGGCCATTGACAAAGTGATAAGAATGGGGCAGGTTGGCATTGGTTGGCGAGGGCACACTGTGGAACATTTTTTCGTTGCTTGTTGGGCTCTCTTGTGTGGATTGACGCGATCCAGCGGCGGGAGAAGTGTGGATGGTATTGCCGGTGGCCGACATGTAGACAGTGGGGTGGTAATCATTGGGCTCAGCCGTGGGCCAAGCATGGTATCCGAATTCGCCGTACTGCTGCGTGACGGCATCCAATTTCAGCTTCTTCTTCTTCTCTTGCGACGACGTGTCCGATTGTGACGATTGCGTCGTTGGCGTCGACTTGCTGTCGGCCGTGTACACGGGTGGCGCGCTCTTGCCGCTGGGCTGCGACGTCACCCAGTGCACCGTCGCCACATTCACCATCACGTCCACAAAGCAGCACGTCAAACAAATCACGCCGCGTTCAATGCCATTGAGGATCGTCAGGGCGCACAAATTCGCAAAAGACACAATCAGACACACCACCGACGCCACCATGGTGCGCTTCGCCACCTCGCGCAAGCGTGACTCCTTCCACGCCGAATTCGTGCCACTCTCAACCTTCATCAATGGTCGCACAAACAGAATCGTCATGTAAAGATTGATCACCTGGTGAAAAAAAGAAAAAGGAAAAAAAATAGGACGTCGTTTAGGCACATTTTTTTTCTTTTTTGTGCACTGCTTACGAAATCATAAACCTGTGATAAGCAGATCAGAAAATAAAAGAAGAGAAACGGGGTCAAAAAGAAAAAGCATCATGAGCAACGCGTCAATTCACCTTTTTTTTCGTTTCTTTCATTTCTTTTCTTGTATGTGCTTACCAGCAGAGGGATGCTTGCGACTGGCTTCAAGCCAATGGTGCAAAGACCGTCCGCCTCGATCCATGCATTGTGGAAAATGATCTGCAAAAAAAAGTGTCAGGGACGTGTCAATTGGGCTCAACTGGAGGTCAATTTGCTTTACCATCAAGATGAAAATGCCCACATAGGGCGTGAGCAGGATGATGTGGTATCGATAGGACTTGGTATTCCATCTGGATGTGCGACCGGCGTTGACGACCCATACTTTTTCAATAAGCCACAAGTAGATGGTGATCTTTGTACCCGCATAGAACACATCACATGAGAATTCGGACAACAGGCACGACATGTAATTGCCTTTGAAGGAGAAGCGTGGTCAATTGAAAAAGGATGCGATACACACGGGCCATTTTCTATCTTTTTTTTTTTTTTTTTTTTACCATTGTTTGTTGAAACGAGGATAAGACCGCACGCGGTGAATGCCCAAGAGCACATGTAAAGGATGATGACGAGCCATTTCGAATATGATAAGTACTTGTATTGCACATTGTATGTTTTAATGCCAAACAAAAAGCACATCCCCGATGCTGATAGCAGACCGATGATTTGCGAGGCGATTTCGCCACTGTCGGGCTGGCTCGTGTATGTGAATTCAGACGATCCTGAGTATATGAGGCCGCTCATCGTAAAAAATCACGAGGATCGTGCAAAAAAATAAAAAAAAAATAGCGAAAACAAGAAAAAAAAAAACGAAAGAGAAAGTAAGAGAAGAAAAACAAAAAAAAAAAAAGGCACGGCAATCCATCATAAAAGGATAACTTTTAGATTCTCGTCGGGGTCAACCTTGTTGGCAATGGTGACACTGTGTGTTACCCGCGAGGTGACCTGACGGATGGAAGCAGGTCGTAGTGGTGAATGGAATTGGGGGGGTTCGGCTTGCCAAATTTGTGTCGCGCGCGTCCTCTTCCGATCAGGGCCGCCTCACTTGCAGCTCCGTGCCACTTTTTTGTTTTCCCTCGGCCACACCATCCGAGGAGATGCTTGATTGTGATGTTTTGGTAGCCATTGTGCTCATTCATCAACAAGTGTTTTGAAAAAAAAATGATCTGATTTCATGGTCCGAATGGGCCAACTGAGACTGGGGGTCATGGCAAATTTGGGAAATGATCGACAAGCAATGAGTGGGCAAACGGACACAAAAAGAGGCGGCTTGTGTCACTTGCAAGGCAGGCTACAATGTCTCATTAGGCAACACCCTCCCCATCCACACGCCAACAACAACAACAACAAGAAAAAACATGCCTAGCTCACATCCTGGCACAGCCAATGACAATGCCAACAGCAAAGCAAAACAGGGCGCGTCCGTGCGTTCATTTCGCGCGACATCAGGCCATTTTTAAAAGAAAATGAACCGTCGCGCGCTTGTTTTGATCTTTTTTCATCTGTCAGTTGTACGTTGTACCCGAGGATGCCAATGCCAGGACCAAGACCAACCCTGCTTTTTTATTGCGTCTTCCAAAGTCTAGAGAGACAACAAATACACGTGTGGTGACTCGTCACAGCCACTTTTTTTCACACAAATGGGCTTGCAATTCGCGCAATTCTCAAAAGTCAACGCATTTGCCACATTATCAAGAAAAACAAGAAAAGACAACAAGATGGGATACATGAATTGGACTGGTACATTGTGCCAAGTCGCGTTTCAAAAAAAAAAGAGCCAAATCACGGCATTTCATGCGGTCACGCGTGTCAATTGTGCCTTCCGCGTCTCCTGTTTTTCATTGTTTTTGTTACATTTGTCACGCGCATGGCGCACCTACATCCAAAAGATGCTTAACCATACTGAACAATCGGGTTGTTCAACAAGGAAATCACGCCTTTTCAATGCCCATCCGCTCCAATTCCTCGGCATCGCGACTCCGATGCGTCAAATTCGCAGCCACCACTTGCCACGATTATTACGCTGCCACGGGAACGCGCGTCGGCGCAAATGACTCGCCTCCAAAATAAAAAAAAATGCGAGAATTGTAGTATTTGATCATGCAATAGATTAAAAAAAAATAACTAGTCTACTCCATCAAAGTCCTTGAGATCTTGATCGTTCTTGATGTATTGCTGGCCAATCTTTTTGAATTCGTCGCTGAGAGTGTGGATTTGATCGGTTTCTTTGATGCAGGACGTTTCAAACTCCCACGACTCGCCAATGGCATAGCTTTCAAACTTCATGTAGCGATCGTGCCAGCGGTTCTTGTCTCTGTAGATGGCGCCATTCCACCAGTACGGTTTGCCCTGTGCATCGAGATGCATGATATTGCCACACACTGTGTTATCGTCACCCGCGTCGCCGAGAGCGCCCAGCACGGCAGCATGCGACTTTACAAACGCGTACGGCGTCTGCATCATCTCAAAGCCGACCCAGAACGACTATCAAAAGAGAGAGTGAGAAAAAAAAAGGAATGAGCGACAAAAAAAGAGGCTTTTTTCTCTTTTCTTCCTATCATCCTATCATTACCTCCTTGTCGCCGTGCATACGCTTGTACGAGACCTCGTCGCGCTCGCGTTTGCCGTTCATTTTGCATGTGGCCATGAGACCAAGCAAGGCGCGCGACTTGTCAATGACGACGATGCCTGATTCTTGCTCGTGCGCGGATTGCAAGCGCCACCAACGCGTGTGTTTGACAAGGGAGCTCATTGAGGGCAAGAACGACGAGAGCCAGTCTCTGCCAATTCTCCAGTCGCCGAACAGTGTGCGGTCGTAAAAAAAGAGCGCACCTGTCGCCTTGTAGCCTTCATCGTCAAACACCGTCTCGGGTGCGCGCAAAAAGTACACGTCGGCGTCCATAAGAATCACTTCCTTGAAGCTGCTGGCAACCATGGCGTAGGGCTTAAGCGCCCAGCCGCCAAATTCAGTGCCTTCCTTCCCCACAATGTCCATCACATTGAAAATTCGCACATTTTCAAATTCACGCAACACCTCGCGCTTGGCAGGTGACAGATCGCCATCGTCAATGGCAAAAATCTCAATTGGCAGCTTGCTCTTGAGCGTGCGTCGGACAGCCGTGATCGCGCGCAGCGCATAATGATATTGCCCATTGCCCACACACATCACAATGCCTCGCGGACGCGCTTCGTCGTATTTGCCATTGATGTCAAACGCGCTTTTCCACGTCGGCGACAGCCATGGAAAAAGCTGTGTTTCGAGCTTTGTATACAGGCTCCAGGCCTCCTGATGCGACGCGTTTTGCTGCACATTGATTTCCGCAGCCAACAAGGGATCAATATATTGATACAACATCTTGAATAGGCGCAATTGCGTCGTCATTTGCCGAAAATCAATCTTTTCCTCCTGGGTCGTGAACAGGTTGGCTCGAAGCCCCTCGCCAATCGCCATCCGAAGCAAATCATTGTCAGAGTCTAGACCCCAAATCCCAAAAATAAAAAAAAATAAAAATAAAAAAGGGCGCTTTTTGTGTTAAACATCCCAATTTTGCTCTTTTTTGTTGTTGCTTTTGTGTTGGCAAGCAAATGCCCTCTCTTACCTGTCCATGCTGGTAGAATGGAAGGGAATGCAATGTCGTGAGTTTGCAAAAGGGTGGTCCATACACTATCGTACGACTTGAGAACTGGGAAACCCCGAAAAAAAGGGAGAAAAAAAAAATTACGTGCATATGCACGGTCAGAACTTTTGCCCCTCTTGCCTTGTCCTAAAGATACGTAAAAAGAGCATTGTACTTGCCTGGCTCGTGCACTGTGCGCCGACTATCTACCCAAGCGTCGTGTCTCTGTTGTTCTTCACGTTGCTGTTGTTCCTGGTCTTGTAAAAGCCTCTGTTGCTGCTCAAGTGCTTCTTCTTGACGCCGCAGGTGGCTCTGGCGAAAGATAAACAGCAGACTGGCTAGCGAGACCACCAGCGCAACAAGTGATAAGAAGCGCTTTTGGTTTTGAACTGATATCCTATGCATAGGGCCTGTGTGAGGGAAAAAGAAAAGGGCTAAAAGAGGGGTATCCGATAGTTGAAGCAAAAAGAAGAGAAAAAAAAAAGAGGTAAATTGATGAAACATGGCTACTTGGCACAATTTTATGTTCGTACCAGGTGGAGTGGTGGCCATTGATTGGTCGTTTCACGCTCCGCAGAGGCACAACAGCCCACCTCAATCAAAGCCTCACTTGCACCTCCTGTCAACGCCCCTTTGTCGCTGATTTCCTTTGGTTTGGAGGGCAATTGGCTCCCTCTTCATCTATTGTTGTTTCTGTCTCACTGTCTGTGTGCTGCCTTTTTGCATTGATCCATCCATTCCTTCTTTCTTTTTTTTTTTTTTTTGCGCGCCTAGGGCTTACCTCAGCAGATTTAAAGTCCCGCGTTGGGGTCAGGTCAAACAGGCACCGAGGAAAGGAGACGAGAATCAAGCCAATGAAAATTACCTTTTACGGCGTTTCATGCCAAGTGGGCACACGTTGTGGTGCTGTTGGAGAGCATTGCGAGGGCCAATGGCTATTTTGGAGTGCCATTGAGCCTTGAGACGTCATCATACACGATGCGAATTGGTGGTGGTGCATGCCTTTGCAGCGTACAAAAGGCGGAATGACGAAACAAAGTTTTAAAAAAAAAAAGATAAAAAAAAGCGCGCAAGGGCAAAAAATTGGGCAGGAAAGCCAATTCTCAATTTCCCCGCCAAAAGGGCAATAGAAGGGCGGTCCAAAAGAAAAGGCAGTTTACTGCTTGCTCCTTTTCTCGCTTTCTTTTTTTTTTTTTTCGTTGCCCATCGCCACCACTGTTCTTTTTCTTTTTTTCTTTTTTCTTTTCTGTTCCCCTTGTTTTTTTTCTTGTAGCTTGCGCGTAGCTTGCTTTTGTCTCTCCTTTAGACTTTTTTTGTTGTTTCTTTTCGTTTATTCGTGTGTACATAGTCGTTTTCTCCCCTCTTTCTTTCTGTCTTTTGGCGATGAACAAGCAGCAGCACCGTCGTCAGAGCAGCAGCACGATCGATTCTGGGCGCCAGCTGCGCGGGATTCACATCAACATCAATTCTGACCCATTCCAACATCGGATACCTTCATATGTGCATCGGTGGTGGCAGCAGAGTCGATGGAAGCAGACATGGCGCTCTGTGCGTCTTGTCGTACGGCGGCGGAAGCTCGAGCCATTGCTCGTGGTGGTGCTGCTGGGGACGTGCTTTGTGCTGCTGATCCATGTGGGGTTCTTTAGCGGCAAGCGATACCAGGATTGGCAGCAAGACCATCAACAGCACAATGACGACCACATTGATCTGCTCGACCAGGTGTACCCGGATGCTGGCAAGCGATTAACCACGCTCGTCACGGTCCTGCCACCCTATGACGACGCCGAATTGCTCGAATTATTGCAGCCATCCATCCAGCTTGCCTGTCAATACGATCTTTTTGGCCATTGGCTAATATGGACCCATCATACCACCAATATTACAATTGACACGCTCCTGCCTCCTTCTGCGGGCGATGACCCTGCGCCATCCCAACCGCCCTCGACGGGCATCGCCCAATGCTCCCTTTCCGCCCATCGCATCACCATTCATCGCGCATCGTCCGATGTCAAAGCGACCGCACGCTATTTTGCTTGCAATCTCGCGCCAACGCCTTATTGCTACTTCCAGGACCTGGACACGCCCGTGGCGCGTCACGTGAGGAGCGTGTATGCTAATTTTTTGCGGTCGCCATCGTATGTGCACGGCGAAACGCTGAATCCGGCCCATTATCGTGCAACACAATGGTCCTGGTGCTTTTACAATGACCGTGTCGATTTGCACGCCTGCTACGCGCCGCCAGAAGCCGGACTCTTTGTGGCCAAGAGCAAGGTCGAGCACTTTTTGCACCAGCTGGAACTCAATCCCGTCGAACCTGCGCATGCCGACTTTTATTTCACCCTGTGGATGAACGAAGGTCCTCCACGCCTGCTGCAAGGCGACATTGATACCAATTACAGCACCGTGATCGACATTGACCCGCTACACAAAGGCCTTATTAGCCTGTACAACAGCCTGAACGATCCCGATGACGATTCGACGGCAACAGCGCCCTTGGACGACAATGTCGACACGCGAGCCGCATGCCACAATGATCGCTGCGTCTTTTTGGCCAATCGGCAAATGACCCCGCCCCTCGACCTCTTTGTCTTTTCGCCCGACATCATGACTGCCAACGACAATGTGCAGCTGCGCAATGACTATTATTTCAATGGCTACCCCGGCGGCCAGTACACCTTTGCTGTGGATCAACATGATGATACCGCGTGGATTTCTGCCACTTGTAAAGTTGTGGATGAGAAATGCATGACCTAGGCAATTGTTAACTTGTTTTTTTTTTTTTTTACTAGATGCCCGCAAAGATGACTATATTGGCCTGGATCTGCTGATGCCGCTGCGAATTCCCCTGAAATATCGCATCCTCGTCGACCATCCCTATTCGTACACACGATCCGTACAGCCGCAAATCTCGTTTGATGGCGTGCAATGGATTGATCTTCGCGTCGATCTCGTGTGCAATCCGCTTAATGCGCTGCTCGAGTGTCATCTTGCATCCACCATGACCGGCTATCGCTTTATCCGCCTGCTTAATCGCTACGATCTCGACTATCGCTTCAAAGTGCATGATTTCTCACTCAACGCCAAGACACGCCGCAGCAAAAACGGCCAGTTATTAGACATTGGCGACGATTAGCATCTTTCCTCCCTCTCCCCTTTGCAATGTCAATAAAAAAAAAAGCATGATGCCCCTCGCTAAAGCATAATGTGAATTCTTGTTCTTGTTCTTTTTCTAGTACCTTTTCTTTTTCTTGTTGTTTTCGTCATCCTACGCTCATTTGTCGCGTCCGATCCAAAGCTCCGACGCGTCGTCTTGCGTCGCAGGCTGTCGCGCTCAAAAGTCATGGTACTAAAAAGTAATAAAAACGAGTCGAAAAATGGCGTATTTATTACTTTTCTTTGCGGAATTCTACTTCAATGCCAGAAATACCCACAGGCTCTCCAGCCTTTTCATCGTAATCGGCCCAGTCCTCTGTCAAATCCACATCGTCAAACACAGTGTCGGACTCGAGACCTTTGGCCACCCATCCCTCCTATTAAAACACAAATTGAAATGAGCCATTTGATCCCCTTTTTGAGCTTTAAGCGTTACCTTTGGCGAAAAATCGACCAATTCCAATCCGCGCACGTCAAAAGTGGCCATCTTTTGAAATTTGCCAGAGTCTTGATACGGAATCACCTTGGTGTTTGTCTCAAACTCTGTCATTAGACAATAAAAGTGAGTCCGAGCCCATTTGACTAGCCCACAGTGTCCTCCTTACGCGCTGTGGATTCACGCTTGCAGAATTTGCATCGCATCACAAGGTTGGCCTCGCCACGAGAGCCCGAGACGTCATGGAATTCCTAAGCAAAATTGTGCATCAGCCGCATGCAATGGCTTCTTTTGGCAAGCAATGGCTTTCTTTTGGCCATTTCCCCCCTCCAATTTACCTGGCGGTTGAATGAGATCCAGTTGGCATCGACCTCATGGCACGAGTTGCACTCAATCTACCAAAAAGAAAGTTTATAGGACGGTCATCGCGACAAGCGTCATTTTTACCTTAAAGTGCCACTCCTTGTTCTCAACAGGCGCCAGATCCGTCACGTTCTCGAGATCAGCCTTGAAATACAAACCAAGTTTCTAAACAAGCATAGAACAGGTAAGAAGCCAACGCAATAAAAGCAAAAAAAAAAAAAAAAGGACAAAAAAATGCGTGTTTCGTACCATTATGTGCAAAAAAAAAAGAGAGGAATTGAGGGGGAAAAGAGAGAAAGAGAAAGAGAGGAGAGGCGACCAAATTTCAGGTAGCACGTCTTTTTTTTTATTATTGTTGAGTATGAGAATGAGACGCAGGGCTTGTGCCATAAATGACGGATTGGGTCTTTGAGACCAATTCCCACATGTGTTTGGATAATTCGGCCATGGGACCGACATGGTCGCGTTGGACCTTTTTTCGGAGCATGCACAGGCTGCGGAGGGCCTCATCCCAGTCCTCGAGCTCCGGATGGGTCGGATACGCGTCCGGATTGTTTGCGTGAGCGGCGGGTGGGGGCGGCGGCGGTAAAAAGGTTGATCGGGGAGGTTGTTGTGAGGCATTGGTGGGTGGATGGATGGGCAATGACGATGGGTGGCGCGTGGTGCTGGCGTTTGTGTTGTTGTCATTGCGGAGTGGGGGGAAGGATATAGGTGGCAACGACACGGTTGGTGCGGGAGGCGACAAAGTGGCATGAGAAGCGGCATTGCTTGCGTGATCACGATAAAACGGGTCCATGTGGTTGGACCGTCGCTCGGAGGAGATGGGCGGCAGGGAGAGTGTGGATTCTGCGTATGCCGGGCGTGGGCGTGCGACGTGGGCAGAGGACGATGCTAATGAAGTCGGGTACGATGCATTGGGAGGTGGCGGGAACGCAGACCGCTTGGGAATGATATAATCTTCGATGGCCGGGACGGGTGGCAGGGCGGACGAGGATGAGGTGGAGACGGGAGGAGCGGGCGGAGGCAAGGGCCGGTCGATTGGATTCGCCTTGACGCGTTTCCGGGGCACTTTTTTGGGTAAATCGCTAATGGTTGGACTTGGCTTTGGCTGAGTGGCACTGCTGACGCTGCTCGCGGACGAGGACGAATCGGGATCATGTGATAAAGCCGGCTGTTGCAATTCGTCGTCCTGTGTGTGGTCGTCGTCCCCGCTCACGCTGCCAGAAGCCTGCACCATCAGTCGCTTGCGCCGCTTGATAATACTGCGCTTCATGCTGACAGGCCGATGCACATTGTGCAGCTTGTAATAAAGACCACACGCATTGCAAATCGTGTTGCCTTCGCCGTCCCGCCGCCACAGCGGCGTCATCGTCGTCCTACAATTGGCACACACCAGTGCATGCCGATTCACTTGGTGCTGATTGAATGCAGGACACCCAGCACACGACGACGAGCCGCCCGTGCCATTGCATTTGCCACCACCGGGACACGATCCTGCAGACGGTCCATCCGCATCCGAGCACTTGCTTTCCTGCTGTTTCTTGCGTTTCATCGTCACAGGCCGCAGTGTGTTCTTGGCCTTGAGATACAATCCGCACGCATTGCAAATCGTGTCGCCATTGGGCGCTCGCCGCCAAAGGGGCGTCGTCGTCGTGCCGCAATTGGCACATTGTGTCGCTCGGAATTGGCTGCTCGTCTCCCCACTGCTACTTCCACCACCACCACCGCTATCAGGATCGACAGCCTTCTTGGCATCAACAGGTTCATCCTTCACAGGCCCCGCAAGAGCGCTCGTATGCGCAACATGTGGGTTTGGTAAGGACAGAGGCGGGCTACTAACGGTATCCATACAATTTAAAAAATATCTAGAGCAAACAAAAAAGAAGAAGAGACAAAGGGAAAAGAAGAAAAAAAAAATGGAACGGATGCTGTAGGAGAAGAAAAAGAAAAAAAAGTCAGCAACCCCCCATCCAGCTGGAGATCGATCAAAACAAGAATCAAAAGGTCATCCCCTCTTTCTTCCCATTGGTCAGAAAAAAAATCAGATAAAAAATGAAAGAAGGTGCCGCCCCCTTTTTTTCCGCTCCATCAAGATGCTCCTCCTTTTATCTGTTTCAGCATGACAGGCAAACCCCACATCCACGCAAGCGACAAAGTTGAAGAAATAACACCAATTCCGTGCGACTGACAGCGATTTCAAGCAAGCCAGACGCCATTGTGCCGAGAACAAGCGAAATCTATTATCATAGAAATCATCGCCAGATTGCAAAAAGGAAATATCGCCGCAGAGTCAAAATGGAGCGAGCACACAAGCAAATTGGACTGGGCACCACAATATATCACCGTTTTCCAACGCGTCACTGTGTCAATTGCCGCCTTTTGCTCTATTTTTGCACACGGCGCATATGCTTCCAAGAACGATCAATAACAAATCGACAATTTGTCCTTTTTGGCGCAAGCAAAATTGCGAATTCAAAGTGAAAATATGGACATGGCCCGTGCTTGACGGTTTGCCCTTCTCGTCCTTGCGCCATTGACCTATTTTGGATCGTGTGCATAATGAAATGGCTCTTTTGCTTGCTTGGAACCATCTTTCTGGTGCAGGCACCATTGATTTAATGCGGTCCACAGTCATTATTTTGATCTTTTTTTTTTTTTAACAGTGCGCACAATGAAATGACCCATTTGCTTACTTGGATGCCCCCTTTTGTTGACGCAGATACAGTGTGAATGATTCAACGCGGCTGCAGACGATTGTGCGTCTGTGACCTCTTTTTTTTTTTTTTAGACCGGTGTGTCATTGCGGGGCGTATCCACTGACGTGTGTATATTGTCTGAAATGCTTGTCAAATTTTTGGATTTCAAGTGCTTGGTAATTTTGCTCCATCTGCAGTATTTTGAATAAATCGGCACAACAAGTCTGTCGACCTCTGGTTTTCAATGTCATGTTGAATGCAGGCGATGCGATATAGTCAGAGGACAAAAGTTAGGAAGCAATCGAACCGTGATCTGTGTTAATCATCACTGAATTTGTGCCAATTCGTGAAAACGGTGCGTGTCTTCTCGAAATTGGCCAGATCAACCTTTGGATTTTTAAATTTTCTTTCAAAGAGAGGCGTTGAAATAACCAAGTGATACTATAAATTTGGTGGCAATCGAATCATGATTTTGCTTCGAAATGATTTTTTACAAAGCAAGCTACAGCCTAATTTTGAGCAATGCCGGATTTCTCGCAGAACCCATGGAATGACCTTTGGTTTTTTATTTTTTCTGAAAAGAGAGAGACTAAATCATCCATATGGCAAAGTTTCGTGGTGCTGCAATGCGTCTTTGGTGGTGAGTGAGCCATCTGGGTTGGCGCGAAATGCCATTTGATGGTGTTTTTAGGCTCGTTTTGACCCCAAAGGGCAACAAGGACTCACCAGAAAAAAAAAACACCAAAATCTGCTGCATCTCTGGATGTTGATGATCTGCCAAGGGTGCACGCGTCTGTTTCTATTTTATTTTATTAAACACGAAATTAGAGGAGCTAGGCTATTTCTGCGAGAATGGTTTCGATGGCGCGGTTGATATCTTCGCGGCGCTCGCGCATGTCGATGCCGAATATGTTTGTGAGCATGTCTTGGACCTGTTTTCTTGTGAGATGGCCCAGGTCGTGCATGTTTAGGATGTGTCTGATTTCGCTGTAGAGCATGTCATCTGGGGGCATCATGCCGTGGACCCAACCAATGGATGATGTGACTGGAGTGGCCATGGAGGCGGTTGTAAAGGCGCGTGACGGTCGATTGGCCTGATAGTGCGCTGCTGACGCCACAGATGCAGTCACGGATGCCGCTGATGCTGCGGCTGCGGCTGCGGCTGCAGCTTTTTCGTCTTGCTGTTGCTGTAGTTCCTGCTGTTCTTGCAAGAGAATGCGGCGGTCCTCGTCGTCTGACCAATGCATTAATGGCACGTCACCATCGGCCAACATGGCATTGGGTGATTTTTCTGTACCCGAGACACCAGTGGCAGCGGCAGCAGCGGCGGCGGCTTTCTTGTTTTGCTCGAGGACGACGCGTGTGTTTCCCCAAGAAAAGTCGTCAAAGTGCCAAAATGCGTAAATGGGAATGAGGAAAGAAAAGACGGGGATGGCAAGGATGTAGACGATCATCCAGCCAATATGCTCCCATTTGCGCCGTGTAATGAAAAGGATGGCCTGCAGACCGTATACGCCGCCAAGGGTGAGGATGGACATGAGCGGGACTTGGCTGGAGCTTGTGCACAGCTGATAGACCAAATAGCCCAAATAGCAGACCACGGCCGGCATGACGAGCGTCGAGAGCAGATCGAGCATGACAATAAAGCGCATGGAGAAGCAGCACAGGCCGCATAGCTGCGGCAGAAATAAAAGCTCGCCGAGATTGTGGACGGTGGAATTGATCCATCGACGTCGCTGAGAGAGCAGCACATGCCATTGATCGGGCCCCACGGTGCGGCAGCTGGCATCCGGATTGAATTTTGTGCGATAATCCGGAAAATGCTTGAGAATGAGCGTCGTCAGGTACCGATCCTCGCCAAGATGCAGCAAATTCTTTTTGTGCAGGGTATCGACGTTGTTTTCCGCATAGTCTTCAATCACCTGGTGTGATGCAAAGAGCGCCTGATGCTTGTTGGCCGCACGGATGCGATACATGCAAAAGCAGCCGGGCAAACATGTGACACAGCCAAAGAGCGATTCAAATGCCTTGGACAGGTGATGCGAAATATAATATTCGTACACCTGGATCATGGTTACCCACGAGTCCTTTTCGTTGGAAAGAAGCGTTTCACCACATAGACCAACGAGCTTTGAATCGCGGGAAAACGAGGCGACCATGTGATTGAGCGATTCGGGCGCGACTTCGGTGTCGGCGTCGACCATGAGCACAAATTCATAATAGGCCGGCATGACGCCAATGATATTTTTCAGTTGGTGATGCATCTCGAGCTCAAGCGGGGTCATCGGCAAATCATAGTGCACCTTGTTGAGGAATTGCATGAGGATCATTTGCGAATCGCGCTTGCCACGATTGCCGGATTTCTGACGCTCATTGTCATTGCCGACCTTGACAATGACCAGAAAAGGGACAGCGTGGCCCTGGCAATGGTACAGGCCCGAGTAAACTTTGGCGCGATTGTGTCGACGCGTCGCGTCACCCAGACTCACATAGTCCATGGGCTGAGCATCATCGTCGTCGTCGTGATTTTCCCTTTTCACGCCCAGGATATCCAAGACAATCCGCGGTGTCGATCGATCATTGCCGCTGCCGACAATCATGCCGTCGGCTACCAAAAAGAGCAGCTTGCGCTGGTCGTCGTATTTCATGATGGCCAACGAATCAATGGTCTTGCGCAGCGAATCCTCGCCCTCGGTATAGCACGGCACTTGGCAAATCACAAACTTGTCGTGCAAATGGCCATGTTTACCACCGCCAATGGCATGCGACGACGCCGACGACGACACAGCCGATGCAAGCGTGGCACCCGAGGACGACGACGTCAGGGTCATTTCTTGTTTTTGCTTTTTTTTGTCCACTTGCGCCGCTTTTGGTGGCGCAGCAGGCATGGCATGGCCGCCATTGCCGCCGCCCATGCGAAAGGCGGCAAGGAACTTGAAAAGGATAACGCTGCACAGAAACGTGGTGATGAGCAAGAGCAAATATTCGGAAAATTGGCATTGGAGCGAGTTTCGTGAGTCGACCATGCCAACAAAGAACAGATTGCGCAGGCACGTGAGCTGCTTTTGGCGTCGCGCCGCGCTAAAGGGGAGCGCGTCAAAGTGGGCGGACAGATCCGTGCCGGGCAATTGGCGGAAGAGTTCCAAAATGGCATTATCGATAAAATCCATCGACGTGGCATTGGCATGTTGCTGTTGAGCGGAGACGTTGGTGCCTTGAGAGAATTGAAGAGCCAGGCCGCCCTTTAGGTACGACGTCAGATCGTACACGTGTCCGTGCAAGATGGCCCATTGGCGTTCTGTCTGTATGCCACCCATTTGTACGGGGCTGGCCGCTTGATTCTGGATGTCGAGTGGATCGTAGCCCATGAACCCGAGGCGGTAATTCTTGCGCAAGTAGACCATTTGCTCCATGTACCAATCGGGCCGGTAATCGTCGCGGAACGAGCGGAAATCATGGAAATGGGCGGTTGGGTCTGTGATGTTGATATGTGTGGCGAGCGTCACTTCCTTTGGGATGGGCTGGTCCAATCCATCGCACACGGCCGACACCTGGACGGGGAACAGGTCGCTGGCGTCCTGACCCGCGTATTGCAGGATGGACACGGCAGGAATCACCTCGGACGCCCAATGGCGTGGTGCAAAGCTCGTCAGATCAAATACCTCGCCACGGATGGCCACAAACGCATTGTCCTTGTCGGATTTGGATTGGAGCTCCGATTGTGAGAACAGATCCTGCGGCGGGCACAAGAGTTGGCCAAAAAGCGCAATGAACCACACAAGCGCCGCACAAAGCACAAGGATGAAGAAGCACAATGTGCATTTTTCGCGCCATGCCATGCGGATATCGGAACGCCGCATCCCGCCCACATAGTGCAGCAATGGGCTTGGGATCCACCACGTAATCAACCATGTGACTGTCGCCCACAAGAAACGCGACCGACTGCGGAACACGGGCGCACTAAAACATTGCCGATTGCGCTTGCCGGCTTTGGCATTCAGGTGTGTGTGTGCAGATGTATTCATGGACGCCGTGTCCTTGTACGATGATGCCGATGTGGGTGAATCTTCGCATTGTTGGCATCCGGACACGCATTGATAATCGCTGTCGCAAGTATGCATCCCGCCAATGGCTCCGTGCGCACCGTGGCACGCACCAGACAATACCGACGCGTCGTCCATGTATGCATGTTGCTCTAAAAATGACATTTCGTGAGCAAAAAAAAAAAAAAAAAGAAAAAGAAAAAGAAAAAGAAAATATATAGCAAAGCTTACCTTTTAGTGCATCTTTAATGTGTTTTTGCTGCTGCTTTTCAACACTGCGGAGCATGTTTTCCAGCGCGTACCATGTGGCATAAGAGAGAAAGACCTGAATTAAAAAAAATAGGGAAAAAAGGGTGAGCGACGCGCTCAAAAGCGAAAAAACGAGCGTTATCGACGCTTGACGTTAACTTTTTTTTTTTTTTTTTACCGTGTCGGCAGGATGATCAATGTGGTAATCGTCGTCTGACCATGCAAATGCGTTTTTCATGGTTTGGCAAATGTACAATGGGTGTTCGTGGCTGTAATCGTCGCCCTCTTCCTCGAGAATGGCCACATAGCGGTTTGCGCATTCCTGAAGGGCGAGGTCCGTGTAGGCGGGCGTCTGGAGGTCACCGATAAGCGCAGGTAGCTGATGCACGGCGACCTGGTCGGCGAGTGTCTGTGAATCGCAAGATTTGGACAAGCGCATGACGCTCGGTTGCAAGCAGAGGATCCACCAGGTGTTTGTGGCGTCGAGTGTCGTGAGCATGTGTTGGACGGCATTATGTGGGTCGCGTGCGGCGGATGCATTGATAATGGAATTGCGTGAGTGGAACAAGTCAACTGCAAGCATTAGATTACATGTGTTTTCCGAGAACAGGGCCGCGGCATCGGCAAAGACTTGGCTTGTTAGGCGATCGCCGAGTGCGCTGAGCGAGAATAAACGCGAGACGGCGCCACTTCCGGCATGCGTGATGGGCAATTCGATGATTTTGTCGTTTTGGTGGTACATGGTTGCCTGCTTTGCCATGGTGATGCCCATTTGCTCGCATGCCGATGCGAGGGCCATGTCGGCGTCGTCGCTCGGCTGCACAGAACGCCAAGCGTGCATAAATGCAGCATTCGAATCGAAGAAAAATTCATTATCGACGGATTCGTCGCCATTGTTCAGTTTACACCGCATAATGTGGTGCAGCGACGCGTGTGCAAAGGTGGTCATGAACCTGTCGTGGTTGTGGGCGTCGATGTGTGGCTTTGCTCGCTTGGACGATGGGATGGGAATCGCAGTATAGTTGACAATATGTAAACTATTGGTCACACGCGTCTTTTGATCGTTTTCGTCCTTTTTGGACGCGTCGAGCTTGGCATTGCATTTGGCAATGAGCCAATGGACCAGTTGTGTGTACAAGGTCTGGCACACACGGTCGCGTTGGTAGGCGGCTTGATGTGCGGTGAGCACATGCGTAGTCACGTCGCCGGCTCGCGTCAATTGCGTCTTGTACACGAGCATGTTCTCGAGTGCAGATTCATCGACGCCCAAAAGGTCCGCGGCCGCACTGAGCGCGCCGTTCTTTTTGTGCACGGTGACCGGCTGGTTGCTGATGCTGAAAGTGGACAAAAGCGCATCTTTGGCCGAATACGCGCTCGTCGCCGTGGCATCCGCGCCGGAAAACGTCACGTTGCCGAGAAACAAGAGTGCCACGAGGATGCGGCATGCGTGGCGCCATTGCTGCTTGGAAATACCCATGGCTCGCGCACAGGCACGTGTGTCGTTGTAATAATCCGCATACCGCTGCTTGGTCATCTCTGACAGCGCCTCACGCTGTCGTGTCGGCGCAAACCCTGATGCTGCATAGGGCAATTGGTCGAGACGCAGGTCGTCACGCTAATGGGAAAAATGAAAAAAAAATGGTAAGAAATGGGGAAAAAAAAAATAAAAATAAATTAAAATTAAAAAAAAAGTACCTCGCGCGGTGACGTGCCGTACAACACATAGTGAAAGATGAAAAATGCATGGTCATCCATGGCCGAGTCGCTGTGATGGTGCTCGTGCTGCTGGAGGGATGAGAAGCAGGCGGCGGTCTCGAGAATCGCGTCGTCCCACGCGCAGCCAATCAATCTGCCGCGGTCATTGAATTGGAAGCCCGTGACACGGCCCAGCTTGGACACATTGTTGCCAAAGGCCAATTGCGTGTGTGTAAAGGCCTTGATCAGTGTGTGTGCCTGGTCAATCAGCTGATGGACGCGTTTTTTCTTGCCGCCCGCGTCATTGTGCGAGCTGAGCGTCAATAAATAAGACAGCAGCCAATCGTGCATCTCGTGCTTGCCATTGCCGTCCATCCCACTTTTTTCAAAAGCAACAAATTAGAAAAAGAATTGAGCTGCAATCCCCCTTTAGTTTTTTTCTCTTCCCCCTTGTTTCTCCCTGCCTTTGCCCCGGCCTAAAGATGCAGGTCATCCTTCCCCCCCCCCTCGAGTTGCCCCGTTTTGCCTGTGATTTTCAGCCTTTCTTGTCGCGTTTTTCTTTTGTTTTCCTTCTTTTTCTAGTTTCTTACGTCAAAACGACGGTTTGGTCTTGTCCTGTGCGTCGCATGTGAAAATAGGCTTGATTGACGTGGTGAAACAGATGTGGGGGCAAAGGCTTTGCTGTCTTTGTCTCCTTGTAGTGCAGATAGTACTGGTCGCGCCATTCCTCCATGCGATCATCGAGATTCTCGAATGGGTGCAGAGCAACTAGTACAGGGTACGAAATGCGAGTGAAAATGCGATCCGAGAGGAAGCGCCCTTTTAAAATGCTGGTCAGCGCGTCAATGTTGGCATCGTCCACGTCGATCAAATCGTCCATTGCCGTTGCCATTGCAAAAATAGAAAATAAAAAAAAAGTAGGAAAGAAAAGAGAGAGAGAGGAAAAAAAAGCAAGTAAAACGATGAACAAGCGGGGCATTGCCCCAATTTGAATCCACAAGAAGCACGACACTGACGCACATATTCGTCGACCTTGCCCGGCCTCCTTTTTCTGACTCCTTTTTAAAGGAGTTGCTTGGGCGCGCGCGTGTGTTTGTGTGTTGAAAAAAAAAAAAAATAAAAAATAAAGGAGCACCTATTTTATTCTTGGCTCAGGCCCCTCACATCAGCGCTTGTTTATCGTTATTGTTGTTGTGCCCTTTTTGCCATGAAAAAAGGGGAGGGGGGTGATCGAGATTGTTTCCAGCTCATGAAATTAAAACAAAAACATCTTTGGCGTTGATTTCTATACGTTGGCTGCATTTTTTTTTTTTTTTTTTTTTTTTTTTTTTGCCTGTGTGACGTTTTGGCAGGATGGCAAGCGGGGATGCGCGGTGTGTTAATAGTTGGTCATAAACGGGAAAAACAAGATTAAAACGGTTTATTTCTATCGTTTTTTACACGATTCCTGCATTTTGAGCAGCCTGTGTGACAATATCGAGGATTAAATGATAAGCGGGGAGAGGTGCATTATGATAATTATTGTCAGCCGTGAGCACCTGATTGGTGGTGATTTGTGGTGTCAATCGCGTGAAGCACTCTTGGATGAATGCCTTGATTTGGCCATTGAAATCCTGGTCACCGGCGGTCGGCATGTCTGACAAGACGCACAGCGAGTCGTAGACGCGGATGAGGTATTCGGATGAAAAGCCACAATATGGGCTGATGCGGCGCACGCAAGAGTCAATGGCAAGCAACAAATCGCAGCATTTTAGAGCCATTTGCCTTGATTTGCCCTGGATGACCGCCGACGTTGTGCTGTTGCAATTGCGCGGGAACGCGAGCATCGTGTATAGACCGCAGCACACGGAAAGAAGGCCTGCGTGGAGCATCAGCTTGACGGGGCAATCCACAAGAAGCAAACGCGACTTTATCGACACATCAAAGGGATTGTCGCAATATTTGAGATTCGACGGCAACTGCTGCCACCACTGGTCGTACCAACTCTCGAATCCAACAATGATGTCCACATCAATCTGTACCAATTCGCCAACCACAATGCGACGAGCGTGTTTCTAAAAAAAGGAGGAAAAAAGACGCGTTGGCTTCATTTTTTCTCCTCTTTCTCTTTTTTTTTCGCGTTTCTCTTTTTCTCCTCCCCCCTTTCTTACCACCATTTGCTTAAAAACAGGATGGAGGACAAGCTTGCAAAAATATTGGTAGGAAACAAGACATTTTTGCGTTGTGGGGCATTCATCTGGAAGCACTTCGAGCGGGACATCGCTGCCTGGGATGTCGTCCATGCGCCTGGAGCAAAAGTATTCGATGATACCAAAAAAGACATTGGCGTAGATGGCGTGGCGCTGGGCAATGACTTTTTCGACGTGTGATAGGCGCGATTGTGCTTTTCTGAGTTCTGTCGCGAGGAGGACGGCGATGCTGATGAGCTTGCGCGCCTCCTTGAGCCTCAATGTCATGAAGAGGAACTTGAGAAGCATATTGATAGTGATCATGGCCTCGAGCTGCTTGCAATGGGCCGGATCGTCGAGAATGTCGTACAATCTGTCCTGACATTGAATATAAAACGACTCAGCGAGACTGCGGCGATCATGGAGGCCCATGTGCAAATGGCGGCAGCAGGTGATGCTCATGTAAGCACACAAAGCAAGAGTAACAGGGCCATGGGCCGCCAATGGATCCAATTCGTCTTTGGCTCGTTCCTGGCATTTTTCAAAATAGGCCATAAATGTCTCGCGATGAAGCAAGGGCAGCACGACATTGTAGCAATGGAAATACTGGTGGACGAGCTTGTGGATGATTTCAGCAGGGGATGATTCGGCGGTGATGGATGGACCATGGGTATCGCGAATGTTGATGTCAGCAAACGGGTCTGCTACGGCCCCAGACGTAATGGCCGGCCATGGAGCAAAAGGAGGCGGCTGTGCGTCGTTGAATGTGTGTGCGGTCTCGTTGTATAAGCCCCGTTGCGCAAGTTGCCCAGTGACAAGCCGTAAAAAGCTCTTGTTGGCCGCCAATTGGAACGGAACGGACGATTGATCGAATGGCGACAGATAACGCACGGACCTTGGTTCCTGGAGAAGCGCCAGCAGCTGTGTTAGTGTGTGAATCCCGGTTTCCAGTCGAATCTGGCCATTGACAATGGAAAGTTGCCATTGTGTCCTTGTCTTGGCCACACGCCGCATGGCTTGGTGCTCCTGATGTAATTCATGCATCTCTTGCTCCAAATCCACCACATGCTGGTACAATTCATTCAATTCGTCGTCTCCATCCACCTCGGCCATCACATCTTCTTCGTCCTCCTCCTCAATTTCTTCCTTCAAAGCCTGCTGCGCCAGCAACAGCGCAGGGTTGAAAGAGCATACTATGCCAAGACGCTCGCAACGCACACACTCCTTCTTGTCCGTCGCCTGGCACTTGCGTCGTCGTCGGCGGCAGTCTTTTTTTTAAAAAAAAACGAAAGAAACACACTTTTTTAAGTCCCTCGTTTTATTCTTTTTGTATGTGCTTCTTACTGTCACATGGTTTAGTACGCTTCATGGAGGAGAGGGGAATAGAAAAAAAGAGAGAGAGAGGAAAGAGAAATGGATGATCAGGCCAGGTGTCTATTTCAAGGTCAGATGCCTTTTACCTTTTCCTCGCTTTTCTCCCTTTTTTTCACCCAAACTCTTTCTTTTTTCTTTCTGCCTCCATCTTTACATATACCAACGTATGTATTTTGCTCTGATGAACGCGCGTGAACATTGTGAAAAAAGGCTTATTTCCGGGGAAAGGACACGATAAAGCTCACTGGTTTTTTTTCTTATTTTTGTGTTGGTTTTGTATAGCATGAATCTGTTTTTTGGAAAGGCCAAGGCCAAGACGACTGCCAAGGACGCTATCTACAAGCTGAGGGACACGCTGGATATGCTTGAGAAGCGACAGACGTATCTCGAGGCCAAAGTGGATAATGAACTCAAGACAGCCAAGGCCAACGCGACCAAGAACCGAAGGTGTAAGAAAAGAAAAGAAAGCCTTGGTTGCCAAGGCGATGCCGAGGACAGAGTGCTCATTGTTTCATGATTTATAGTGGCATTGATGGCATTGAAACGAAAAAAGACATACGAAACGAACATTGAGAAGATCAATGGCGCGCGAATGACAATTGAGACACAAATGATGGCCATTGAGAATGCCAACGTCAACCTGGAGACCATGGGCGCCATGCGTGCAGGTGCCGAGGCCATGAAAAATATCCACGGCACCATGTAAATCCATCTTTTTTTTTTTTCGAGCCAAAAATCATTGTTTAACACTTTCTTTTTTTTCTTTTGCCATTCCAGGGACATCAACAAGGTGGACGCGACCATGGACGATATCCGCGACCAGATGGACTTTGCCACCGAGATCTCGGATGCCATTTCACGCCCAATTGGTATCGACGATCTGGACGAGGACGAGCTGTTGAACGAATTGGAAGAATTGGAGCAAGAAGAACTAGATGCAAAGATGCTCGACACCCCTGGCCCTGCCCTCGTCACCCCCAATGTACCAACACACGAACCAGGTAAAGAAAAAAAGAGATAGAAAACATGGAAAAGAGGGGGGGAAAGTCTTTTTAACGTTGTTTGTGTCTCACCTCCCATTTTTAGAGCGTGCGACGCGCGTCGAGAACGACGAGGAAGAGGAATTGGAGGCTCTCAAGGCAAGCATGGCCATGTAATTATTTTTTTCCCCCTTTTGTCTTGCCGTTTGGTGCCTGGCTGGCTTTGCCACCCCCCTCCTCCTCGTACACGTTGCCCTCCTTCCCCCTTGGCAAGCAGATATCAACTTTGTGGCACCTTGTTTGAACCCCCGCTCCTGCAATAAATCCACTGAAAAAGAACCAAAAAAAAAATGCCCACCCGTCCCTCTTTTTATCACTTTTTTTCTCCCCTCTTTTTTCCATGCTGACCTTGCAAGCTGCCAAGGGTGTTCACCCTGTAACGCTCACCTATGACGGCGAGGGTCTGCGTATTGAAGGCGACCTCACGGCGCGACGCAAAAGTAAAAAAAAAAAGGACAAAAAAAAAAAAAACGGAAAAAGCGAGACGTCAAGTGCCAAACGAACCAGGGGGAAAAAGCAATTGACACTTTTCTTTACATTTTTAGCCAAGGGAGGCCGTGCGTGTGGTTGTGTGCCTCTGCCTGCGCCCAAGGGTGGTGATTTGACATTGCTGCCGATTGAAAACACGCAGATTCTGTATTGCTTCTTCAATGAAAAGACAAACATGGTGCAAATCAATGCTGTGATTGCACGCCAGCCAGACAAGGAGGAAAGCGAGCAAGATTTATACAAATTCATGTATGCTGTCGAGAACGAAAAAGTGCCTGCTGCTCAGCAATTCTGCAAAGACATCATGAACTCTGTTTACAAGGATATCCCCGCGGGCAAGCGCCTCAAGGTGCTCATCAATCCCTTTGGCGGCCAGGGCAAAGCGTATGAAATCTTTCAAACAAAGGTCCGCCCCGTCCTTGACGCGGCAAAATGCAAAGTGGAAGTCATCTGTAAGCCAATGCATCCGATTTTTTCAAGGAAATGGCCAATTGGATTTCCTTACGTCTCTTTTTTATTATTTCGTTTTTTTTTCCCCTAGACACTGAGCACCAGGGCCATGCCTTGCAGATTGCCAAGGAGCTGGATATCAATGAATTTGACGCGATTGTGACGGTGAGCGGCGACGGTGTGGTGCACGAGGTGATCAATGGGTTGCTGCAGCGCCCGGATGCGCGCGAGGCTGTGCGCAAGCTGCCCATTGGCATTATTCCTGGCGGCACGGGCAATGCCATGAGCATTTGCCTTCTTGGAGAAAAAGCAGGATTCGACCCCGTTGCCACGGCTCTGCAGGTCGTCAAGGGCCGACCTCTCGCCCTGGACATTTGCTCCGTCACCTACGACGATAATCGCTACTTTTCATTCCTCTCTCACAATTATGGCATCACGTCCTATGCCGATCTCGCCACAGAAAATCTCAGGTACGTTAATAGTTACATTTCATCCCAAAAACGAGCCCCAAATCCTCATTTTTTGCTTTCTTTTGTCTCATTAGATGGATGGGCGATGCACGCACAGTGCTTGGTCTGCTCAAAGAGATTTTCTCGGGCAACACGTATGGGCTCGAAGCGGCCGTGGATATTGCCGACGATAACAAGGACAGCATCCGTGCGCAATGCGAAAAGGCGTACGACGAGGCTAAATGGGTCGCTCTCGAGGACGCCGACGATGCGCACCTCAAAGATACCATCCCTGCGCTCTCCGAGCCCGTGCCCGAATCCTGGGTCAAAATCGACGGCGACGTGTCGTTTTTCCTCACCAGCAAGACCCCGCTCCTTGCGCGCGGCATGCGCTCCCACCCTTATGCCCTGCCCCACGACGGCTACCTTGACCTGCTCCTCGTCCGTGGCAAAAACAGCGTCTTCAAGCAACTTGGCATCTTTGACAAGGTCGAAACGGGCAAGCACCTCGATGCCAAAATTGTAAGGTCCTTTTTTTATGCACGCAACGCGCTCACTGGGGGCGCGTCTTTTTTTTTTTTTCACGCTTTTTCAGGTGGAGTATTACAAAATTCGCGCTTTCCGTCTGACACCCAAGCCACGACCTGGCCAAGAGGCGTACGTCGCTGTGGATGGCGAGCATGCGCCGCTCAAGACGTTCCAGGTCCAGGTGCATCCCAGACACATGTCGGTCTTGGCCCTCAGTCCTTCGTTCCATCGAGCCAAAATGTGAAATGGGCTTCCAAGCTTCGCTTTTTTGCATTAAAAAGTATTTATTTTTTCGATTGGCTCGCTCAATTGGCGCATGATCAAGAGGAGGGGAATTGGAGGGAGGAGAAGAAATAGAAAAAAAAAGAGAAATGAAAGGGGAACAAGCAAAAATCGGATGAAACGATAAAAAAAAAAAAAGAAGCTGCAAAGCTATTGCTTTTTGTGCTTTTTCTCCTTCTTGTGCTTCTTCTCCTTTTTGGACTCGCCTTCGGCGCGATGCTTCTTCTTGCTACCCGCACCGCTGCTGGCACTGCTGCTCTCCTGCTGTGGCGGCTCTTGTGTCTGCGCGGCGCCAGCCTTGTACTTCTTCATTTCGCGTTCATAGCGCTCGCGGTCTTTGTCGGCGGTCAACTGATATGGCTGGATTTGGCAAAAAAAAAAAAAGGTCAGATGGCAAAAAACGCGTCAACTCATATTTTTTTTTCTTGCTTTTTTTTTTGATCCAATTGGATGCGTGCTTTACCGTTTTATCCTTGTCTTCGAGGCTGGACCACTTCTCGCCCAGGATCTTGATGATGTCGACCTGGCTCAAGCCGGGCTTGTCATTGATGACATTCTCGCGATTTTGCATCACAAAGTGCAAATACGCGGACGTGGGCTTCTTGGGCGCATTGACGTCCTTGACGCGCTTGCGCTTGCGTGTGGGCGCATTCGGCTGCTGGTTTGCAGCCTCCTGGAGCACCTTGGCCACTTGAGCAAACGCGTCGCCAAGCTGGCGGAACGCGGCAGAGAGCTAAAAAAAAAAAAAAAAGTCAGCGTGTCTGTTGCTCTTTTTCCTTTTTTTTTTGCCGTTGCTTGCACGCGTCACTTCTGCTGCCACTTACGTCGTTGTTCTGGGTTTGAGCTTCCTTCATAGTGAAACGCGTGAAAAAAAAATAGATGAAAAAGCAAAAGAGAGGGAAAGAAAAGATAAACAAGACCAAGGAAAGTTTTTTCTTAGGGGGAATTGGGCGGGCGACGGGGGGTGGGTTCGCCCAAATCCGGTCTATTTTCCTCAGTCGTCCGATGTTTTTTCCATTTTTTTCCCATGGGATGATTTAACCTGGTCCAATGACCCAGCTCCACCCAAAACGACACCCGGCCCCGTCACCCCAGCCTCCAAAGTCATCAATGGCACTCAGCCCCACCCTGGTGAGAGACATTGGGAATCCCCACGGCGCGGGGTCCGCTCAATTCGACTTTTTAGATGTCCCCTTGGAAAAAAAGTGCCAACGTCCCTCCCCCCGCCAGGGCAAATTCTTGGGTCAAAACGTCAAATGTCGAGCGGGCATAATCCACTCAAAAAGAGGTCCAATTCCCTTTTCTCTCTTTTTTATTTTTTCGTTTTGTTCCTCTTTTTTTCTTTTCTTCTTCTTCTTCCCCTCCCTTTCCAACTTATATCCTCTCCCCATTTTTTTCATAAACATTGGCCATGGCCTCTCCACTGACGCTCCTTCGCGACTTTACGATCCAGAACAAGCCTATTGAGCTTTTAAATGACAAGAATGAGCCTGTGGAGGCGATGCGCGAGTGCGCGTACATCAAGTTTGGTGATGCGACCTTTGCTCGTGGCACAGACTCGACGCTGAACAAGGGCTCGGACGGCACGTATGCGCTGGACACGCTCGTCTTCCTTTTGGTGCACGCACAGAGCGACAACAGTGTGTATTTCCGTGAATGCAGAGAACACAAGGTCGATCACGTCTCCATCGTCGACAAGCGCAAGATCCTCGACTACCTGACTGGCAAGGTCAATGACATTCCCAACCAGACTGCAGGTAAAAAGGAAAAAAAGAGCCATCAATTGAATCCATTGAGGCCAATTGGAGGGAAAATGGGGTCAATGGCAGCGCATCCGAGCCTCCCCTCCCAATTCAAAGGAAGATGAAGGATTGCCAATTGACACGCTTTCTATATAGTCAAGAGGCCACACGAGGAGGAGCAAAAGCCGGAGCAAGAGGAGAAAAAGGCCAAGATTGGGCAGGATACCAAGGACATTGTGAATCGCATCACGGCGCGCGAGCACGAACTCGAGACACGGAATTCCATCCTGCAGGGCTCCAAAGCGTTTGAAAAGCTCGGCGAGCAGGTCAAGGTCCTCCTCTTTAACAAATCATCTCGACACCATGCAAGCCAAAACGACGCCACCACCCAGCAGCCATCCTCACGCGCTACAAAGCTCTCTTCCGAAGATAAAATCCCCATCATCATCGTCCCAGCCGCACCAACCGCCAAGCTCAACCTGTTCAACATCAAGGAATTCCTGCAAAACGAAAAGTAAGACCATGAAAAATCCAGAATTTGGACGCATCCTGACGCGTTCTTTTTTTTAAAGGTACATGGACGCGCAAGAGATCCGTGCGTCGGGTGAAAAGAAACCCGAGCAAGTGTCCGTGGAGCGGCGGCGCGCTAATGGGCAGACGGCTGTCTATCACGTCGTGGACTCTGTCACCGGGTTCAAGGCCGCCGATTGGGATCGCGTCTGCTGCGTTGTCACCACGGGCCAGCAATGGCAATTCAAGGGCTGGAAATGGGAAAAGCCGCTAGATGTGTTCCACAATGGTAAGCTTCAGCGTCCAGTATATACATATATATATATATATATATATATATATATTTAAACAGACTGCCTCATTTTTTTGTTCTTTTTTTTTTTTCTGCGCAGTGCTCGGCTTTTATCCAAAGTGGACCTCCGACAAGATGGGCGGAACAGCCAGTGACTGGAACGTGCGCGTGTTGAACGTGAGTCAACGAGAAGAAAAAAAAAAAAAAGGAAAGCAGCGTGGATTAACGCGCTTTTCTTCGTTTTTCTTTTTTTTTTTTTTTAGATCCACCGAGACCGTCGCTATATGGACAAGGCAGCTGTTGTGGATTTTTGGAAGAAGCTCGATGCGTTCAATTCCAATCGCAAACCTTTTTTGAATTACTGAGGCGTGGCACGTGCTCCTTCTCTTGCACTCTCTCTTGAATTTCTTTGCATAATGTGATTAAAAAGTCTGCCTTTTTATTGTTTTTGTCTGATGCGAGCCTTTGCGCGGTGGTCCATGTACGTGTAGACCCACCAGGAAGCTTCGAGAATCAGATAGCCAGCCGCGAGTTCCAGGACGACGGCACCCCAGCCTGGGAAGAACGCAAGCACGCCACCGGCGCGGTACATTTGTGTGGCGCAGTCCATGACACCTGCATAGGTCTGCGTCGTGAACCCTGTGCCTTGGATCATGAGTTTGAAGATGATGGTGTCCGATGGGTAGCAGAGCGTGCGCGTCACGATACTGCTGAGCATCCCACACGCGATCTCGGGGTAGTACATGTGCCGTAGCGACGCGTCGGCGCCTTCATCGTGATGATGATACTCTTGATCTGCCTTTTCATCAATGTCGTCCTCTTTGTCGTCGCTGTTTTCGTCTTTTTTGACCTTGCGCGTCCACGCGCGGTAGATTCGTTTGTAAATGACAAGCATGGCCTTCTCGGTGACCACGTTGAACAAGCAAAACGGCACAAATGTCGACCAAAGCGTCAGACCTGTGCCGCCCACGTTCCAAAAGCGTGCCAAATCATCGCGATAGTGCCGCAAGAAGTCACCTGCCGACGAAATCAGCGCGTCGTCGGCCGATTGCACGCGCAAAATCAGCGCTGTGCGAAACAAGGGGTAAAGAGGAATATGAATCAGCAGGCGCAGCCTTGTCAAAAAGAAAAAAATTAGAAACGAGCAAATTTCTTGTCTTTTTTTTTTTTTATGGTACCCCTGATAGAGCCATTGGGCAGATCTTGGATGAGCGGCGCGTGGTTTTCCCCAGACGCGTGCAAAGAGTCGCGACAGGCCCGTCTCATAGGTGGATGTCAATGCCTGGCCGAGTAAGCCGAGGCCAAAGCCCGAATACAGGCTGCGCATGCCGTGCTGCTGGTACTTGTTGTGCAGCACACGGAAGCAATACACCGGTGTGTCGTATTGCCAGCTTGATGCCGTCGACAACGCTTGTGAAGTGTGCCGTGACACCACAATTGGGAAACACACTACGTAATTCGCCATCATAGTGCCAATCGCGACAATGATTCCCGTCATTGTCTCTTTGTCTACGAACGAAGAATAAAAACACGAGAACGCCCGGGAGGTGAGCATGCAAAAGAGAGAGAAAGAAACAGGTAATCGCGTGTTTTTGCTACTCACGTTTGACCTTGTCGCCTTCCGCTTTGGTTAATGAAGCATGTGTCAGCTGTCGAAATGTCGTCAGGACGCGCAGCTCCGACCGCCGATACTCGCGCTCATGTCGCCTCAGCATCGACCGCTGTGTGCGCGACATGCATGGCGAAGCTTGCACAATCGCACTTCCAAGCCCAAGTTGGCCAACAAACGGTAAAAAAGTCATGTCGAAAAGAAAGACGGAGTGGCTCCACCCCGTCGTCGCAGCATTTCTAAAAAAAAAAAAAATCAGGGCCCGTTTCACAAAAAAATGCATTAATTGCGTAAAACACGATATTTTGGACATTATACGCCCTGTCGTCATCAGATTACCTTCAAACCTGACGCGGGCAACAAGACGATTTGCAAAGCACGTTTCGGATCATCGAACCCTAACTGGCCTATGTCAAAGGAGTAATTAAATATTAAAAGGGCAAAAATAACGATTTTTGTTGCTGCTGCTCTCGCCTGAAGACACGGATTTCGAAGCAAAAGGATGAGACGATACAGCTGGTTGTTCAACTTGCAACGGAGCTGTCTTCACAACGCTGGTTGAGAACTTGAGATGCTGTTGTGAGAGAAAGCCTGATTCTATTTCGCAATGCGCGCAAAATGCTGTAATATGGTCATGAACGACGTCTAGTTGGACGCCACAAGCCTTAGGACGCCACAAGCCTACCGTACAACATTCTTGTGCTGTAGATATCATATTGCAATCTTTGTCCATCACCTCCACTGGCCGCATTCGATCATCCACACACACATTGCCCGAGAAATAATGACCGAAAGCGCGTTTTCTTTTCACTCCCCCTATCTACACCCCCTTTTTGTAAGTTACTGTATGCGCACATTCGCGGATTGTTCACTTGATCTGTTAGTTTATTTTAAAAACAGCAGATAGAAACTGATGGGCTCCGTCAGTTTACAGTATTGCGTGCGGCCTGCGGCATCGCGCAACACTGCACAAAACCGTACGCATTTACCGGTACCTTTTTTACTGTAAAAACCAAATAGCGTGTTTTTCGGAGGACTTTGCCGGCTTTCTACTGTACCTCCAAAAAACTTTTACAGCCTACTTGCCCGCTGATAAAAAATGCACAACGACTTAAACTACAGTAGTTGGCGGTGCCGCCGTTGTTGTTGGGCGGCGCGGGAGATGGTTGCCTGCTGCATCGTGTCTTGCATTGCGTTGGTATCTGTTGACGACGCGATGATCAACTCATCCAACATCATCGGGTGTGCTTGAGCCCACTGCAACTCAGCCGCCCTTTCATCAAATTGCTCGAGCTCCAAGTCTCTCTCAATGATGATGGGCATCAAGTCAAGGAGAGAGTTGGTCGCTGTCAGGGGCCAGCAGGTTCGCAATAACAGGGTACCAGGGCACGGTGACTTGCTGGTTGTTGGTCGGAGCGGGTTTATTACATTCGAAAGTGAAGAAAGCCATTTGATAGAAATTTTATAACAAGAGAGAAGGGAAAAAACAAAAGCAGAGGACGGGGAAAACAAATGGGCAGGCAGACAGGCAGGCAGGCAGGGTAGAGGTTGTATGAGAGAGAGAGGTCAGAGAGATGTCAGATTTCAGATGTCCCAGGTGAAGAGAAAAGGCGAGACTTGGGCGATACTGTAATGGGCTGTAACGCTGTATTTATGCCTTTTCTTCTTCACCTTGGCCATTGGGCGTGCAAAGGGGTACCTGGCAGGTGAGAACATGGTGCCAAGCGCATGGAGAAAACGAAGGTATCAAAAATGGACGTGGATTGACAAGAATGGACGCGCCTTGACAAAGATGGGTGTGGCGTAGCCGAAAAGGGACGTGTTGACAGGACAGCGCGTAAATAAAAACGCCCAGTGCCAATTGTGGCAACGAGTAGCCGAGGGAGGAAAGTTGGCATGAATCAAAGGGGCTGGCCTATGGGAATTGGTGCTGCTTGTGCTTGGTTTCTTGCTTTGCTTTTTTTTTTTTCAAAGTGCGGCCATCGGCGCGCTACACGAGCCTCAGGCCTTTGGGGCTGACACGTGCACGCGTTTTGACACTTTGCCCGTGCGCCTAGGGCTGGGCCGTGACAGTCGCTTGGTGGGTACCGTAACAAAATGGATATTTTCCAGGATTCATTGGAAACAAAATAAAGAAAAGGTACTGTAATAATAAAGTGGTAGCGTTTGGCCGTGATCCAAGCATGATTTACGTATTAGGAGAAACGATTTTTGTACCTATTGTATTGCTGTAACGAACACGAATCTCAAGGTTTCTCAAGACTGAGTGATCTGATTCGTGAAAAAAGTTAATATCGTTGGAGACTTGGGTTCACCACCAACTATTCCGGAGCAACTTGATGGGAAAATGGCTATTTTCTCTCCAAATTGCCTGATTGGCACTTGTTTTTAAAGTCATGTCCTAGAAACATACGGAAAAGCTCTTTCATGGAGTGAGACGCGTGGACTGTGGCAGGATGTCACAGGTCAGCATACCCGATGTTGGGGGAACGTGGTCGATTCAATATTATATGCAAATGCAAAGAACGTAGCAAATCCTTGTTTTTATTTATATTTTGAATTAATACAGTAATGAGTGCGCATTCTATCAGACAGAGAGCGCGTTGACGACGAAGCCGCAGACATTCATCACCTTTGGGTAATAGTCATTTTTGAATGTCCATCGCACCGCATGGATATAGTCATCGTCGATGCCGGGGCAGCTGACTTCCCAGGCGACGCCCTTGTCTGTGGCCTGCGTGGCCTTGACAGAGCATTCGACCTACAAAAAAAAAACGAAAGGTCAGACATGCAATGCGCACCAGATCCACAGCCGTGTCATACCCATTGGCTCTGGTGCAGCACGGAAATGGCAAACATGCCGGGTTTGATGGGTGTATCTGTGATCAGCTCCAGCGACGCGGGAACACGATTGCCCATGGTGATCAGGCCAAAGTAGTCGTCCTTGTTGGCGGCTATAAAAAAAAAAAAAAAAAAAAAAAAAAAAAAAACGTTAATTTCAGTTCAATTTGTCATTGACAATACGTACTTGTCTGCCAGCACGAGTCATGTACACCATCGACGGCGAGATGGTAGCCGTAGGCGGTCCACTGTCTGCTTATGAGGGCAAGTTCGGCTGCGTCGGGCTCGAGGGCTGAGGAAGAAGACGATGTGCCCTGTGGCAGCTGGTCGACAAAGAGCTGGTCCCAATCCTTTGGGTTCTTGTAGCGGGTGGCGTCGAATTCGTGAGATTTCCAGTGCCAAGGAACGCCCTGGGGAGTCTGCATCGTCAGCGGAATATTGGTGCTAAGCAGAGCGCGGCGTCCAATGGCTTTTGTGTCGCGCTGCAGGACCGGGGGCATGGCGGCTTCGCGCTCAATATAGTCCTTGGGGCTGTCCGTGGTGTCTGCCTGCAATGCACGCTGCAGGCGTCGAATGGCGTCGTAAATGACGCGACGCACGCTGCCTGTGAAATGTGGATCGCTTGTCAATGATGCATGGTCGTCATCGGCGGCGTCGGCTCCCTTGGCAAGTACATTGTCGCCAGCGTACACAAGCACCCATGGATACTGATTCGTCCAAATGCCAAAATATGCGTCGGCCATGTCGAGTCTGTCCTTGCCAAGCCCTGATTTGCCGAGCTGAGTTAAAAAGTGTTGGCAGCGCCATTTGGCGGCGAGCACGCCGTATGCGACGTCTGTGTAGCCGGTGTGCATGTTGAGGTCGTAGCGCAAAAAGCGCCAGCGGTGGACGTCGACATAGTGCTCGGCGGGCACAAGCGCGTGCACCAACTGGGGGTATCGCATGTAATTGAGGTACAGACCGTCCAATGGCGGCTGCGCAGCGGTGCTGACATCCTGGAAGAAGCATGCTTCATGCGTGGCCAGTGACGCGCACAGTGTGTACCGAGAAAGCGTCTTCATCTCATCAATCGCGTGGCCCCGCGACAAAAGCAGCTTGATCGTGGCACTGCTGCGCGTGGTCAATTCCATCACCGTACCAGATGTGGTCTGGTGCGTCCTCGACGCAATAATTTGTCCATTCTTGTCCACAACCGGGAGCGATGTGCGCAATGGCTGATAAACAACGATTTCGCGGAAAAATGGATACGCGAGCAGCCCATCCAGGTATTCAAAGAGCGTCTCGTCGTCTACGTTCTTCTTGTCGTACACCACAGCCGTCACGGGCTGGAATTGATCGCCCAGCATGCTGTTGTCCAATGTGCTTTCGCCCTTTTGCATCCAATTGCCCGGTAGGCGCCATTGAATGGTGTCAATATGATAGTCCAGCTCGTCAGGAAGGTCATCCAAGTCCAGGTCGTCCTTGTTCAAGCCCGACGGCGCCTTGGACGACGACAAGTTCACCATGACGAGAAACAGCACCACACCCGCCACTACCAAGTAAAAATACTTGGATAGCCGTGCATGCTGCTTTGTGTGGTGCCTACTTGTGCTGTATGCCATGTCCATAGCAGATCCAGCTGCAAAAAAAAAAAAAGGGAATGCAGAGAAAAGGGGGAACGAGCAGTTGAAGGATTGAATTTTGGCCAATTTGGCCGCCAGGTCCAATTTCTGCAGATCTCATTTGAATCTCAGTGGAGCATTGGAACAGCAATTTGTGCTTGAATCGAGCATTTGATTGCTTTTCCCCGGATTTCGCCCAGTGCTTTTTTTTTTTTTTTTTTTTTTTTTTTCGCTTTTTGCATCTTTCTTGCTCATGAGCCGACTCCACGCATGGTTTGTGATACAATCTAATTCCTTTTTTTTTATGGTGAAAATGCCATGAATGTCTATGCTAATACACAACGGATACGTCTAGGCGATAATCCGTGTTGGAGGTCTTGAGATTAAAGTTGGTGTTATGGAACGCGCGCACGCAGCGCCACGCCTCCGACTCTGACTCGAATTTGACAAGGTACTTGGCCACCGCAGCCTGCTGACGACTTTGTCATTGAGGGAAAAAAAAAAAAAAAAAAAAAAGACGCGTGAGTGTCGGTTTTTTTTTTTTTTTGCATTTGTGGAGACTTACGCCCTCAATGGTACAACGGACTGCGAGGTGCCGTCGGCCGGGTAGAGGTTCTTTGAGCGGAGAATGCCAAGGACCTGATCAGCACTGGTCTTGGGAGGAAGACCCGTGACGAGCACGCTGCGGCCCGCGGCACTGGACGCGTCCGCCACGGACGTCAGCTCGGGGCGGCGCAGACGATTGATGAATGCCTTGGAGTCCGATGATTCTTGGCCGGCCTGTATAGAGAAGATCAAAGAACATGAGCAATTGCAAAAACGGCGCGATGCGCGTCTAAAAAATGCCTCCCAATGGCTTCCATTCTTACCAATTTCATCTTGATGTGGCTACCGCCCACCAAGCGCATGTGACCATACTCTGCGAGTTTACCGGCATGCGTCGAGTTGTCCATTTGCACAACACAACGTCCAAAAAACTTGAAATCATTTTGTCGGCAGAAAATCACTAATAAAATGTAAAGAAAAATGAGCCATCGCGCATGACAATGGGTGGGCCACTCATTTTACCTTCGCGGATACAGCTGTCACCCTGGCTAATGGCCTCGCGGGCGAGCTTGCGGATGTCCTCGACGGTGGTCGTGGCTGGCAGGCCATCGATGACGATGAATTCCGACGATGGCGTTTTTTTGCTTCGATTGCCCTTCTTGGCTTGTTCTAAAGAAAGAAAGAAAGAACAAAAAAAAAAAAAAAAAAAGAAAAAAAAAAAAAAAAGAAAAAAAAAAAAAAAAGAAAAAAAAAAAAAAAAAGAAAAAGAAGTGCAATGTGAGTGGCATGAAAAAAAAAGGTGGCTCGGTTGCCCCCATTTCGATCGATCTTGATTCGTACGGATAAATTCCTTGGTGACGGTATCGGTGATCGAGTCGGCCGATGCAGCAGTGGTATAAAAGCAGGAGGGGCGAACGAGAGGCACAGCTCTCAAAGCCACGGGGCGGGCAAGGCGTGCCAAAGGAAACATGGTGAACAAAAAAGAGAGCAAAAAGAAGAAAGAGGGGCAAAACAAGAAAAAAATACAACGAGGCCCTTGATCAATGCCAGTCAATTCAAACGCCGCCGCTGTTGGAAGCAGCAAAACAAATTATATCCCAAACGCCCTATTCTTGAAAGACCAAGGCAACAGAGCAATTGGGGCTTGGTCACTGACATTGTCGGTTCAAATTTGATAGGGATCAGACCACAACAAAATTAGCAACCCCCTAATTTTGGTGTTCGTTGCCATTCGTTGCGTTGCTCAATTTGCTTGAGTTGACACGCATTATAACCCTTACAGTGTTTGTTCTGGGTTATCTTTGCAACTTTCCGTGTAACAAAAAGACGATCGATTAGGTGGCTGTCAAGGACATCGCGATGCATTCTTTTATTGAATATTTTGTGCACTGCTTATGTTAAATTTACAAACTCAAGCTAGCAGCCCGAGTGTGGTCCCATCCAGATGCGCCGAGCCCTGTTTTCAAGGAACATGCAATAAAAATCGGGGATCGACTAAACCGTTCTCGAGCATAACATTATTAAAAAAATAACGGATTTTGAGTTCATCTGTGGAATGAGCTAGTCGACCTGTGATTTTTTCTTGTTTCTGAAAAGAGAGGGGCCGAATCATCCATGTGGCAAAATTTCGTGGTGCTGTGATGAGTCCTTGGCGGTGAATTTTGAAATAAAAAAAAAAGAGCAAAGCCCTGATTTCATACAAAGTGCATTTTCTCAGGACTGAGTAATCCGTTTTGCCAAAAAAATTAAGATCACTGGAGTCTTGAGTCGACTCCTATCCATTGGTCTAAATTTAGCACCATGTGCCCAGGCTCCTGAAGAAAAACGTGTAAAATATTACTAGCAAACACGAATCTCGAGATTTCTCTCGACTGAGCGATCCGATTTGCCAAAAAAAAATTGGAAGCATTGGTGCCCTGAGTCAGCTATCCACTGGACTGAATTTGGAGCCATATGGTGAAAATCATCGGCAGAAACGCGTAAAATGTTATTTTGGCGCTGGGGTTTCTGACAAGGTTGTGCCCATTTGTGGGCATTTTTGGCGATTAGCGGCATTTGTCCATCCTTTTGGTCGCGTCGCTCACGGTGTTCGCTTGTGCATCCCTCCCCCTCCCTATTTATTCTTTTCGGCCTTCCCTTTTTTTTATTCTCTCCCTTCTCCATTTTCTGCCTTTTTTTATTATTCTTTTTATTTTTAACTGTTTGATCACCTGCCTGTGGTAAGCCATATTGATACGTCTCTGCTAGATCCGGTTACTAATATTTGAATAAATGTCTTATTATTATTTATTTATTTATATATTTCAAAAAGGATAATATTCTAAAAACCCACCTTTTCGACTTTACCCCCCTATATCTGTTTCACTAGCAAACACGAATCTCGAGATTTCTCAAGACTGAGTGATCCGATTTGCCAAAAAAAAAAAATGAGCGCTGTTGAAGAATTGGGTCTACCATTTACTGGTCCAAATTTAGGACCAAATGAGCAAGTTTCTGATGAAGCGCCAATTTCATAGGCGTAAAGAGCGTAAGATCAGCACCATTAGGTCTTGTACGGCGACAACGGCTGAGCGCCCCGACGCGTGAGTCACCTCAATCGCGTTCAGATCTCATCGAGCTAGCCTTCACGGAGTCGATTTGGCCCTGATTTCAGGCAAAGTTCATTTCCTCAGAACTGAGTCATCCAATCTCGAAAAAACCTTGTCATCTTTGGTGATTTGTGTTCAGCATTCTCTAGCTGAAATATAGAACACGATGGACAAGATCCGGAGGCTGCGCCCAGCCAGAGCGCCCACATGTAGTTTCCCTTGACTTCACTAGTCATTAAAACGCTGGCTGCGAGGAAAGTCGTGAGACTTCTGTCTCCAACGTTGCTGAAGCCGACAATGTTCAGCAATGGCATCTTCAGATCGTTCGTTTTATAAGTTGAATCGACGCTCAACACATCACCAAAGCGTCGAGTGAGTTGTCGCGCGGTGGGATGCGCAATGAAGATCATCGAGGCCAAAAAAAGCTGTTTTCTCTGTCAGTTTTGATTGGATCGCGATGAAATTGGGTTCAACAACTGCATTTGGCGCGTCAAAAGCACGCCGGTCGTCACGTCCGTTGCCTAGCAAATATGGATGCGCTCTTCCCGCGATCCCCTGCTGCAGTCCATTATCACCGTATTTGGCTGTCTCATTTTTTTTTTTTTTTGCTCCTTTTTGCAAATTTATCTTTATTACACGGGGGAACGCTTCTATATCATGCATCATTCAGATAAGCTTTTGGCACAGTGTCGCCTGATGAAGCCGCCGACATCATGTCAAGGGCTTTTCTTGTGCCCTTTAGTACGGCTGGGTGCTCAGCGAGGCCAAAGGAGGCAAAGACTTGTTTCCACCACATGTACCACTCCTTGACCTCGTCGAAATTGACATTGTCGGGGTCGATGGTGAGCCATTTGTAAAGGACGCGCAGCCATTGCGGGAAGATGTCTGTTTCGACCAATTGAGTAAAGACGGCGGGGTTGAGCAGCTCGTGCCATGCCATTGTCCAAATGAGCGGGTCGATTTTTTGGTCGCGCGGGTTGACGACGAAGTCTTGGCGCAGCAGCTGGGTCAGTTTGGGCACGACACACTTTGCAAGGAACATGTCCATCTGGGCGTCGGTCCACACGCCCTTCCAGCGCGACAGCACCTCGAGCGCGGATTCGTCGGATGGGTGCCATTGGCGCAGGATGACGGACAATTTGTGGCGGATGGTCGTGAACAGGTCGGCGAGGCGCCATGCCTTGAGCAGCGGCAGCCACGGGTGAATCCACGTGTGCACCATTTCTTGGTCCTGCCGCGGGTCCCAGTCGGCCACGGCGCGCGTCACCTTGGGCATCACCAGCTGGTTGATCACGTTTTCAAACACGAATCGCGGCAGGACAGTCTGCCACCGGTCTAAAAAGTGGATCAATGGCTCGGGGTCGCGCACATCCCACTCGTTGCTATAAAAATAAAAAAAAAAAGAAAAAGAAAAGACAAATGAGTCATTGCTCCCTCGATGGGATTTCTCTCCATAAAAAAAGGATCTTACTTGATGGTGCTGCGGACCTTGTGCAGCCAAATTGTATTGATCATGGTTTCGTAGGGTGTTGAGATGAGATGAGAGGCTTGGAGTTGTTTTTTTGCTCGTCGCGGGTCGTCCGGCAGGTCGTCATCGTGTGAGCGCAAGAGTGGGCGTCGCCAGCGTTGAATGTCGTCGAGACCACGACCCGGATCGTTGAGTACGTCCCAATCAGCGCAATCGATCTTGAGTTTTGGGACCCAGGCGGCAACAACAAGTGCGTCGAGGCCAAGAGGCTTGATATGGGTGTTGAGAGGAGAAGCGGCGAGGGCGTCGAATTGAGGGCCAAAGAGGGCGGCAATGGACGATTCTTGGTATAGGCCGTTTTCAGTGGCAGAAGCGTATTTTTGCTGGATTTCATTGGCAATGGCCTTGACTTTTTCGACAATGGCCTGGTTGTCGCGTTGTTCCTGGTGTTTGCGTTGAAGCGCATTGAGTTCGTCTTGCATGGCGGTGAATTTGAATTGATTGCTCTGTTTTTCACGCGACAAGTTTTCCAAATCGGCTTTTGAGAGATCCACGAGTAAACGCATATTGTGGCGCAGTTCTGGAAGGCGCGAAGTTGATTCCATGAGGGTCGGCGAGTCGGTGCGCTTGATGTCGGCAATGTTGATTTCGCGAATGCTTGGACCCGTCATATCAATCACCTTTTGCGGCTGATGCTGCATCGCTTGCTCGACATTGGCAATCACGTCGTGGGCAGTCTGATACGTGACCTTCTTCTTTCGTGTGCGCTGTGCCTGTCGTGGCGACCCCACACCCAATTCGTCGTCATCGTCTTGGCTGCTTTCCTGGCGCTTCTTCCACCCCGGTTGCCGCTGTTGTTGTTGCTGCTGCGCCTGTTTTTGTTTCTTGCCTGGCGCAGGCTCGTCTTCGTCGGAACTAGGCATGGCCTCGGCCTTTGCCTGGTCGGTGCGCTCGTCAAAGCCGCGGAAGCCCATGCCCATGCGATTCGGGCGCAATTTCGTCTCAATTGGGTTGACGACGCCCTCGCCACCGGCACCAAGACCACCACCGGCTTTCCAGCCCATCTTTTCGAGCATCTTTTGGCCAAACCCTGTGGTGTGCTTGGCAAACGAGGCAAATTCCTTGCCTACGGGGCTACGTGTCCTGCCGGGGATGCTTTGCTGCTGCTGGAATTTCACCTTTTCTTTTGGATCCTTGGGCGGCATTGGCTTTTTCGTTTCTTGCTTGGCCGACGTGAACGCGATCCCGCTGCCCAGGCCACCCCTGCGCGGCTCGTCCTCTTCGTCCTGCGAATCGTACCCCAGGTCATCGGCAAACCGCTTTTGTCGCTTCTTGCGTCGGTTGTTCCATTGGTCCTCATCGTCAAAATTCACAAGGCCATCGTCGTCGTCATAGTCGTCGTCGGACGAGTCGCCGCCATCGTCCATATACGTCTTTTTACGTCCCATCAAGAGAGATCAGCAACAAAAAAATGCTAAAGAAGAAAGAGAGGCATTGAACGCCCGATTTCAAAGTCCATTCGCTATGAATCAATTTTTGGGTGGCCGCGTGCCTTTTCGTCGGTCTTACTCTTTCCTCCTCCACTTTTTTTTTTTTTTTTTATGGAATGGACTTTTCTTACTGCTTGACAAGCACGATCCACCTGCCCGTGTCTATCAAAGTGTAGGCAAAGCCCTGCGAGCAAAGGGAAAAAGCGCTCAATTCTTCTGTTTGTTTTTATTTTTATTTTTATTCTTTTTACAGCTCGTCGTTGGAAGGTGTGGTGCCCAGCCGCCTTAGCAGCGAGTCGTAAGTTATTTCGGCGCAACAAAAAGAAGCCGACCTGACCGCCTCGTTTTGTCCTTTTAGCGCCGCCAAACCCGACTACTACGTCTCCGTTCAGGTGTTTGGCGATAACAAGCCATTGACACTGCCTGTGCGCACGGCGTACAAGCCTTTTAACAATCATTGGAAGTGAGTGTTCCCTTTTGATGCTTTGCGCAGTGCCATTTTAATTCCTTTTTTTTAATTGTCAGGTGGAACGAATGGCTGACGTTGCCCATCAAATACGCGGATTTACCCTCATCCGCGCAATTGGCCATTTCCATCTGGTACACGTCCGCGCCGCGCAAGGTCACTGCCATTGGAGGCACGACCATGCCCCTGTTCGGCAAACACAGGTAAATCGCGTCTCTTTTCCCTTTGATTTGGGCCTCATTTTCTCTCCCTCTCGAAACAGCACGCTGCGCAAGGGCAAGCACAAATTGTTCGTTTGGCAGGATCAGGAGGCCGACGGTCGCGCAGAGTCACGCACGCCAAGCAAGGTCAAATCGACCAATGACATGGATAAGCTTGAAAAGGTGAGTTTTTGTGCCATTTGGGTCCTATTTTATCCTCATTTCTTTGCTTTCAGTTCCTCAAGAGGTATGACTGTGGCGACATTCAGCCGGTGGAGTGGCTTGATAAGCTGGCGTTTCGACAGATTCAAGAGATCCATCAGGTACATTGGCATGAGTGAGGGCCAAAAGGCAAAAAAAACGGGCTCATTTTATTATTTTTTTTTTTACGCCTTTCAGCGCGTGTCGGCGACATCCACATCCATGTCCTTGTACATTGAGCTACCCAAGTTTGATTTCCCAGTCGTTTACGGCGACACGGTATGCGATTGGGCACGAGATTGGCGAAATTCGGCCGTTTGACGCGTTTTTGACTCTTTTTAGGAGTACGGCATGAACGATCTTAGCAACACAAACGGCATGGACGCGTCGTTGTCCGGCATGGCGTCATCGATACCCCCCACACCGACGTCTTCCACGGGTCCGGGCTTTGTTGGCGCGAATAATGGCGCACCATTGTCCGCGGGCGCTGTCATGGCACCAGCGCTTATGTCTGCGCAAGGCGGGCATGCCGCAGGCGCATCAGGAGCTGCTGCTGCTGCCGCTGGTGCAGGCGGCAGCACGTCGTCATCGTCGTCTACAGGCTACTCGGTCGTGCTCGATCCTGATCTTTTGCGCGACAATCTTGTCGAGGCCAAGCATCGCCGCCTCGTACGCAGCCATCGCAATGGGCCCCTCGACCGCGACCTCAAGCCCAATCCCAAGATCCGCGACGAGCTTAATGTAACGATCAATGGCCACAAAAAAAGCACAAAAACATGCTCATTTTCTTCTTTTTTTTTTTTAGACCATCATGACTTACCCGCCAACACAGAGCTTGACCACCGAGGAGAAGGATCTTGTGTGGAAGTTCCGGTTCTATCTGACACGAGACAAGCGCGTAAGTTGGCGGCATCATTTGTCATGGACGCGCAAACTCGTCAACCTGAACGCAATGCCTCATTTTTTTATTATTTTTTTGGATGGATCCAGGCCCTGACCAAGTTTTTAAAATGTGTGGTGTGGCTCGATCCAACAGAAGTGCGTCAGGCGGTCGATTTGCTGTCGCTGTGGACTGATATTGACGTCGACGACGCGCTGGAGTTGCTTGGCAAAGAATTCGAGAATCGCGCCGTTCGCTCGTACGCGGTCGACCAGCTACGCAAGGCAGACGATGATGTACGTTGCCCGGAAACGGGTCAATGGGCAATACGCGCCAGGAAAATGACGCGCTCAAATGCTTATTCTTTGCTTTTTGCTTCCTTTTTTTTTCTTTTTCTCTTGATGTAGGACCTGCTTCTCTACCTGTTGCAGCTTGTCCAGGCGCTCAAGTTTGAGCATTTTAGCAACAAGGATCCCAATGCTTACGACTCGTCACTTGTGCAATTCCTCATTGATCGCGCGACACGCAACCCGATTCTCGGCAATTATTTTCACTGGTATCTCATGGTGGAGTGTGAGGACAAGGTGGTGGGCAAGATGTATGCCAAGGTCGCATTCCATTATTTCAAGGCAATTCTCGAGGTAAGGCAATTGTAATTTAGAAAAAAAAAGGGCGCAAAATTGATTTTTTGTTGTGATTTCAGGTCTCCGACGGCCATCAGCGACGCGACACGATGCGCCAGCAGGGTGAATTGATACAGACGTTAGCCAAGCTCTCCAAAGAAATCAGGGACATGAAGGACGTGCGCTCCAAAAAGGTAAAAGGGAGGAGCAAACGCCACTTTATGCACCGACTGGCATGGAATTGACACGCGTTTGCCTTTTTTTCATTATGTTTATTAATAGGTTGAAAAGCTACGTGCGATCGTCGCGGATCCCAAAGGCAGCTTGTCGGGGCTGCCATCCCTTCCTCTGCCGCTGGATCCCACGCGCAAGGTGTGCAACATTGAGCCCGAGAAATCAGGCATTTTCAACAGCAATCTGCAGCCTCTGCGCCTTGCCTTTACATGCGATGACGGCACCGAATACCCTGTAAAATTCTTTCCAAAAAAAGAAAAAACGCGTCGCGTCGCGTCGCATCGCATTGTGCTCAAGACGCGATTTTTTTCGTATTTTTTTTCTTTTTCTTTGCAGGTGATTTTCAAGACGGGCGATGACCTGCGGCAGGATCAGCTTGTAATTCAGATCATCACACTGATGGATAAGCTGCTGCGAAAGGAGAATCTGGATCTCAAGCTGACACCTTATAAAGTGCTTGCGACGGGGCCTGAGCACGGCCTGGTGCAATTTATCCCGTCAAAGCCGCTTGCAGCCGTCCTTGACGAGCACCAGAACAATGTTCTAAGCTATTTCCGTCAGCACCACCCAGACGCCGGCCCCAATGGCATATATGGCATTGACAGCCAAGTCATGGAAACTTATATTCGCAGCTGCGCGGGCTATTGCGTCATCACCTACTTGCTTGGTGTGGGCGATCGCCATCTTGACAATTTGCTCTTGTCGCCGCACGGTAAAAGAAGAGGACGGGACGTGATGGGACGCGACAATGACCTGATTTCTTCACTTTCTTTTTTTTTCTATCACCAGGCCACCTGTTTCACGTGGACTTTGGCTTTATTCTTGGTCGCGATCCCAAGCCGTTCCCCCCACCCATGAAGTTGTGCAAGGAGATGATCGAGGCAATGGGTGGCGCCGAGTCGCCGCATTACAACAAGTTTCGCCAATTTTGCTACACAGCATTCACGACGCTGCGCCGCAATGCGAATTTGATTCTCAATCTGTTCGCGCTCATGGTCGATGCCAACATCCCAGACATCAAGATTGAGCCCGACAAGGCCGTCATCAAGGTCCAGGAGAAGTTCAGGCTGGATTTGTCCGAGGAGGCTGCCATTGCCTACTTCCAAGGCCTCATCTCGGAGAGCGTGAACGCGCTCTTCCCACAAATCATGGAGACTGTACACAAATGGGCCCAGTATTGGCGCAAGTAGAAGCGCCTTTATATTTTTATACTCCCTAATGGCTCTTTTGAATAAAAAAATATCTACAGTATTGGATGCACTGGATCGCGCCACCCCGAGTGACACTGATCCAAGCCTGCCTCGCTAATCCAAACAAAAGTGGAGAGTTGGGGTGACAGAGGCGACATAAAAAGATCAAGTATCTTCTCCTGAGATGCAAACATCTCTTTCTCTTTCTTATTATTCTTTCTGTGCTTATTTTTATCATGAAGGTCTTGGCTCTGGCTACTTTGGCTTCATCCGCATTTGTCTGCAGCGTGTATGCTCAGAATTGCGAGCAGATCACCGCATCGGTCCATGACCTTTTGGTCCTCATGTACAAATCCCTTGATGAACGGCCTCCATTGCACTGAAGCTCAACAGCAAGCCCTGGAAAGCCCCCAAACTTGTACTGATAATGGTGGCGAGCAGCCTTTGCTTGCTCAACTCAATGCCCAAACCAAGTGCTTGCGCGATTTCATTGAACGTCGCCAGCGTATGATACCTGGTCCCCAGACCCCCGTGCCCAACGTGTCGTCCGCGTCATTTTAGTGGTCATACTACAAATCCAAGAAGATGATCTGCAAGCAACCACGTCGCGACGTGGTCCATTAGTCCAATTTTATCGAAAAACAATATTTTTTCCTGTTTTGTTTTATGCATAAACTGCAAGTCCGATGATCAGTTACGGCCTCTCCGTGCAGAACTTACGTTCCTCCATAACCTCTCTCTGCACCCCTACTTCTGCATGATGCGCCTTTTTCGCGACCGATCAGCAAAATAAGGGGAAGAGAGGATTTTGCCCCTTCTCCACTAGAATGGCGAGTAAAGGAGCGTAATCGACAAGATACACGGATCTTCTCTGCATAACAAAAAACAGAAAACGTAGTGGTGCAGGTCATTGATGGAGCGGCATTGCTCGTATGGTGCATACACGCTATCCAATGCCGCATAAAGTTAAAAATCGCGTAAAAACAAGTATTACTCTGCGAACATGGCGTCATTAAAAGCAGTGAAAATATCAAATCAACGAGCGAACCAAGGAAGAGTAAAATTGCTTCCCAGTACGAGATAATTCTATAAGCTATTTCGGCAAGCAAACTCAATTCAACTGATTTGGCTGTAATTTGTGGGTTACTTTACAAAACTTTTTCAACTCCATGGCCGAAAATTTTTGGCATTGCTGGCTTTATGCGTCTCTTCTCATCTCTTTCAAATTTGAAACCAGTAGGACGCGTTTGTCTAGATATGCTCTTTAAATTGTTATTAATAATTTTAGTACAAGGCTGCGGCTGGCCAATCGGACATTGTCTCGCTACGAAACATATCGCAACGTGAAATGGAGGGCTAGAAACGCGAGTATAATTGAACATGTAGCTGCAAAAAGTCATGGGGCGCAGCGCTACGAGCAAATAAAAAAATGAGCTGTTTGGAGCATCCGAGAAGAAATCGAAAACATGGGTCAGCAGAATGACACCAAACTTGCACACAAGAGAGATTGCATGGTGAAGCGACGAAGAACGGCAAAAAAGAGCGAGGTCCATCTGGTCGGTGACGAGCAATATGCGATTTTCGTTTAAACTTGAACCGCGAATTGCATGGGAAGAACGCGTCCATCGAACGCGACGACGCGTCCATTAGCAAGAAAGACGCCATATGCATAATTTTGATAGAAATAGGCGCGTGTAACGCGAGGTTTGACGCGGTTTATCGCGCGCCGAAAATTATATATGGTTTTGAAACCGTGGCAAAAGTACCAAAAAATCACTTTTTTGATTGATCACTCATATTCGCGTAATCTACGCGCCATGCTTTTTTTGATGGTGTGTGTTTCATCAAGATATGTGCATTTTTCGTTGAATTGAACTTGAATCGAAAATAAACACAAACGCATTTTACGCCGAAATCAGGCAGTGCAATGCCTTTTTTAATTTGCTTTTCGTCGGTGAAAGAGGTGTGCACACCATGCTGTCGAATGGCGTGGCGATCTGAGGACCTAAATTCCACCGTTTTCAACTCCACGACTGTGCCCCTTGGAAAATTTGCCATTTTGAAAGTCGTCATTGCTCGGCATCCAGCGATGGTACTGCCGCAAGGACGGGCTCATTTGAACGGGAAAGATTGGCTTTGTAGGCTCAGCCTTGAATTTTTCTTGTAGGTTGAATATCAACTGAAAAACGACCAAAATACAGCAAAAATGCTTCAATTTCAAATTTCTCGACAAGTGCTTAAACGATCATCGTTTTTGTTTGCACAGCATGTGCTAACAGGAGACCAAAACGTATGATATATGTTTGGAACGCCTCGACCCAATGGCCCCTTTGGTTCCACGCAAACAGCGAGCAAATGCCCTCTATTTTGATTTTTCCTTGTGCTCGAGACCGATTTTCACAACACGCCTTGTGTTCTTATGCTGTCATTCATGGAAAAAAAAAACTGCAATGGCTCCGAAAAACTGGCTTCAAATGACGTGCGGCGAGAGACGCTCGAGCCCCCTTTGGTTACGGACGAAGCAAGTGCCCCATGTTTTAAAAGTCAGAGCGTGTGAGCCGCAGCCCGCCCTGCATAAATTACGCGCACTGACATCTTCCCCCCCCCAATTTTAAGCATTAGAAAGCACTAGAATCCTATTTTATTGTTTTTTTCCTTTTTTTTTTTATGAACTACGTATGCCTAGTCAGTGGAAGTGTTGTATTGCACATTGATGCGATTTTGGCGTTCGGCGGCACGTGGGCCGATGAAATTGAACTCGCGCAGGATGGGCAGGATCTGCAGGACTTGAGGATGGCCGATTTTGATCAATGTGAGTGCGGTGAGGTAGATGCATGGCTGATGAAGTAAGCCCCAGTCGGTCTGGTCTTGATCGCGGATGGGGGTCTCGCTGCGGGCGAGGGCGCGGAACTCAATGGTTTGCGTGCGTGGAAATTTGACGCAGACGTAGGCGATGAGCGGGACCAAGAGGGCACGAATATCGTGCATTGGTGCCGGCAGGCCAAAGGCCACGCTTTGGATAAGTGGTAGAGGGTGTGCGCAGTCTACACAATCGCTTGTGTGGTTGGTGTTTCCCGGATGGTGCGGGGCGCCAAGGAGAAACTCGTAAAAGACGTCAAAGTGGCGCAATTCCACGACCACGGAGGTCAGCATGGCGGCAATTGTGGGAGTCAGATGTGTAAAGACGCGGAGTGGATCTGTCAATTGCGAGCGGCCAATGATGGACAGCGTGCCCACGGTGAACGGGTCTTGAATGCGCGCCATGATGCCGTAGATGCGGATGATATCGCCAATGAGCGAGACGTGAGTGATACGTTCCGTGGTCAAGACGAACGCCATGACTTCGACATTGCGGCGAGACACGTTTTCGCTGCTCAAGCCGTGGATAATTAGGCCAATGTGCGTCAAGTTGGGGCAATTGGCCAGCAGTGTCTTCAAATGCGAGCTTTCGACGGCGACGGTGGTGATGGTGATGGATTTGACCAGCGGGCGGAGGATGCGGCGCGAGTCGGTCATGACACGCGTCATGCGGCCATTGTTCAACCACAAGCGCTTGAAAGCCATCAAATCGTGGTCTGCTTTTGGACGAGGATACTCAAATTCGGCTCGCAACCTGTCAAAGACCATGGGGGTGGCGAGGTCACGCAGTTGAGCAGAGCAAAGGCGCACGCCGTGAATCAGCGTGTGACGATCGATGAATTGGAGAATCAGATGCTTCAGCTCCGTGGGTAGTCTGTTCATGCCACGCTCGTGGAGACGTCGCAGCTCCATGTTGTGCTGCGCGCGATGGGACATGGCGTAAACAATGGAAAAAAAAAAAAAGCGGAATGAAGCGTGCCCGCAAGGCAACGCGAATAAAAAGAAAAAAAAAGGACCAATTCCAACCCCGATAATCGCTACTTGCCTGAATGGAAGAGAATAAACGATGCCTTGATTGAGCACCAAGATTAGATTTCTTTGCCTCATAACGGTGACCGACCATCGACTTGCAAAAAAGAAAGAAAAAAAAAAAAGCTTGCAATTTTTCATCTAACAGGCACGCTGTGCTGAAATCGCAGTAAGGAGCTTCTTGCATAAACAAAGGGCACGTGGCCCGAATTTGAAAGTCCGGAGGACGCGTCAAGGTACCATAAAAAAGAAAAAGGAAAAGGAAAAAAAAAAAAGAGAGACATTGCAAAACGAGTTGGGGCGTTGAAAAAAATTCTAAAAAGAGGCGATTGAATGCAATTCATCTATTTTTTAATTAATTAATAAAGAGATGGGAGGAGAGAGAAAAAGAGGATCAAGAGTGGCTCCAATGGCGGTCGACCTCACTGCCATAGTAAGCGAGAAGCTCTGTGCCTTTGGGGATGGTCTTTTTTGTCCAACAGATAACTTGGTTGATTTGGTGGCCCTCGACGAATTCGATGTTTGCCTTGTTTCTGTCCTTTGCCTCGTTCATGTAATGGAAGGGGCAGAGTCGCTTGTCGGGATTGGCTGGATCTGGCCATGGGTCGCCATTGTTGTCTGTGGCATCGAGGATGGTCTTTCTGTAGCGGATGGAGTACTCTGACGAGCGCCCGACGCCGTCTTTTATGCTGTCAAATTCGTCCTCTGTCATGGGCATGCCAAAATAAAAGCCGAGCGGTGTGTTGAAGGGCAGATCGCGCTTGGCAAAGAGGCCCATGCCGGCGCCGGGAATCTTGGACTCGGCCTCGTACAGGATATCGTCCAGCGACGTCGGCACCTCTCGCAAATCCAGGTCTTCCAGCGCGAATTCAAAGTGCGGCATCTCTGGTGGTTTCTCCACGCGTTTCTCGGGTTGTGGTTCTATGGAGGAGGAAGCCGATGGCGGCGTAGATGCAGGGGATGAAGTGGCAGACCCCTTTTTTTTCTTGTTGCGCACCTGCTTTGTCGTTTTGGGCGCGACAGGCTCTTGTTGCGAAGCCTGTGGTGATGGTAAAGGCGACAGCTTGCCATTGGTGCCCGTTTTCATCGTGTCCTTGGTGTTGTCGTCGTTTGTCGGCGTGTTGGCGTCGTCAATGGCCTGGAGCGTGCCCTGAAGCGTGCCTTGGTGTTCGTCGTGTCCTTGTGCTGGCGCCAATTGCGTGTTTTCCTTGTCGTTCACATCCACTGGCGTCTTTGGTGTGTCCGATTGCATGTCAAAAAGAGGCAAAGGCTCTTTCACATCCAATTCCGCATGTTCTTGTTTGACTGACGCGTCCATGGCCTGTTGCTTGAGGGCTGCCGCCGCGGCGCGTGCCTCTTCTGTGCGCTTTTCTTCGCGTATCCGCTTGTTTTCCTGCGCTATCAATGCCTTTTGCTCGGCCATGAAGATGGCACGCTTCTCAAGGCCTGCTTCCGTCGGCTTGCCAAAGCAATACAGCCAGTCGTGCGCAATGAGCTTGACCAGCCATTGCTGATATGCCTTGTACGCGCTGTCAAAGCTGCCAGGCTCGTACGCGAGGCGAAACCACGTCGACCGGCTGCCTTCCGGCTTGAAGGGTATAAACAGGCGCTCAGAGTTGTTCGTCAGCACCGCAGAGCACGAGTTTTGCGGTGTCTGCATCCAAAAACAAGAAAAAGAAAAGAAAAAAATAGGAAAAAAAGGGGGTGAGGGGTGGTGATTCATCGGTTTTTGTCGCGCATTTTTCTTTCCCATTTTTTTTCTTTTTTTACCTTGCCCTTGAAGGCACGTGGCAGGCTCCGTTCCTTGCTGATGGCGAGATCGAGTTCCAATGCGGCGCGGATGATTTGGCCGCGTGGCATGCAATGGTCTGGGTGCTTACGGAGGGCCAGGAAGACAAGATACGATTGTGTGTACCATCGTGGGCTCTCGGAAGGGTGACCACGTCGAATGACATACGATTCTTCTTGTTTTGGCGCCGAAGAAGCCTCTGTCGTCGGCGTCTCACCTTCAATGGCTGCCGGATTGCCTTCAATTGTCGCTGCCGTGGTGCTTTGTGCTGTTGGCATTGTGTCTTCCGCCGCTGGGGTCGTGTCGGCCGTTGCTGCTGCGCTGTCTGCTAATTGTGGCGCGACTGGAAGGATGGTCGCGTCGTTTGTAGGCTTGGCATTGGCTTCCACAACCACAATCGCATTTTCTGCTAATTTAGAGTCGTCCTGGTCGTTAGCGAGCTGCACAGAGTCGTCCTGGCGCTGGCGCTTGGACGGTGTATCTTGATCGTTAGCCATTTGATCAGTCATTGTGAGCATGTCGGTTTCTTTTGCAGGTGCAGGCAATGAAACACTTCCTACATCGTCTACAGGACGCTTCACACCTATGTGTGTGTCTTGTTCACTGTCCATGGGCAAGTCGTGCAGAGAAAATAGTCACAAAAAAGGGGCGTTTGGAGAAGCGGCACGGGTGCAAAGAGGAAGAAAGAAACACAAAAAAAGGAGGAGCGCTTCCGCTTTTTTTTTTTTCCTTTTGGTATCATTCAAACTCCGGTGGATATGCCTTGAAACGCGCCCTAGATTGCTGGCATGAGCATGCGAATTTTCCCTGAAACAGGTTCCAAGGACCTTGTTCTGCTTTCAAAACGCCCAATGTGCGCGGATCAGGGTCGCTTGGTGTCACAGAGTTCAAGGTTTATGCACTGTGCGTGTCCTCCTTTTTTTTTTTTTGTTTTTTTTTTGTTTTTTTGCAAGATGATGGCGTGATATCCTGATGTTTCTACTTTATTTCAAGCCGATTAAAGAAAGAGGCGCATGGGCATGGGTTTGCGCACGGCATTGGAGAAGCCTTCGTGGTACCGGTAGTTGATTGGAGGCACGGACGCGTCGACTGCGGCACAAAAAAACCGGGGTGAGCACGGATTATCTTTGTTTTTTCGTCTTTCTTTTTTTTTTTTTTTTTTTTTACCTTCCATGGCGGCTTCGGTCGTCGGGTCATCGTCCTTGGGCACGATGCGTCGGCCGAAAAAGTCGGTGGCGCCCTTATCCAAGCGTGTTTTCTTAGTGGTAGTTGGCTCACTAAGGCGCGACATGTGCATTTGTGAGTAAATGGGATCAACCGGATAAAAAAGGCCACTTACATGGTGAGCACGGCTGGCTGCTCCTTCTTCTTCACGGGCCCGAGTGTCAATTCGCGTCGTCGTAGGCGCTCCACCTCGATCTGATTGGCAAAAAAGAAAAAAATCGCGTCAGTGGACGCGTATTCTCCCGATGTGTTTGTTTTTACCTCCTGGGCGATCATCTGACGCGTGGCATAGCGGCTGCTCAAGACAGACTTGCGCGCCATGTGTTCAAACATCATCAATTCCTCCATGGGCCTGTGAAAAAAAGAAAAAAAAAGGAAACATGAAGCGACACGCAAGACAAAGGAGTGGGCTGCGACACATACGGCTCGAGATTAAAGGTGAATTGGCCCTCTTCATTGCTCTCTTGCACAAAGGTGAGGCCATATTCCAGCATGGTGTTGACCAGTCGGTCAAGCATGACCTTTTCCTCGGGTTTGATCAGATGCTTATTGACCTAGCAAATCAAAAAATTGGGTCAATGGACATGCCCATCATGCCCATTGGACGAGCACAAGCTTACTGGACGCATGTCGGGCGAGATGATGCGCATGAGTCGTGGGACGACGGTGAGGACGATTTGGTCTTTTGTGAGGAAACGCCGCTGGGACGGGTGGATGCCATTGACAAAGATGGTCATGAGGTTCTCGTACGACTTTTTCTTGGCAAAGATTTCATAGTCGACGCGCGGGTACTCCATGCGGTGATCCTGGATGACGGCGCCGGCAAAGTACCGGTGGTAATTGACGGCGACATAGGGCATGTAAGCCATGAGCGTGTAATCCTGGTTTTGGAAAATGCGACGCTGCAGATTGTCATAGAAATCCATCCATGGGCCAATGGCCACGAGCTTGTTCAGGCTCTCGTCGTGGAATTTCATTGACAAGTACGCCTCAAAACAGCCCTGGAGCACCTTATCCACATCGCCACTATTGTCAATCAACGACGCCATGTGGCCGACATAACGATCTTTTGAAAAAAATACAAAAAGTGAGCAAACAGGTCCCATTTCTTGCGGAGCGCGACGCGACACGCTTTACCTTTTCGGTCGCGCTGGTACATTTGCTTGGATTTGCCTGCGGAAAACAGCGAGTCCCATGTAGCAAAGAGCGATTGACCCATGTCCTTTTTTCCGAGCGTGCCCTGTTGCTTGTTGAGCATGTCCTTGTCAAAGGAGGAGCTCTTGCTGCGGATGAACTAGTGAAGAAAAAAGGGGCCATTGAGCCATTTCTTTTTCTTTTTTTCAATTTTTTTTTTCAATTTTCCCCCTTTTTTTGTTACCTGCAGGGTGTTGAGGCAGCTGCGAACGTCGCCGTCGGTCATGTCGCAAAGGAGGCTGAGTGTGCGCAGGTCGGTGTCGAGGCCCTCGCTCTGGCAGATGAATTGGAGGCGACGTGCAATGTGGAGGACAGGGACCTTGCGGAATTGGACGTGATGGGCGACGGCGCGCAGTGGGCGCAGCACGGGCGCAAACGCGTCATTGCAGATACAGATGATCGGCCGCAGCAATGGTGCGCGCTCCTTTCGCCTCGACCCCTTTTTTGCTTGGGCGCCCTCTTTTTTGACCGGCGCCATGGCCATGTCCACGAGCTGCCGAATGAAGCTCTACAAAAAAAAAAAAAAAAAAAAAAATACACAACATGAGACCCAATGGATAGCGGTTGGCGCCCCCCTCTTTTTTTCTGGCTTACATCAGCGCCGCCCGAGCTGCTCGCGCCGTCAATCTCGTCAATGATGAGCAAATTGGGCTTGGTATACATGGTGGTGCCCTTGCCGTCCTCGGATGGCTTGCGCAGAATCGCCTGCATCTCCAGCGCCGACTTTATCTTGGTGCTTACCACCTCGCCCGTGCGATCATCGCTAAAAAAAAAAAAAAAAAAAAAAAAAAAAATGGAAAAAGAACCGTCAGAAGCGCCATTTCTCCTGTCTTTGCCCAGTTTTTTTTGGGGGGAGGCCATCTCACCTTGCGTTGACCTCGACAATGTTGTAGCCGGCGTGTTTAGCAATGACATGAGCCAGTGTTGTCTTGCCAAACCCTGGAGGGCCGGACAACAAGAGGATCTTGCGCTCGGGTCGCAGCATGGGATCATCCTAAAAGTACAAAGAAGATGAGAACGCGCCTCTCTTTTTTTTTTTCCTCCTTCCACATGTTGTTCAATCTCAGCGTGATCGCGTACATCTTGTCGTTTTGCCTTGAAATTGTTCTTGTCTTCATTTGCATTCTTGCCAAAGGTGGATTTGTATTCGCGCAAGGCCTTGTCGCGCTGTGTCTCGCCCTGGGGCCGGCGGCCAAACACGCAATAGTCCCACTGCTTGACCCAGCCAAGCGCGTCGCGATTGACGCGCTGGTCGCCCAGCAAATCCATGAAAATCGACGGCTTGTACTTTTCCACCCAGAGCTGCTGCGACTCGGCATCAATCAGGCGCTTCTTCTTGTTCTTGGCCTTAAGTTGCCGGCGACGCTCCCTAGAAAAATAAAAAAGGGGGGGAAATGGGTCAATAAAACGCGGTTTTCCCCTTCCCCAAGAAAAAGGCCATTCGCTGTGTTTTCAAGTGTTTACCTCTCTGCTTCTGCGTGGAGCGTCTTGTCGACGATGCGCAAATCTTGCATCATGGCAAGAATTGGCTTTGCGAGAAGGCGCGTGTCCTTGTTGAGGCAGTGTTTGAGCAAAGGGGTGGCATTTCGTGCCTGTGCAGGTGCCTTGACTTGTGTGGGCAGGTAAATGGGCTTGCCCGTGCGCGGGCACGTGGCCGTGAGGAAGCTGCCGGTGTCTGGCGGGCGCGAATAGTCGTGACGCGGACGCGCAGGCGCTGACGGTGGTTTGTAAGCGGCCGTCGGCTTGGGTGAGGTGCTTGGTGCCATTGACGCGGCGGAAGAGGTGGTGTCTGTGCGGGTGAGAGTGGGCAAGGAACGCTGTGGAGGTGCTGGGGCAGCGAACAGGTCCTCTTCGTCTTCCAATTCCATGTCCATGGCTTGTTCTTGCTTGGTTGGAAGCTCCTCGTCGGCCATATCGCCCGGCGATGGCCAGTCGGCCGACGGCCAATCGCCAGGTGAGTCTGGAAACACCATCGAGTCGCCCTCTTGCTGGCGCGTCGCCTCTTCAAGCGACGCCGACGTCGCCGTTGATGGATGCAGGTCGCGCATCAATTTCGTCCTTTCTTGCTCCTCCAAATAGTCGTCCAGACGGATCAGCGTGTCCTGCCCCGTGTCATCGTCAAAGAACGCGCCATCCTCCTCCTCGTCATCGTCGCGCATGTCAAAATAGTCGTCAAATCGTCGTTTCAGACCGGGATCGCCCGCGTCGTCCAAGGTCATGTTGGAAAAAAAGGGTAAAGAAAAAGAAAAAGACAAAAAAAAAAACACGACGCGCCCTTCTTTATTTTTTATTGCGCTAGAATCGGACGATTTCCTTTTTTGGCATTTCCATCCATTGGCGCGATTTCCCCCCTTTTTTTTGATTGCTCATTCCGCTTTTTTTTTTCTTCTTCGTCTTCTTTGCCTTCATGAACAGCGTGCACCACAACGTGCATGACGCGCACAGCGACGCGTCCAGCGTGTATTCACGCGTCGTTTTCCACAAACACCTTGCGCAGTCTTCCATGATCTCCGAGGACCCTGCTGTCGAGCGCTCTGCGAGCCAATTTGGCGTCCGACCACACACGCTCTTCGATGACGAGTATCTAAACGAGGACGACCCGCCCGCTGACAAGGTAATAAAGACATTGAATTGGCGCCAAATGGCACAACTTGATTCCTTTTTATTTATTTATTTTTTGTTCATAGGAGGACGAGGACCCGGGCTGGCTGGACATGGTGCAACAGTTGCAAAAAGAGAATCAGACCCTGCTTGATTCGCTGCGCAAATGCCACGATAGCCTGCTCCAATGCCGCCAGGACAAGGCCCAACTCGAGGAAATACTGCAAAATCAAAAGAAAAGGACGCTCGATCAGGAATTGGAGGAGCATCTTGACCGAGACAATGCATCTGATACCAGCGTAAGCGACAAGTTGCATCGTGTTGGCCAAAAATAGCATGAAAGGATGCTAAAACACCTAATTGCCCCGATTTGCGTGTGTTTTTAGTGGCGTCGCTCGGACATTGAGCACCTCGTCGACCAAGTGGAGCTGCAACAGAACCAGGCCAACAAGCTACGTGCCGATCTCTTGTTTCAGAAAAGATACCTCACACTTGCCAATCGATCTCTCGAAGCAAGGTAAAAGCATAAAAAGAAGAAAAAAAGATTTTTTTATGCCATTCCATGGATCCTTTTCTCCATTTTTAGTGAGCAAGAAGCGCTCTCGATGCTCAGCGAGATGGGCGTGGCCAAAGTGCCATTGACCCAGACGCCCGTGCAAAAATGGCGCGCGTGTTTTTGGGCGATTCTTGCCGTGCATCGGTTCCGCAATAGCAGGTGATGGCACGCCCAATTGGATTAAATAAAAAAAAGAGCTTCATGTTGTAAAAAAAAGTCTGGTATCATTGAGAGGAGGGGTGTGAAAATGAGGGGGGGGGGGAAATCAAAATAAAAAGGGGGATCACTTTGAAACGCTACCATAGTGAGGCAAGTCGCCGCCCATGGACGACGACGAGGGCCGTGGCCAGGGCGGCAGTGCACCATTGTTGCCCGACGATGATGGGTGCGATGGGAAGCGACCAAGCACTGGATGTGCGTGGTATGGCGCCGAAGAATAATGGGCCTGTTCAAACAACGCCTCGTGCATCTCGAAATCGCGATTTTCTCGCTCCACAAGTACCATCAGGACGCAATTCATGACGAGCACGCAAATCTGGAACGACAAGAGCACGCACACGCCAAGTATCAAGAAAAATTGCCATTTACCGATGAAATCGAGCCATGTCGCGCGACAAGCGTTCTCCGAGAGATGACAAGAGCTTGGCACGGGCCGGTCCTCGCTGGATGCGTAGCCGCAGCACGACCATCTACATGGGGAAGACGAAAAAAAAACCAAAAATTTACAATGATCTCATTGGAATCTCCCTCCAATTCTTACACTGATTCGACTTCCCACAGGAACGCGGGGTCGTGTTCAAAGAAAAAGGACCAGAGATCACTTGCGTGGCGGTTGAGGGCCGACGATTGCCAATACATGTAGCAGCAAAGCACCAATTGTGCAAGTAACACCAATGCTCCATAGGTAATGAAGAACCGGATGAACCCTGTCAGCTCCATGTGGCTGCCAAAGCATGCAACAAAGCCAACGAGCGCTACCAGACACCCAAGAACAAGCAACGAGTAGCATACAGTGCGGCTGATTTCGCTCGTAAACAGGTATGCGCCTATAAAAATGAAAAAAAATCATGAATTTCCCTCCACCTTCCCGCTCCATGGCACGTGTCCCCCGCCTTGGCTTTTACCCGCTGTGACCAGCGTCAAGCCAAGACACTAGCCAAGAACAAAAGAAAAAAGAAAAAAAAAAACGGCGTGTGAGACGCTTTTTCGCCCTGACCAAGCGTGTTTTACTTTACAAGTGTGACCAAATGCAAATTGGCGACCAGATTGCGCAGGCTACTAATACGCTTCTGGCGTGGAACTTGCAGGCGAGTGTCTTGCAGCATGCGAAACAACAAAAAAAGACGAGTGGGAAAAGAAAGAAAAGGCAGAATTGGCTATCCAGGGCGGGGGGAAGAGGGAAAAGGCTCAAAACGCTCACGCGCGGGCGGACTTTTAATTTCATAAAAGGCAATCGCTGCTTTTTCACAACAAAAATCGCTTGTTTCGTTTTCCCTCTCTCCTTTTTTTTTTTTTCTTTCTTTTTTGTTCTTGATTTTATGCCAACCTCGTACATGGCGGCCTCGTTTGGGAACCCGGCCGACTATTACTACCCGCCGTCGTTTGTGAACCATGCGTTCCCGCCTCCGCCGCCGTCGCATCCGCACCATCAGCACTATCACCAGCTGCAACACCACCAACATCACCACCATCCGCCTCCGCCGCCTCCCGCCACCACTTTTTACCCATCGCGGCCCATGCCGCCGCCTCCTCCACCTCCTCATGCCTTCATCACCACCGATCAGGAGCTGTGCGACTATTTGTACCATATGGGTTTTGTTCAAGGTAAAAAAAAATATTTGGGTTTGAGCGACTTTTTTTTTTTTATTCAAGTTGCTTTTTTTTTTTGAAAAAAAGGTGCCTGCACGGACACGGTGGTGACGGTGGGCCATTGTCAAAAGGAAGCGCATGCATTGATGCTGGGACGATCGCCGAAATTGCAACAATTGCTTTCTGCGCAAGGCAAAAAGAAAAAGAAGCAATTGTCGTTGGGCGACGCGCCATTGACGGCGACCGAGGAAGTGGTGCACACGGCCATTGCTCATTTTTATCGGCCATTACATCAGCAGGATATCTTGTACTTGTTTGCACGCCCGCGCACATTGCTCGGATTGCTTGATTTCGCGGCATATCTCGAATTGCACCCTTTGTGCGCCATGATCTACGACGCGCTCAATCACGAATGGACCCTGGACACCATCGTGTTTTGGCTGCCTTATTTGGAATTGGGCGCGTCCGCCGACACGGCTTCGGTCGCGCACGCCACCCACTTTTTGACCGCCGTGCTGCCCGCACAGCTCGATGCCTTTGGTCCTGACAACAATTACATCGATCTCGCTCATGTCTATGCTCATTTGCCATTGCCATTGCTTAAGCGCTGCATTGAACACGAAAAACTCACCGCCCGTGATCCAATGCAACGCCTCCATTTTGCAAAGCAAGTGCTCGCCCTCCGCGACGACGACGGCACAAAGGCCACCTTGCGCTTCGACGATGGCAACGTCTCTGTCATGCTCATCCCCGCTCAATCCACGTAATTCATTTCTCACTTCTTGTCCATAGCTCTCTCTTTTTTTTTTCTTGCATTCCCCCCTTTTCCTTGCCCCCACCTCCTACTTTTTTTTTTTTTGTGTGTGTGATTTTAATAAATTTATTTGTTTTTAATGTGTGATCGCGTCATTCTCTTTTTTTTTTTTTTTCTTGTCATTCAAGGGAAACAAGGGAAACGCCCGTTCATTCCTTCTGTTTTTGATTTTTGTGGCCTGATCACACTGTCCCTCTCAAGCATGTGATAAATGGCACCTGCCATTTGGCTAAGCGCCTCACATCGTCCCTTTTTCCCGCGCCCGAGCCCACGGAGTGCGCCCTCACTCATGCAGCGAAAACAAGAAGAAAATAAAAAGCGCGTGATCACCAAACTTGCCTGTTTTCCGGGATGCACGCGCTTTGCTTCTTTTGTCCATCGCGTAGGGTGATGCAGCTTGAATGGCTGCCATGCACACCGCTTTCGTCTCCCCCCCCTTTTTTTTGCCGACTTGCCCACATTGCTGGGGGCGCCGTTTCCCTTGAATGGTTTTTTTTTTCTTTTTTGATTCACTCAGGGGGGTCCAATTGTCGGTTTCGCAGCACACATGTATGTTATACACACATTCGTGCACACTTCCGCCTCTTGCAGAGCACACAATGCATAGGACCCTGCTCATCAATCGCGTGCGCAGACAGATCAAGGGGACAAAAAAAAGGCCCAACAATCATAAAAGGGCCCTCCTCGGCTTTATGATCGCTTTGTTCCCCTCCCCATCTCCCCCCCCCCCAATTTGACAGCAACCGCAACTCAACTCCGGCTAAAGATTCTTACCTTTGGCACCAAATTCACACCCCCCATGCTTGCCTTTTTTGATTCTGCAGGAATCCAATGGAGCGGTTTAAAGTTGAGAAAAAGGCAACTGGTGGCTGAGAGACAAACCAGCCTGGCGTCTGCTGGGCCAAGATCCACATCATTAAATGCGCATTGGAATTTCTGTTGCGACTCTCTCTCCTGGGCTCTCTCTCTCTCTCTCTATCAATTTCTTTTCCCCCCCCCCTTTTTTTGGTTCCTCAGAGCGCCCTTGAGGACGCGCGCCAATCGGCACGAGGGACCCTGACTTTCTGTTTTTTTTTTTCTTTGCTTCTTTGATGTGACTCTGTTCCTCTTTTGTGGGTCTTGGATCGAACAATGGAATAAAATAAAAAAAATAGCCAGTAAGCTGGCAAAAAGGCCATTTGCAGAACGAAAAAGGTGCAACCTGCCAAATGTGGCCTTCAGGCCCCGACATTGGCCCACTTGCGCCAGAACAAACAACCTCTGCATTGGGTTTCACAATTGGGACGATCCGCGCCCATGCCAGTGTGTGCGTGTCTCTTTTTTGCCGTCTTTCCTCTCCTCCCCCCCCCCCACTTCTCCCTTGCCTCTCTCTCGCTCTCTCACTCCCCCCACTCCTTTTTTTTTTTTTAATACCATGAGCTTGGATGGGTGACACTGAGGTTTTTTTTGTATAAAATAGCCCGTCGTCAAATTTCGCTTGCTTCTTTTTCTCTTTTTCCACCTCTTCTCTCCCCTTTTTAACGCTGGCGCGCGTGGCAACCCTCTCTTTTGTTTTGACGACGCATTGTTTCTCGACAACGACCTTTTGTACATAGCCCAGGCGTTTTTTTACATGTACACGCGCTCATGAAGATGGATTATGACGACGATGCGACTTTACCGTAAGCACCACCCCAATTGGGCACAGCCGCACGCCTCACCAATGCCAGTGGAAGGGTGCCTTGTCTCTCACACGCCTCCTTTTTTTTTTCTCGCGGCACACGCGACATTCATGCTTTTTTTTTTTTTTTTTATTTTTTTTCCTTCTTTTAACAGGTCCTACAAGCTGATCATCCGTCAACAACCACTACAATCACGGATGTGTGGCATTGGGGACAAAGGTACACAAGAACGCTCAAACAAGCAGCTGCATGGCGAAGCCAAAAAAGAAAAAAAAGGGTTGGATGACTAAAAATGGGTGAAACTCATTTTTTTTTCACCATATCTAGTGGATCGGAGACCCATCGACCCGCCTCTCATAGTCGAACTTCAGGTGCTCCGTCATGGCGTGCAAGTCGACAACATGAACAGGTAAAATAACGTGTACTTTTATGATACCCAGCCCTTTTTTTTTTTGTTTTTTTTCCTGGAATCCGGAACAATGACACTGATTTTTTTTTCATGATTTCTCGCCAGTTGCTCGGATCCGCAGTGGAGCAGAATGCCCAATCTTTATTTGACAGCTGTCTTGATACCATGCAAAAAGAAGCGATCGCCAGATCTCGATGTCCACGTCCATTCACAGCTGACAGTGGGCCGCACCGTGTCCTCCCTATACCAATTCAGAGACTTGGACGACATTGAAAAATATTTCTTCGTCTTTTCGGACCTGTCCATCCGCGCAGAGGGCCGCTATCGCTTCAAACTCACCCTATTCGAAATCACGGGGTAAAGAAAAAAATAAGAAAAAAACGTGCGCGTTTGACAAGCATCCCCCCTTTGCCCTCCCCCCTCCAATCCCACCCCACGGAAAAAGAGTTCTCACGCGCCACCTATTTTTTTTTTATTAGCTTGGAAGTGCAATTCCGCGCAGACATTGACACCGACGAGTTCACCGTGTATTCAGCCAAAAAGGTAAAATAGGGCTTTAAAATACAACAGAGCCAGCACCCCCCACGTTGTACTCAACCCAAAAAATATAGTTCCCTGGCATGTTTGGGTCTTGCCATTTGGCTCGCAGCTTTGCACGGCAAGGTCTAAAAATTCGCATTCGCAAGGCATCCGAGCCACGAAAGCGCCGCGTGCGCACAACGATCGACCCGATTTTTCAATACCAGGGCGTGTTCAACGTGCACGACCAGCCACCAGGGCCCGACGACGACGACGACGACGAAATAGACGACGATGATGACGAACGCGATGGTTCCAGTGCCTCGTCACTCGATGACGACGCTCCACATGACCCACCAATCCCCGACACGGCGCACCGGCCTACCAATGACAGGTAAAATTTTCAAACAGCAGATCTCCCGACTTTCAGGCACAGATCACAAAAATGGGACAGGGGGGGTACAAAAATTTTCTCTTTCTCTCCCCCCCTTTTGCAATGGGAATTTTTTTTGGGGGGACGAAGCTTGCCCAATTCTTCTTCCCCTTTTGCGATCTCCCTTGTCTCCCGCACTTGCCCTTTTTTTTTTCTCCCCTTCCATTTGGAATTTTGGATCGCTCATTCACGGGATTTACTTTTTTTTCTTGTTTTTTCATTCGACAACTAGTTTGACGCGCATTGAATCCGCAGAATCGGGTCCCTCATCCATATCGTCGCTGTCCTCATCCATAGCGACCGAACCATCGGCGGCGACGCGAGCCAAGTTTAGTCGGTTTGTCCCCTTTACCAAGCCGCCGCCTCGGCGATCACGATCACGTCCACCAGCACCGCATGCATCGTCGTCCATGTCCACGTCGCCGACATCCACGGGCCATGCGCAGCCCTTATCCCCCTCATTACTACCCGGCTCGGTCTCGCCCACGTCGTTTTCCACCATGGCCGAGCCACATCCGCCGCCGTCCGGCGCGCATTATGTCACCCACGCGTCATCTCACGCGCCCCACGCGCCGCCGTACCCCTCCATCTCGGCCCCGGCCGCCTCGCGTGGTGACACACCGCTTGCTAGCGGCGCGGGGGTCAAGCGCGTGGCCGCGGACGTGCCGCGCATGCCCAAGGCCATTCGCCATGCCTCGTTTTCGTCGCCTTCGTCATCCAGCACGGCCGCGGCCGCCGCCACCGCCACGGATCCATCGCATGCGTCATCTTCGTCATCACCATCCTCGTCATCGACATCGCCTTGGTCACATGCCATGGCTGCGCCGCCACCACGACGCACTCCGTCCACATCGTCTTCCTCGTCTTCATCGTCCGCGACGGTCCCGACGCTGGCGATGCCAAAGGACCAACCCCATCATCTTCACCACCCGTCGCATCATCCACATCCGCGAAATCTGCAGTCCATTTCCCCGCCCATCTCGCCACAACCCACTTCTTCTTACCATGCACACACGACGGCCTTTGTACAGCCCCCCACCTCCCAATTCCAGCCGGCCGCCGCCTCCTCTTCCATGTCCACCGCGTCATCGTCCACACATCCGCTGCAACACGCAGCCTACGCGTGGCACAACCCACATGCATCGCATCCGGACCACCACCATGCGCCCCAGCATGCTCCGCCCAATGACGACCATCACCATGCACACACTGCCACACCCGTGTCCGACGCCGCCACACCCGCACCCGCACCAGCACCAGCACCCGCCCCTGCAGACGCTGCAGGCACACGTCTTCCATCCTTTAGCGAATTTGTCAAACAAATCAATTATATTGGTGAATGATGCCTTCTCCCCCCCCCTCGCCATCTCCCAAGCACTCTGTACCATACATTTCTTCTGTTTTCTTTTTTCATTGACAAACTTAAAAAAAAACATCTGCATTCTAATAAAAACAAGCTACGCCAGCGTTGTACATGTGAATCTCAATTGCAAAATGGTCCCATTGGTCCACGACCGTCGCCTTTCAATGCCTGGCCCCACTTTTCTTTTTGCGCGGGGATTTCCCGTTTTGCGATGCTGTGTACCGAGCACCGGGATCAGAGGCTTTCCATGGTCCAAAGAAATGTGTTTCTTTTTTTATTGCTGCGCGCCATGTCGCCTCACCTTTCATACCCATCCACCCTGTTTTGACACGTCCTCCATCTACAGTACAACAGTAGCAATGTTCCCAAACGAATCTATTGGCGCGCGGTGCAATCCGCTCAAAAAAGACTCCAAGGTCAATTGATCAAAATCTGCCAAGAAAACGTCGAATGCTCGAATCACGCGGTTTCATGCGGCACGCCAAAAACGCACGTATGATACTGTAGTAACGAAATTCATGAAGAATGACGTAGGTATACTGTACAGTACAGTGCCCGGACAAAAAAAAGTTTCGCTGTGCATAATTCTCTGCAGTGCAAGGTATCAATTAATCGCGTTAATCTCTGCTGTATTGATCAATAATGGCTCCGGTGATATGAAATTTTGCAGGTACAATGATTTAAAAGTAAAAAAACAATTCTAAAATTATGAAATGGTTATGCCAAGCCGGTATTGAAATAGATCAAAAAAGGGATACCTGACGCGTCACGCGACGCGACGCGTGCCTACGCGTATACAATGGCCTGTGGAGATGAATTGACGTTATGAACACCATCTCCAATTTTTTTTGCAACGAGTGCAATGGTGCCTGATTGTATTTTAAGAATCAATTCCATGTTACTTGCATTGCATCGGTGCTGTGATCGAATAATGTAAAATCATCATGTGACACGCGTCACGCGTCAGTTGCATCTGGAATAACAATTGCCATCTCTGTTATCTAATTTTAATCCTTAGTTGGCTTAAAACCATTGTACTTATTTAATTTAAAGAACTAGAATAGACTGTTATCGATTGGTTGACCAGTAGGAGCACTACGACCATGTTACGAAGGAAATCGCGACTTTTGGCGCGTCTGACGCGTGACGCGTGTCACATGATGATTTTACATTATTCGATCACAGCACCGATGCAATGCATGTAACATGGAATTGATTCTTAAAATACATCAGGCACCATTGCACTCGTTGCAAAAAAAAATTGGAGATGGTGTTCATAACGCCAATTCATCTCCACAGGCCATTGTATACGCGTAGGCACGCGTCGCGTCGCGTGACGCGTCAGGTATCCCTTTTTTGATCTATTTCAATACCGGCTTGGCATAGCCATTTCATAATTTTAGAATTGTTTTTTTACTTTTAAATCATTGTTCCTGCAAAATTTCATATCACTGGAGCCATTATTGATCAATACAGCAGAGATTAACGCGATTAATTGATACCTTGCACTGCAGAGAATCATGCACAGCGAAACTTTTTTTTGTCCGGGCACTGTACTGTATTCATGCAGAGAACGACTAAATAATGGCAAAGACTCCCAAAAACGACTCAACACGCGTCATTTGGACTTTTGAGGATCACGCACACGTACGGCGCACCTCGCTGTTATAGTATTCTCTCAAATGAAAGCATTGATGCAAGCGTGAATCGTGTTATTTTGTTTCCGTTTGAAAAATATCAGTCACACAGTCAGTCAACGCCTGATGAAATGCACCTATGCACGAATGCAAATTTTTCACGATATTGCGCACGAATAGTCGAATACGTATCATACAATAAAAACGTTTGCTCCGTCCATTATTTTTTTCAAGCTTGGCGGACGGCAAAATCTGATGCGTCGTATCATAATACGTACTATCGTCACTGTATTTCAAATTTTCAATGCCTGAAACATCGCGTTGCACTGCACAAAATCGTACACATTTACTTTTAAACTACAGTATTAAACACCAAGCAAAGAGCGTGTTTTTCAAACTTTGGCGGCCTGCTGTGCCTCCAGAATTTTTTTTACAACCTGCTTACCCGCTAATGTAAAATGCGTCATAGCGTGAGCTACAATACGACCCACTGCTCCGGACGGACCCGCCCTATTTTTTTCGGGCTCGAAAAATCCAAAAACCTCATATTTGCACTATTTTGCATTCATCTCACCACCTGCTTGACCGACCCCGCTCAAAAATACCTGCATCGCGTTCAGCGCAAAATTTGTAACAAAAAAATTTGAGCCCCCAAAGCGCTACAACCATTTTTGAAAAATTCAGGGGTCACACATTTCAACCTCAGAAAATGCCAAATTTGGTAAATTCGAACTCCGAATGATCAATGCATCCCAAATAGGTAACTCCGACAATCTGCTATTGGCTGACAAAATGGCAGATCGCCCCAACGTAAGAAAAATGCCCAAAGAGTGACGCATGAATGGCGATCGACTGAGAATATTGCCTACTTTGAAGTTGGAACGGACGTACAGTATTTGGTGAATGCTTTATGGCGGCGGGTGCTGAGTGTGAGAGTGTTTGGAGCGTCCTTGAAAACGCCATTGGCGTTTAAGGACGCGATGCGCAATTGCCTACTGTACAGTAGGTTCTGGATATATCGGCACCTGCTATATCGGTTTTCGCGCTATATCGGCAGGATTTTGAATTTTTTTTGAAAAATACAGCCAAATGCCGATTTAGCTTATATCGGCACCTTCAGATTTGATTTTTCATCTAAAGATACCCTATGTAGTGCCATATGTTTGACTTTTAGAAGTGGTGATTATAGCTTAGTGGTATCACACGTGTATGTTAACGTGTCGACTCGAGTTCGAGACTCGGTGTTGGATTTTTTTTTGCACGCGCGGCTTAGCAATTTGGTTTTCAAATCTTTTTTTGATCTTTACTTCTTTTTTTTTGGCTAGACGCCTCTTTCTCTCACTCTCTCTTTTTGATTTTTGCCCGCTTTTTTGCCCTCTCTTTATATTTTCCCTTGCTTGTTTTTTATTGACTTAATTGTGCTGCACGTGTCAAAATTATGGTTACACCTACTATCAACACGCGTCGCCACACAAATGCTGGTTTAGCGCGACGCGGTACCAACGGTGGTGTCCAAAAGCACGCCACCACGTCTAGCAGCAGCGATTACCCGCGTAGCAAAATCGCCCGCTCTAATTTGACGCATGGGCAAAAGATCGACATCATCGACAAAAGCCTTAAATTTCCACATATGTCGCACACAGACTTAGGTGTTTGGGCGGCCAAGGAGTTTGGTCTTGAAAAGCACGTGTCTCGCTCCACTGTGCAAGGCATCCTAGCCAAACGCGAAAAAATTGAAAGTGTTCCTGAAACACAGATCGATTTTAAGCGCGTGCGGACTGAGGGGCCTGAGCTGACCGCGATCGAGGAAAAGCTCGCCAAATTCATCGAAAGTGCAGCCAAAGAAAGCACAGCTATGAATTACCAGGCCGTGGTTATGCACGCGCGGCGCATCAGCAAGGATCTCGGGTACCCGAAGCCGCCCATTGGATTCTCCGTTGGCTGGTTTTACGGTTTTGCAAAGCGCCATGGCTTCAAAAGACAGCTGATGCACGGTGAGGCCGGTAGCGCACCTGATCTCGAAGAAATCGAGCCGCAGATTGAAGAAATCAGGGAAACATTGCGGGGCGTTCCTTTCTCGAGAGTCTACAACATAGATGAGACCGGCCTCTACCACAGCGCGGCACCGCGGTACACGATCGCGCCCATCAACATGAAGGGTCGCGACGGTGACGGCCACGTTCAGCAACTTGCGGGCCAACGGCTTGACAAAACGCGTATCACTGTCTGTGTCATCGCGAATGGAGATGGATCCCACTTCATTGACCCTGTGTTCATCGGCAAACGAGCGCGTAAAAAAAAAAAAAAAAAAAAAAAAAAAAAAAAAACTCACATTGCTGTACATGTCGTAGGGGCACCCAAGGGAGGATACCGCTATTTCAATAACAGCAAAGCGTGGATGGTCAACGAGTTTTTTCGCAAGATTCTCAAGGTCATTGACAGAGCTTGCGGTGCCAAGCACAAGGGTGAAAAATGCTACTTGCTTATGGACAATGCAAGTTGTCACAAGCCATTGCCCCAGCTCGACAATGTTGAAGTCATTTTTTTGCCACCCAACACCACCTCCAAATTACAGCCTTTAGACGCGGGTATTATTGCGGCTTACAAAAAACGTTATCGGTAAGACATGTTAATGCGCAGGCATTTTAACATTGTAGCTAGATGTTCATCATTTATTTATTGTAGATCTAAACAATATCGCCGCGCAGCAATTTTGTATGGACAAGGCTTGCGCAAGTCCCTTTTTAAGATTGACCAGGATGTGGCCATGCTTTGGACATCTCAAATTTTAAAAAATGAAATTTCGAGCACCACGATCAAGAACTGCTTCAAGACAACGACGTTGATGAAGTATTGCGTGGACGAGGACGAGGACGAGGCCGTGACTGACACCGAGGTACATCAGCACTGAAAGATGACACGTGAAAAATCAGCGTTAAAAGTCATTATTTATAATTTTTTAATAGGATGACAATGATGCCGCTGCTGCTCCCATGACTGACAATGACGGCGATGCTGCTGTGAGCACGCAGATCCAATCGGACCTTGCAACTCTTTTCGGTGATCCGAACAATGAGGAGCTCATCCGAGAAGTGGAGCGTTTGGCCAGGGACGAGGACGCGCTCCAAGTTGTCGAGGACGTGGATGATTCGGACCCAAATCCAATTGACCCTGCCACTGAGTTCGAGGACGACAATTATGTCAATGACTGCAAGGCATCTTGGGCTCTTCAACGTCAACTTCTCACCACGACGCTTGCATGCCTTCCTCTTGACGATCCTCTCGATTTTCCGATTTATGCTGCCATTGAAGCCAAGATAGAGGCCAAAGATGCGCAAATTCGTGCAGCAGCAACCACTAGCACCCAAACATCCCTTGATTTGTTCTTCAAAAAAATCCAATAAAATTGCATTGTAATACGCATACAGTAGTACAAGGCCGGTTTCGAATTTTTTGTATATTCCATGAAATATGCTCAGGCAATGCCTGTTTCAAAATGATTCATATGAAAGAGAGCTCTATTTGACACATTTGATTCAAATCTGACGCGATTTGAACAAATTTCGCCTCTAGGCACGCTAATGAACGCGTGTACGGCTAATTTTGATCGATTTTTGCATTTGCAAAATGATTTGTATAAAAGAGGATAGCATTTGACACGTTTGATTCAAATATGAAATAATTTAATGAAGACCTCGCGCATGAACATACTGTACTGCACGACATTGGCATCAATGACACGCAGCAATACTGTATTAACCTTCTTGCCCATATGATTTAGGCACAGTGCATGGCCCCAGACTGAAACTGGCTATATCGGCATTTTGCAGGCACTTCGTATATCGGCAGCAAAAAAAATGAAAAATTTTGAAACCGATATATCCAGAACCTACTGTATGTTGAATTTTCCGGGATCAAATACTTGGCTGGTAAAGACGTTTTAATCTCTTGCTAGACGCCTAGGAAGTGCACTTAGAGGCTACAACGCGATGCCTCTGGATGTAAAATTTGATTTGGAATCGAATGGTGTTACTTTCGAGCCATGCTCTCTTAGTAAAAACGTGAAAAAATCGCACATTTACCGCCAAAAATCAAAATCGGCCAAAATGTCGTAAATTGCAATTATCTCGAAATTTTACTAAGTTAACGGACACCGTGTGAGAACTTTATTCGATTCTAAATTAAATTTTACATCGAACTCGTGCGACAAAATGGCGATTTAAGCAGGTTTTGAGGTACTTCCATTAGAGCAAACCGCAGCATTTGAGCCAAATCTCTAAGTACTCAAAACCCAGCAAATAGACATGTAATTTAAACACCGCCATGAGTTTCTACGACCTTGAAAACATATAAAACGGCAAAACGCCATTTGCAGCTTCATCGTGATTGGCCAAAACCTGGGTGTAGCTGGGGTCGGGGGTATTTGATCCCGGAAAATTCAACGTACGCTGCGCAATTGGTCCCTACTCGTTGAAGAAGAGTGGGGTTGGCAGTCTCTGACGAGTCTGCCTGGCCGTCAATGGCTCCAATTGCGTTTCCTCCGGGTGTTGCATCGTTGACCTCCTCCATGGGCGTGGCCGCAGAGGTCTTGGCGCGTGTGCGTCTGTCGTTTTCATCTGATCCATCCACTTTCTTGGGGGGTTGGGCCGTTTGCGACGCGTTCAGGTTGCCTCGCGATTTCGTCTTGCGGAGAACGCGCGTCGAGTTCGTGGGAGCGTTGTTGGCGGCGGTGTTGCCACTAGGGCCTCTATAAGAGGGATCCCCCATAGTGTCATCCTCGTCGTTTTCGATGATTTGGATGGAATCATCAATTCCATCGTGGGCGTCGTCAACTCCCCCAGCAGTCACCGGCGGATGTTGCTCTGGGTCTTCCGCCAAAGGAGTGTCGGGCGTCGTGGTGTGCGCGTCCACCTCCATTTCGGCCTCCGATTGGAGGTTCGCCTTGTCGGCTGTCGATTCGTTTGTCATCATGGTCGTTTTGGCCGACGTGGAAGGCGAGGGTGCAGGTCGTTGCGAGGCGAGGGCCGCTGCTGCGGCTTCCTTGTTGGGCGTGGGATCAAGGTTGGCACGGGCGCGTTCGTAATTGGCAAGGCGGATGGCGTCCTCGCTGCGTTTGTTGTCCGGGCAATTCGCCTGGTAATGGCCCTTTTTTTCGCATTTGAAGCACGTGACACCCTTCAGGCGTGGGCATTCGGCGCTAGGGTGGTCCGTTGTGCGACAGCGGTGACAGAGTTTAGGTGCCGATCGATACCAAACTGGGGCATGCATGTCAAAGCTTGGGAGATACAGGGATCGCGTCGAGAGCGTGTCATAGGTGTATTCCCCGCGTGGGGTGGCGTCCAAAGTGACCGTGACCTCGCCCTCGAAGTACTTCCCTTGCATGATTTTTTTGATCAATACGACTCCACCATAGGGGGCGAGGTCTCTTCGGAGTCGTCTCGTGAGGTCATCGTCATTGTTGCACCCGGTGAGCTGGCTCAGGGACAAAACGATTAAAACCGGCGCTTCAACATCGCCCCCCGAGGAGCCAGTCGAGTAGGCGGGCACTTGGCGGCCATTGAGCACCAAACCTTCTTGAGTCGCACGGAAGGATGTCGCTCTGTCAGCGAATTTGACCTCAATGATCAGATTGGGGCGTTTATCCGAGCCATAATACTTGGATACAGGGCGGGCACAGTCGCCGACAAATGGGCCATACTTGTCCTCAATCATCTTGTAGGCCTCAGTGTGGTGCTTCAAGGGAGGATTGTCTCCAAAGTCGAATAAAACAGCATCGGGTTGCAACTGATTCTGCATGTACAGTACATGGTGGCACGGTGTTTGATCCAGGTTTTCTGATACTGTAGCTGGGATCGATAAAAATCTGCTTGGAGGAGGCTGGCGTCAAGCCAGCAGCTGCTCGACGATTGAGCGACGTGGGGACGACGTGGCGCGAGCCAAGGCCTCGCTTTGCCACGGTGATCCAGGATGTCTCCCTGTAGTGTCAAGCGCTGGTAGCCATGCATTGACGTGCCGGCTGCGGCGCGAATTGCCTGGATAACAGGCGATTAAAAAAAAAAATCAAATCAATCAATGCAGGTGCCAGCCATCTGGAGCCGTCTCCCCAGGCACACACGACCTGGTGCACGTGCATGTCAATGTGGCCGTTGACATGTACAAAAAAGGCATCGCGAATCATTGGCCAGGCGGGGACAAAAGGCGCGATTAAAAAAAAAAAAAAAAAAAAAAAAAGATAAGCAGCCCAGTAGCCTTATTGTCAAGCAGCCCCGAGGAATAAAGAAACGAAAAGAGACACAGGTGTGACCGCGTGTCAGGCACACTGAACGTGGGCAGCACAAGATATGATAAAAAAAAAAAAAAAAGGGGAATTTAAATTCATACGACAGTGCATGGCCGGCGATCAATGAATCAGGCCGCGGCATTTGAAATGGCCCAAGTGAGGCGGAGTGTGCCGCACTGCCTCACTCTCAAAAAAAAAAAAAAAAGATATGATACGCGAAAATGAGGCGCGTCAAAATCATGAGCAATTGACATGCGAATGAATCATATAAAGCATGTACACGTCACCGATAATGGATGCTCATGAACACAAGATAACGGAAGAGCACTTGGCACGTCAAAACACACGGAGAGCCAAGTGCGCACAAAAAAAAAAAAAAAAAGGGTTTTGAGATGCAAGGCACTCCCGTGTCGCGTATGTCAATAATCGTAATTTCTTATCAAATGGCTATCGCTTCAAATAGTATAAAAGCCTTGCATCCCAATAGTCGAAATAAAGTCCAACCCGTTTTTATCACGAATCCCGGTTCTGTTTTTTTTTATCGTTTTTTTTACTTTTTTTCACTTTGATCCCCTGTTTTACCCCCCTACGACACTCCCCTATAGGGGGCCCGGTGTCATCGATGTCCATAATATGTCGAGTCGTTTGAGTAGTTAAGATGTTTTCAGAGGAAGGAAAAAAGGGGGGGAAAGGTGCTAAAAGTTTACCCGAGTAATAAAAGTGAACTTTAGCGGAAAGAAAGGTTATTGCCTACTTTGAGCAATATTTTTTTTGGAAAAATTTAAGGTTTGACACTTCCAAATTAAGGTACGTGGATTGCATGGATTTTTTTTATTTTTTTGTATTTTTGTATTTTTTTATTTTGCGCATTTTTGTGCGCTGAGTGGGCTGCAGGCTGGTGAAATGACCGATGCAAAAAGTTAAAGCCCAAGCTAACGCGCCCGAAGTTATCCCATTAGGTGCTTTGCCCCCTTTTTGTTGGTAAAACTGCAATAAAAATCACAGGTTTATTAGACCGTTGTCAAGAAATCACGATCAGAAATTTTGATGAAAAAAGTGGGGTTTCTCTGCGAGTTTTTATAGCCATCCACTGATGAAACTGGTCTCATTCGATAGAGATGCACGAGATGCCTTCGACTTGTTAAAGGCGCCGTGTACAGTATTGTCCAATCCGTCACTGAGAACATCGAGGTTGAAAATTTTGTAATGTTTGAACGGCTTTCACAAGTGCGTGTACAAAGTTCACGCATCATCGAGCAAACAAACATTTCAGAAATGACATCCAAGTGTGTAGCCTTTGAATAGTGCCAGTTTCATGGCGATCCACAAAGTACTGTATTTCGAGAGCCACTGCTAAATTTGTGAAAATGTCGACATTTTGGATTCATCTGCACAACAACTCAACTGACCACTGGTTTTCGAAGCTTTTTAAAAACGGAACAAAATGGGCTATCATAATTTAAAAGTTTTGGAGGCGATCCAACCACGGTTTATAATAGTGTTTAAGATTGGATTTGTAAAATTTCATGAAAAACCGCGATCCGCGAAAAAGTTGCATTTCTCGACAACGGCCCGGTAGACTTCCTCCGGTTTTTAAATTTCATTTGAAGCTTGAGCTACTAAAATTATTGCATAATGGATTTCGAGTCGATCCAACCAAAACTCGTGGAGGTTAGCATAGGATTTGTAGAAATTCGTGAAATCGGTGCACGTCTATCTCAACAGCGGCCTGATCGACCTCTGGTTTTTATTTTTTATCAGACAAAAGAGGCGGTGAATTTCCATGTGGAAAAGTTTAGCGGTGATCGAAGCATGATTTTACCGCGAAATATTTTTTCCAAAATTCGTTTCTGGTCGCTCCACCAGCCAAAATTTAGAGCAATGTCAATTTTCTCGCCGACCCGGCTGGTCAATTTCGAGGTTTTAATTTTTTCTGAGAAGAGAAGAGCCAAATCCTCCATGTGGCAAAGTTTCGTGGCGCTGCGATGGGTTTTTGGTCGTGATGGAATTTTTCACATTTTGGAAAAAAAGTAGTCGGTCAGGTCAAAATGCATCTGGAGGGTCCCCCGCTTGAGAGGTCCAAGCTCGGACAAAAAATCCAAATCCGTTTGGCAACCAACACACTGGTGACCTGAGAGTCATGTCATTAGATGCCTCGACCCCCTCTTTCTAAGCAAATGTGCAATAAAAATCGGAGGTCGACTTCATGGATCACGAGAAAATGGCAAACAAATTCGAATTTTAGAAACTTGCATTTTTCAATCAGTTTTGGACTTGCAGCGGTGAATCTGGATTCATCTGACGAAGAATCAGTTTCTGCATTTTTGTAACAGCTTGATACCATAGGTTGACCAGTTTATTGCCAAGAAAAATGAAATTGAAATGTTTGTTCAGGCGCTGCAAGCGCACAGAGGTCATGCATCGACTTTGTCAGACAGAAATAAAAAGACACCCAGACGCGTATCTTTCTGCACGTGCAATTTTCACCCCAATCGAGACACAACTTGTCGTGCAACGACCGAAAACGTGAATTTATTGACAAATGTTGATTTTTTCGTCGACGGCCCGATCAACCTCCGGATTTTACGTTTATTCTGAAGAGACGGCAAAAAGGTCTAAATGACAAAGTTTCGAGTGGCTGCATTCACTACTGTACTTGACGGCGTGCCAAATGAATTTAGAAAAATCGTGGGTTTTTTACAGTACGGATTTTCCTAGGGGGTCGGTTTGTCGACAATTTTCAAGCCGTATCATAAAATCCAGGTTGTTGGACCGCCACGCCATTCACATTCAGAATAAGTGCACACTGTTTATCGACGGAAATGCCGTAAAACCAAGGCGTCAACAATAATCTGATTTTTACGAAAGATGCATGCCTTCTGCTGTCAAATTTCAGCCCAAGCAAGGCTAACTCGACAAAAATTACTGTAAGTGCAGCGCCTTGAAACAGGATTCTTCTGAATGAGCATAATTTACTTTATTGCATCCAAATATGCCGGTGATCTGTAAACATTAAATGAATTTTGCCGAAACAGTTACGATCCAAAAAGGAGCGCGTTTTCCGCTATTTTTGACGCACGATGATGATGGTTTGTCTCAAACCATACTAGCCGTCCATGTCCTGCATTAAATACGCGCGTCTGATGCTTGCATCTCTATCTCGTGGAAGCATTAGAGTAGCGCTGGAGCGTGTTTCGTGAGTATCATGGTATTCACCCGGAAAGAAAAATCAAAAATTGCTTTTTTATTGCTCGTCAACGAGCAAAATACTGTATGGATCGAATTCTTTTTTGGCATATTTCTTTGTTTTTCGATGGGATCCTTCTTGTATGCAAGTTTGGCGTCACTCTGGATACTTATTTTTATGTAGGCCACCTCCAACTAAACTCGCCTAAATGCTTTCATGAGACGCTCCGACCCTTGTTTTGAAGTGATTCTAGATTAAAAATTGAGGATCACCTGGGCGGTTTCCGAGAAAAATACTACTGCAGCAATTAAGGAATTGTTGAAAAACGACGTTTGCTCCGTCAGTTTTGATCTTACGCCAATGAATCCGATGTCGTTCGATAGAGAATCAACTTGTTGCTTTTTTGACGCGTTGAAGAGCCATGCTTTTTGCTGGCCGTTGTCGAAGAAATCAAGTTTAAAAATGAATATGATAAAACATTTGATTGCCTTTTGATTGCCTTTTGCAATCGTATGATACAACGGCCATCCATCGGCGACGGAAACAAACCGTATAATGACGATTACGCGAGTCTCTTTTGAACAGTACACGGCTCATCACGATCCAAGAAGTAGTAGGTTATCCAATGCCGAATTAGTGAAAATAACGCCATTTTGCAGCTATCTCGGCAACATTCTACTAAACCTCAGGATTTTAATGATTCAAATAGAAAAGAGACATACTATCAAAATAACCATGTGGCAAAGTTTGATGGCAATCCTTCCGTGAATTTCAGCGTATGATATGAGCAGAATTTGTGAGAGCGGCAGCTTCTGCATTTTTTTTTTTTTTTTTTTTTTGAAATTGAAGGCATTTGGCTTGAGGATGGACCCCACGTATGATAACCCGATGTCCAGCGAGCGCAAGCGGTATCTATGGTTTGCATATATTTAGCCTATGGCAGCATTATTGCTGCAAATAAAGGACGTATTTTGTATGCATGATTGGCCCAACAATGCACGTCGATCATTTGCATCCATTGGCAACAGCATTTGGGCCATGTATGGCAACCAATTGATTGCATCGTTGCACAGGGCGGGAATTGCCTGTGCGCCCGACGCGGTGAAAGGGGGAGGCTGCATTTTTTTTCGGGGTGCAAACAAAGAGAAATAAGAAAGGGCGCGTCTGTTTTTTTTTTTTTTTTTTGTCTTTGTTCTTGTTCTTGTTCTTTTTTTTTTTTTTTTTATTCTTTTGAGCCATGGCCGATGACTCCTCGTCGCAGAATGCCACACCGTTGCTTGGTGTTCTCCAGACGATCCGACGCACGGCCAACAGGGACTTTGAGAGCATCCATGACTATGTCAGCAACATATTTTCGCCTCGGCGCTCGCAGGTACACGTTTTTTTTTTTTTTCTTCTATTTCTTGAAAGCGAGCGGCAACGGATGGCTCATGTTTCTTGTTTTTGTCAATGAAAATAGGGCAATACAACGGTGAAAACAGCGGTGCAGCCTCAAGACCGGCAACCACAAGTGGCGTCGCCGACGCCTGTGCGTGCGCCTAGACCAACACACCGAGAAGAGGCCGGTGAGGCTCCAAATGCAAAAAAAAAAGTGAATACCCCTCCGCTGATCATTTTTTTTATTTCAAAAATAGATGTTTATTCTCGCAGTCCTTCTTCTCGGTCGACTCGGTCTCGACCTCGTGTGCCGGATTATCCGCCTCCCAGGGCAATGACGTTGACGCCCAGCTCTGTGCGGTCGCAGGCGGTGTCCTTGACGAGCGACACGCTCACGTCGTCACATCCGGGGACGCCTGAGCGGCATCCGGTTCGTTCGCAAGAGCAGCAACAGGCGATTCAACATCATGGTCAGCCACGACGACCAAGCACGCCCATGGACCACACGCGTCGCTCTTCACGGTCGCGTGCTGTGCAAGCCTCTTCGGGGGCGCGGATGGACAGCCCTGTGCGGCGCACATCGTTGGCGACGATGACGCCGGACACGCGTCTTGCGGCGTCGTACACGTCGCCATACGCGTCATCGTCGTCGGGCATGGCGTCGCCGAGCCGTGGTGGTACGTACTCGCCTGTCACGGCGCCTGGGTCACCGTCGGCCGTGTTGCATGACCGCCTGGTCGACGAATCGCGCCGCCTGGACCAATTGCAGCGCGACATGGCCGTCATCAAGCAGCAGTCCGTCATCCTCGCCAGCTATGCCTCGCCCACACGCCCACCAGCCCCGTCGAATACATCAAACACGTCAAAAACGTCAAACACACCAGACAGCCGCCTTTCGCCGCGACGCACTCTCTTGCGCAGCACAAGTGCCTCGTTCCACGACAACACATTGCCCGACCGCCATGCCTCCTATGCATCATCCCCAAGAAGACCCCCAAAACGCGCCCATTCGTCCCTCGGACTCACATCGCCCTCACCATTGCAAAATCGCATCCATCCTGTCGACATTCGCGTGCCCCCACCACCCGCCATCTCATCTACAAAATCCCAACGACCACCGCGACCACCATCGCCATTGCCACAGCCTCCCGCAGAATCGCCTCGACCCTCCAAACACCGACGCGTCGCGCCATTCGACGAAGCAGAAAAGGTAAGCAAAAGCGGCCATTTGGGAAAGATAATGAAAAAGAGAGACTGAATCCTCGCTTTTTACTTTTTTTTTTCTTCCAGGCCGCCACGATGAACAATCTGCTTGGCGATTTGTCCAAGGCCAAGCTAAAGTCAACGCAGGTCGTCCAGTAAAGACACACGCACTTTTTCTGGAGGCGGGGGGAAGGAAATGGAGAGCCAATTTGCTTATTTTCTGCCTATTCTTTTTTTATTTTTATTTCAGGACACCCAATGGCAGCCGTGTGCGCAATCGGTTTTGGGATGAGATTCACGGTTCGTCGAGCGATGGCCACGAACGCGCGGCTTCGCCATCATCGGCGATTTCACGGACAAATCCACGGTCATTGGCGCCTAGGACGCCCTTGGCGCCGGCGATGGCGAACAGCGATCCATTGGCGACGCGTCCCCGGCGCCGGAGCAGTCATGGGCGGCGCAGCGGCAAGGAGACAAAGTCGCTTGCCGAGCTTGAGCGCGACGAGGCCGCGTTTTGGCTAGGCACGACACAGGATGAGCAGCACAGCGCATTGACCCATCGGCTGACACAGACCCTGAATGACGAGATGCTGGCCGCCCAGGACAAGGACGACACAAAACGCGCTCAGGATCATCGCAATCGCATTCAATCGCGGTCGTTTGCCTTGCAGCCCAAGAAAACACCCAACCAGCCGTTCCATGACGAACTCGCGTCGTCGGTGCGCAACCGCAAGCATCAAATCGATGGCGACGAATGGACATTTGCTGGCCAGCATTACGTCGTCAATGAAAAGCGCCCACAATCGTAAAACGTGTGCCTCCACTTAATCTTTTTTTTTTTTTTTTTTTGCATCTCCCTCCTTTCCAATCTGCTCATCTTCCCCCTTTTCTCCTCCCTTTCTTGCATCCTTCCTCCCCTCCATTTGAATTCCCCAACTATTCGTTCCATAAAATAAGAAACGCGTCGTATTATTCTGTACACAAAAAAAAAAAAATCTAATAGTAACCATCATCGCTGTCATTGTCCTCCTCGTCGCTGCTGAGCGCGGCCGTGGCGGATGAGCGGTACAGGGTCTTTTTGCGTTCTTGTTCGGGATCGACGACCTTTTCGGCCGGAAGTGCGCCGTGGTGGGCGAGGATGGCGCGCAACGACGATTTGGTCATGTTCATGCCGCCGAATTGAATGGCGCCCACGAGATTTGCCTTGATGTCGCCATTGCCATACACAAGCAGCGTGGGCACGTTGCGGTCCGGGTAATTGGGGATGCATTGATCAGCGACAATCTTGACAAACTTGGTGGCCTTGAATTCACGCGCCAAATCCGCCAGATGCTGGTTCATCAGCTTGCACATGGGGATCCTGGGAACCCAATTCAAAAAAAAAGATCAACATCACGTTTTTCTCAATGGGTCATTCCATGGAGTTTTTCCTTACGAGTCTTGGTACAAATGCACGACCACATAGCAATCCTTGCTGGCCTCGCTCACTTCCTTGACAAAATCTGGCTTGGAAATCTGCGTCACGTCGCCATACTTTTCCTTGGCGGCACTGGCGTGCATCTCCTGTAGCCGCTTCCGCCTGTGTTTATAAAAAAAACGTGTCAGAGACCTTTTTATGCCCCATTGCTCACCTTTCCATCTCCCCATGGCCTCCCAATGGCTCCCTTTTTACCTGTATTCCTCAATGATGCGATCGTCCTCTTCATCCTCCAGCTCATCAAGCTCATCGAGCGTCTTGTTGTCCAGGCTTTTCTCGGCGTCTTGCTTGGCCTTGAGTGTTTCGGCAAACCAGTCCTCAATTTCGTCCACAGACTTCTCGTCCTTGGGCGGCAGAATACCGCGCGCGCGCAGGATATCGTTCCACTCGGTGTCGGCGTTGGGATCGTCCATGTCAAAGCAAAAAAAGGGGAAAGAGAAGGGGGGGGGAATATAGGGAACGAAATGGCGCAAATGCATGATGGGGCTGCCAGCTGGATTTTAATTCGCCAGATGATCGAACTCAAAATGGGCCGCCTTGGCAACAGCGCCCTCAGAACGTCAAAGCTTAAAACAGGACTCAACCCCTTTTTTATTTCTTTATTTCTTTTTTTCTTTTCACTCGTTCATTTTTTGTCCATTGTTATGGCCAAGGTGCAATTGCCAAAGATGGAGCTGCCGCGTCCGTATCCCAAGCCAAGCACCATCCGGTTTTATCCTTGATCGCGTCGCTGCGGACGCGTCTTCGTGCGACCTTTTTTTTTCCGCATTCCGTGTCATCATGCCACCTTGCTACGCACATAACCCTTTTTCTTCTTTCACTCTTGGCACTGGCCTGCTGGCCCCAAAATAATAAAAAAACAAGAGCGCGTGAGTTGAGCAATGACTTGGCACAGTTGGACGTTTTTTTTTTTTTTAATTCAGAAAAAAAGAGACAAAAATGGTTGCGCGTGATTTTGTTGATTGAATAGGACATGAGGAAAGAACGCGGAGGAGACAAGAAGAGACGACTTGGATGCGTTCATTTTTGCAAGGACGAACGTCCCCAGGCGAGTCGGATGCGGGAATGGCCGATTTGGAACCCATTCATGTTGGCGATGGCGTCCTCGGCGGAGGAGCGCGCGCGGAACTGGACAAACCCGCAGCCTTTGCCGGGCGGGATGCGCACCTGCGCAATGGGCCCAAACGGTGCAAAGTATTGGCACAATTCGTTCTCGGACAGCCGTGCAGACAGACCCCCCACAAACACCGTCGAATTGTTGCCGCCGTCGCCGCGTGGAGCGGGCCGCGGGGATGGTGACGCGTGCTTGCCGCTGTTGTTGCTGTTGCTACTATTGTTACCGTTGCGCATGGCAGGCAATGTCGCTTTGGTCGGCTTTGTCTGATGCACTAAAGACGATGACGACGATGACGACGATGACGCGTCCCAGGGCACTGCTGTTGAGGTGGCAGCCGGCCAATGGGCTTGGGGTGTCATTGATGTACTTTCACTGGCCAGCGACGAGGACGATGGCGCGGAAAATGGCACGGATTCAGCCAACCAGTGATTTTGGCGTGTGACCAAGGACGCTCTCGACAGATACTCGCTGTTCAACGACGATGGGACCGGTGCATCCACCAGGTCCATGGCCTTTGGGCGCCAATGGCTCTGGTCGTCCAAGTGACGCGTCTAAAACATGAAAAATACGACAAAAATCACCAACCAGTGATAAAAAATCAGTTTCGTGGGGAGGGGCCGATTACCCTGGGAGATTGAGAAGCCATGTCCTGGAGGTGATCCATGCACCCTGCATCCCAATGCGAGAATAAAGGTGGATCGAGCGCAATGGGTCGCCGAGCGGTCCCGAAACCCCACCTAAAAGTGTGTGGTCAGCTTTTTTTTTTTTTTTTTTTTTTTTTTTTTTTTTTTTTTTTTTTTTTGTAGAGGATGCAATTGATCTTTACGTACATCGAGTCCTGCGGCCGTGGCGTTCTGTGTTGTGACTCTGCATCTACATCGAGCTCCAGCAATCTTTCATTTGCGAATTTGAGTCATTTGAGCTGCTTTCCGAGTTTTTTTTTCCATTTCTTTTATACCTTGCATAATGGGAAGCTTGGAATTTGGAGTCCATGATGAAAAAGAGTCAAAGAGAAAAGGGAATGAAAAAAAGTGGTGGGGAAACCCTTTTTCTTTTTTTTTTTGGTGTCGATGCGTGCGAATAGGCTCTCCTTTTTTTTTGATATTTTGATTCATGAACCTCAGTTGTGTCTCTTTTTATTTTAAGCTTGTATGAGACTCGATGAAAAAGTGGGGGAGGAGGAAGGGAAGGGGGAAAGGGGGGAAATGAGAGCCGATTTTCGCGAAATTATTGTGCCAATGCGGCGATGGAATGCATTAAAAAGGAAGGCGACGTGGGATCCATGGTAGTCGTGTGTTTCTTGGTGGCCGTGGGCAGCTTCTTGGTCTGCACGGCCGGCTTGCGCTTGCAGACATCTTGAATGAAGCGTGCACACACCTCGGTATTCAACGAGATGACGCGAATCGGGTCCATTTGGAAAGGTGAGCGGAAGTCAAACTTCATCACGTTACGTAGCACAAGCTGGCATGAATTTTCAGAAAAAAAAAGCAGGTTTGTGTCAGGGACCAAGCAAGGATTTTGTTTCAATTTTTTTTTTTTTTTTTTTTTTTTACCAAAATGTCGGATTGGTGCAAATGGGCGGTGCCGACGAGGGTCAGGCACAGGCTCTTGTCCTTTTTGTCTGAGCAGGCGACCAATTCCTTGACCGAGTCAAAATTATCAGGCCAATAGGTGAATTCCTCGCTGAGGATGCAAGCGACGGGGGCCTTTAGGCGTGGCATGTCGCCGTCACCCACAAAGACGGCGCCATTGGTGCGGCGCATGATGAGCGGCTGGACCCATGGATCCAGCAGCAGGCCGCAGCGAAATTTTGCGCGTGCGGCGGGGTCGCTGAGGATGAGTGCGGCCGTGGCGCCGCCAAAGCTATGGCCCGCAAGCGTCACGGCATCCAAATCAAGCTGCCCGGCGAATTGCCGCGTGATGGGGTCGACCTGGATCCGCCCGTCATTCAGGTGCATCATTGTCTGCCAGCAGAGCTGCACCTCCTCTTGCCGCACCGCCAGTTGCTCGTGTCGCAACGACCAACTGTCCATCGGCTGCTTGTCGTGATAGATCCACGACCCCTGCGGGCCCTGTGCAAGGCACCCGGACCCGTCGCGATGCTCAATCGCAGCAACAACATACCCATGGCTCGCAAGGTCGCTACACACCGACGAGTAAAGATGCCGATTTCCCCCTAAAAAGTTTTTTTTTAAAAAAAAATGTGAATCAGATATCCAAAAAAAAAAAAAAACGAAGCGCATCTTTTTTTTTCTCGCGCTCAATGACCGTTGTCTGCATGAAAGTCTTACGGATGCCGTGCGAAAAGATAATGACCGGATAGCCTGATGACGCGCTACTCTTCTTCAATTGCGCATCTGCATACACTGGGATCTTGAGCTGCATGGCTGCATAACATAAATACAGTTTCACAAAGCTCGGCAGCTCATTAATGTCACACAGGGCTGTAGAAAAAAAGAAAAAATCGCGCGCGACGCGTGTCAATTGGGCTGTAAAAAAGACAAAAGAGAGAGGGAAACTGATTTTACCTTTGCTGTAGGCCTCGTGGGGCAGCCAATTGGCGAATTGGTCGTGCTTTGTGATGTGTGCCGGATAAAACAGCTTGAGGAGCACGGTGCTTTTTGTTTGGCCGCGCTTCTTCATGCCCCATTCCAAGTCGTGGCATGCCACATTGTATGGCCCGGTGAGCTTTGGGAAATCGGGAAAGAGAGACATTGGAAGGGGGGAGACGAGAAGAAGAAGAAGAAGAAGAAGAAGAAGAAGAGCAAAGGAGCGCTGTGGAAGAGCTGGATTGACCGGCCCTTTTGCTTCTTACATTTTATATTCATTCGCACGTTTCGGCAAAAGAAGGACTTTTCTTGCGACGGTCATATGAAACCGAGCCGGCAACTTTTCTATTTCTCTCTCTCTCTGTCGCTTTCACCAACCTGGCCCGCGCATTTCCCCCTGAATTTAACCTAATCTGACGTTCTTCTTCATCGACAAAACACATTGCTATATTTGGGTCCCCCGTCGCTCGGCTTCTCGGCAATCCACGACGTCGTAAAAGGTTCTCCTGCTTTGCAAACCAATTCTCTTTGTTCACGCTGACCCCCAACGATGGCACGTTGGTCAGTATTCCGTCAGCAACGACAAAAATTCTTGAAAATGCAGCGTTGATGGCGTAAAATTTGATTCTTTTGTTCAGCATTTGTTGTCAGTGGCCCATTGGGAGAGGATCATCGTCAAGAGCAACAATCTGATCGTTTCAGGGCGTTGGAAAATCATGCGGCTGGCGGAAAGTGAATTATTTTTCTACCTTTTTTTTTTTTTTTTTTTTTTTTTTTTGAGCGGCTACATTGCAATGGCCTCTTGTTTTTCCCCGTCCACATTTTTTTGTTTCCTTTTCTTGCCTTGACAGCTATGCGCGAGCCGAGAAAACGACGCCGCGGCGACAGCGACGAGCCTGTGGCTCCTGAATTGCTTGTTTTTGGCTACGAGGCCAAGCTGTATCGCGACGACATGCAGGCGCAAAGACAACAGGACGGCAAGCACCTGATCCCCTTGGCACACGATCCCACAAGGAGACTCGATAGGTAACAAAACCACCCTTGAAACGCGCCAAATCCCTTTTTTTTTTTTTTTTTTTTTTTTCACTAAGCGACACGTGCGCTTTTACTTTCTTTCTTTTGTTTTTGTCACAGATACGACGCCCGGCACGTACTGGAAGATGATATGCGCAGTGCGCAGTCTGTGACACGCTTCCATTGTGACGAGGACGCTCAATTGGATGCATTTCGCTTCGAGGACATCGGTTCAGACGAAGAAGACGTTTATGAGATGTCATCGGCAGAGGATCGCAGAGATTACATGGGTAAGCGTCCATTCTTTCCTGCCGATGCGATTGACAAGCAGCGCATCCATGGGCAAAACACGCTTAATCATCCCCTATTTTTGTATTTTTTTGCGTTTTTCTTTGTCTTTTTTTTTTGATTTTTTTCTCGCAGAATCCAAGAGATCCCGACGCACTGCACCAGCTGAATCGTCGTCCAAGCGCTTCCATTATCGGTACGACGCGGACGAAGAGGAAGAAGTGGAATTGGAGTGGACAGATGAGCAGAAAGAGCTGGCCGACGCGTATGGAATTACGGATCGCGCCGTGCAATTGCCTGCTACCAAGGATGATGCGCAGCGCGTCATCTCGACCGCGTCGAATCTCGTAGAGAAGGGCGATGCGGCGCTTGCAATGGCCGAGATCCGTCTCCAGGTGGCCACGGCGCGTGATCCTGCGTTTTCCTTTCTGCACCAGCAAGACGTGCACCATGCATTCTATCGACAGGTGCTCCGACACCTTCAATCCACACGCACAGCCGCCAATGGCACAAACGAGTCATCGGCACGCCCAATGCCAAGCCCTGCCGCCTCCAATCCACTTGTCGCTTATGCTAGCAGCAGCAGCGATGACGACAGCGACCATGAAAGCAATGAAAGGCGTGTCGACGTGCCAAGGTAAAAGGAAAAAAGATGGCAACTAAAAAAAAAAAAAGATATTGCACCGCTTCTGAAGGTGTTCAAACGGTGACAGATGGCTGATATTGTTCTTTTTTTTTTTTTTTTTCTTTTTTGTTTCCATTTGCAAAGCGAGGATCTGCGGCGGGTCATTGAAAAGACGGCGCGATCTGTGGCCCGCGTGGGTGCTGGTCTCGAGACACGCATCAGACAAGGCGGGCACGCGAACATGGCCTTTTTAAACCCGGACGATCGATTCCATGCATTCTACCAGCAGCAATTGCGCGCTTGCCAACACAAAGACATGCCATGACAGCCATTTTTTTATAATAAATACACGATACCCGCTGCCAATGGCATCATTTGAGTACATTGGTCGTACAATAAGACCACACCTTTCTTTTTTAATTATATGTCAACGCGATTTTTCAAAAACAACAAAAAAGGGCAGGAACAAGGGGGGGGGAATAGACAAAAAGTGACAAAGGGAGAGGAGGGAGAAGGGGGAAAAATACACATTCTAATTTTTTTTTCTATACAAGAGGATTGGTGGCGGCTTATTGGAGCAAGGGCTGGCCCAAGGGTTCGGCGGCAAACAGGTTGTCGGTGGCGCGCTCAAAGACGGTTTGGCCACGGACGACAGTGCGGTCGACGACACCGTGGAAAGTGGTGCCAATATAGGGCGACAGCTTGTTCTTAAAGTGGATATCCTTGACGTCCACCGTCCACGTGGATTCAGGGCGCCAAATCACGAAATCCGCATCATTGCCCACACGGATCTCGCCCTTGCGATGCGCCAATTGCGTGCGCTCCGCAGGCACCTTGGCCAACCAGTGCGCAATTTTCTGCAGACTATACGAAAAAAAAGGAACGGATCAGTCAATTTTTCATTTTTTTTTCTTACAATTCACTCCAATTCTCCAATTTTTTCCCCAACTTACGTGACACCACGAGCGCGTCCAGCGGTCCAGAGGATGTGGAGGCCGAATTGGACGGATGCAATGCCGCCCCACGCGCCCATAAAGTCGCCAGCGTCGAGTTTCTTGAGGTCTGCGGTGCAAGGAGAATGGTCCGAGACGACATAGTCGATGGTGCCATCGAGGAGGGCGGCCCAGAGTTGGGCGCGGTTGTCGTCCTCGCGGATGGGCGGGCAGCACTTGAAGTGAGTGGCGCCGTCCTGGATGTTTTCCGAGGCAAAGTTGAGGTAGTGGAAACACGTTTCGACGGTCATGGGCACATTATCCTTTTTGGCGGCACGGATGGCGGGCAGGGCGTCTGCGGCAGACAAGTGGACGATGTGGGTCTTGACAGGTGTGCCCTTTTCCATGTATTCGCGCGTCAGGCGGATCACCATGTCAATGGCGTCGGTCTCGAGCTTTTGGGGGCGCGATTGCAGGAACGCATCGTAGGTACGCGGGTCCAATTCCTTCTTTTCTTCCTTTTCTTCCTTGTGGCCCGCACCGCACGTGCCGCAGTCCATCTCGGCATGGAAAAGAAGCACCTTGTCTGAGCCAATCATCTCATCCATGGCCGCACGCACCTCGGCCTCGTTCACGCACGGGAATTCGTCCACACCGCTTTCAATCAAGAAGCACTTGAAGCCACGCACACCGCGCTCCATTAACGCCTTCAATTGCTTGCTATTGTCCGGCACAACACCACCCCAGAACCCAACATCCACGTGCAATTGGCCCTTGGCAGCAGCAAGCTTGATGTCCAGGTTCTCGGGCGTCGTCGTCGGGGGAATCGCGTTCAAGGGCATGTCAATCACCGTTGTGATGCCGCCAGCAGCAGCAGCCTTGGTCCCGGTCTCAAAACCCTCCCATTCGGTGCGACCAGGCTCATTCAAATGCACTAAAAAATAAATAGAAGAAGAAAAAAAAAAAAAGGAAAATGAGAAAAAACAAAAGCCAAATCGTTTGTTTCCGTCCCCTCAAAGAGCGGTCTATCATTTTTTCATTTTCCATCTATGGGTCGTATCTATCGGCTTCATGGCTACCCAAGACGACCCCATTGACGCCCTATTTTTGCACTTTTTCTCTTTTTTCCCCTCTTTTTCTCCTGTTTCTCTCTCAATATTGGTTCTTCCTATCTTACCATGAGCATCGACAATGCCGGGCATAAGTACTTGGTCGTCGGCAAGGACCAGTTCCTCGACTTGGACTTCAGAACACGTCACCGACGCACCAACTTGCTCAATACGGCCGGTTTGCTTGTTCACAAGCACTTGCACGGGCGCTTCTTGGCTGCTGGGCGACAGCACCGACTTGTTCGCCTTGATAAGCAAATATTGGGTCGACATGGTTTATGTGTGAGAGAGGGGGATAAGGGTGAAGAGAAGAAGAAAAAAAAAGTGGAGAAAAGAGATGCGTCAGACCCAAAAAAGGCGAACCTTTTGCAATTATACATGTCGGATCACGATTGAAATCCCGCTTCTGATATACCTGCCTTTTATTCGACCCGCTATTTTGAAAGCGGGATCGGCTGCCAAAGGCGCACGACTGATTGGTGCCCTCGTCCGGGCTCCGTACCACTAAGGTCCGGCAAGCCTTCAGGCCCCAGTTTCAGGGTCTTAAAAAACGACTAGCCGATCTTGTCCTTGTTGTGCGTGCCGACTTGCCCATGAGCAGAAGTCTTAGCTTTTTCAATGCACTTGCAAAATTGGAATCCCACATAAAAAAATAACACCTGTCTTGGACTAGGTTTTTTTTTCATTGATTTGAAGGAGAGATCCAAGTGCAATTCTTCGGTTTGCCAGCAAACAAGCGCATCTGGATGCGCGGAGGGCCCAAAGATGTAAAATGGACGTGTCCGACCCAATTGAAATGCATTCATTTTCTAGTCGCGCCGGCCATCCAGGGACAATCGCTTTTCTGGCATCCTGGACTCGTCAGCTTTTTGCCAGAAGCCGCAGATGCGTGTCTCGCGCCCAAAATCACGAGATCAAGACCCAAAAACACGATAAAAAAAGAGATTAAATCACGAATTTCTTGACAACCACCTAGTCGATTATCCTTTTTATTGCATGACACGCGGACGAACACGATGGCAGAACCCTTTGCAATGAGTTTGATCCACATCGGATCAAGGCGGTCTGAGCAAAGGCGTTAAAATGGCCAAAGCTCCATTATTTCGACGATTCTGACAGACAGCAACGAGCCAACCTGCAGTCAAATTTAAACCAACGGTCCTTTAGGGACATATGGGAAGAATGGCACAAAGTTTGGGGCGCTTTGGAATTGCTTGTCGGAAGCAACGCCTGGAATTATACATTTTACCCGTTCATTCCATAAAAAATTGCCAAAACGCACACAACAAAAGCCATGTTTTGAAGCATAGCGTGAGCTGGGAAGCTCGAAAACAAGGCCATGTCTCAGACCGCATCTGTTTAAAAGTCATTGGCACGCGCTATATGCAAATCAAAAATTCGGCTTGCCAGGTGCCCAAATCGAAAATTCAAAACTTGGTTTCCCAAAACAAGACCAAACTGGCACACAAGGGAAGTGTGGCGGGAGAAACCACGGAAGTGGTCAAAAAAGAGGAAGGTCCAATTGCTGGTTGGGGAGCAAGATGCAATTTTGCATTTATTTTCAAACGCAAATTGCACGAGAAAAACACCACCATAGAGCCGCGCTGACACGTCCACTGGCAAGAGACACGCCTGGTGCACGGAATGGATTAGGAACCGGCGCGTGTAACACGACGTCTGACGCGGTTTAGCACGTGTCGAAAATAATATATGATTTTGAAACCGTGACAAGCATGCCAAAAAATCGCTTTTTTTCATGGATCACTGATGTCTACGTTTGCAGTGAGCCTAGCTCTTTCTGATGGTGTGTGTTTCTCGGAGATACCAGCATTTTTCGTGGAGATGATCTTGAGCAGAAAATTTAACGTCAAACGCGGTTTACGCCGACGCTACCTTTTAAACCATTAATTTTTATTGCATTTCTGGCAATGAACGAGCTCCATCTTACTTTATGATTGAAAGGCATGGAGATCTGAGGACCTAAATTTCTCGTTTTTCCCTTGGACGACTGCACCCCTTGGAAATTTGGCGATTTTCGAAAATGGTGCTTGCGCGTCGTTTAATCGCCGCAGAGCCGCAGGGGTGGGCTTGTTTGAACGACAAGACGTGGAATTATTGCGTCCAAAAGCCAATTTACTTTTACAGGACAGACTCGCCAACAAATGATTAAAAACGATAAAAGTGCTCTATTTGCAGCTTTTCTCGCCAACTTGTTAATCGATCGCTCTTTTTTTGCATACACAGCGCGCTACTAGCAGAAGCTTAAATATATTATTTAAAGTAACTCGGTTAGCTCAATCTGTGTTGCACAATTAACCTTTCGAACGTCCTAAACATGCTAATCCAAGATTGCTGGCGTTCCAGCGATCCGGTCGCTGTCAAATTTAGACCAGTTCACCATTGTGAGGTGTCGATGCCACTACATAAGGCTTGAGATCTCAAACTTTATATCTAGGGGGAAAGATGTGAGCCAAATCCCGAATTCCAAATGTTTATCGATATTATTCGGCGGCGATCACCATCAATCAAAACAAATTTAACTTTAAAATGTATCAGTAAATCTTTGCATTTACAGTGTTTCGTGATAGCCAGCATTTCCATGGGCAGGCTGGAAGAACGATTGCGAATTTTTTTAATTTTTTTTTGAGGGGTAAGCACAAAGAGGTATTTGGGATTCATTGGCAAAAAAAAAAAGGCATTGCGTGCAGAGGGTAAATGGACTCAAAACAGAGAGAAAGAAATAAACAAAAACTTGTGAGGGAGATGGGCTCAGGCCAAGATGGGGTTGGCGTAGGTGACCTTTTTGAAGATGCGCCGTGTGCTCCTTGGTGCACGAAGCGGTGGCCGTAAGAGATCGGCGGCCCATGTGGGCGAATTGGTCGTCTTTTGTGCCTTCCGTGGAGGCGTCGTGCTCGAGATGTCGTTGTCGCTGCTGCCGTGCACGTGTGCCAGTGCCTCGGGGTACTTTAGGTAGCCGCGCAGCATAAAGTCCGACCGCATCGCCGCCGCGCAGTCCATGCGCTCGTGCGGATCCTTTTTGAGCAGGCACCGCAGCAGCGAGCGCACTAAAAAAAATGCATAAAGGAGCCAGAAACGCGTCAGATCACGCGTCATTTCGCATTTTTTCTCGTTTTCTTTTTTTTTTTTTTTTTTTTTTTACCTTCAGGTGATCGTCGTTGCCAGACGCTGTGAGTTGCAATGTCCAGAGGCTGATTGACGATCCAGTCCTTTTGAAATGCCCACGAGGGGTCCTTTTTCAGGCGATTGTTCTGCGTGTAGACTTCGTAGGGCAGCATGCCTGTGACCATCTGATGCAGCACGAGCCCCAGGCACCAGCAATCCACTTTGGAGCTGTAAGAGCGCTCAGACGTCAGCAATTCGGGCGCCATGTACCTGAAAACGAATAATGAGTGATGGGGAGTTGTGGTTTTTTCTCCTTGTTTCCCCTGGCTTACGAGTAAGATCCCCTGCTGATGGGCTGATTGTTCCCTCCCTCGGTGCACACAGCGATACCAAAATCACACAGTGTTATTTGCGGAAACATGCTGCGCGCGCTGGACACGAGAATGTTGAATGGCTATGAAAAAAACAAATCATGGCGTCAATGAATCTGCCTGGCACGCCATGTAGGCCCGCGACTCGTGTTTTTTACCTTGATGTCTACGAGCAGAAAGGTCCAAAAGAGCCAGCGAGAAACCGTGAGTATCGATTTTAATCCAGTTGTTGAATTCTTTTTGACCAAAATTTGAATTTGCGACTTTTTTTTTCTTTTTTACCAAAGTGAATGATATGCCTGCTATGTAAATACTATGGTCATGAAGTGTGTAAGTGGGATGCAAAAATAAAGAAGAAAAAAACGCGTTGTTTCTTACTTTGACGGCCGAGAGAAGCTGACCAAAGATGAAATGCGCGCGATTTTCGTGTAGACGCGTGCGTTTCATGTATGCAGCCAGATTGCCGCCGCACACGATGGGCTGGATCAGCGACGTTGTGCCGTCGGCGTTGGTAAAATGATGCACGAGGCGGATGATGTTGCGCTAATTCGACAAAAAAAAAGAGAAAAAAAATGAATGGGCTTCGCTCGTTTTTTGATTTTGACACGTTGTTTTTGTGAATGCGTACGTGGCGCAATGACTTTAGGATGGTGACCTCATGCTCCAGCTGAGCGAGGTAGTTTGCGCGATCATCGCCGACGAACGCGACGCGTTTTGGCGTGCGGCACACGTATTGTTTGGTATAATTGCTCGGGTCGTTGACAAAGTGCACGTTGTACTGGCTGCCGCGGTCGATCAGCTCGTGCGTCACGTGCACCTCGTGGCCGTCTTGCAAGTTCTATGCCACGCGAAGAAAAAAAATGAATGAGTCGCCATTTTGCCTGCCAATTGGCCATGGGGGGGGGCGGTGAGCTTACAATGGACATTGGGTCGAGCCACGATTGCTCGGCACGCAGGTTCTTGAATGTAAAGGCTAAGTAGAAAAGCATAAAAAAATGAGATAAAAAAGGAGCAACAAGATTTTTTTTTGTCTTACCAATGCGTGACAAGGCAATGGAAATGTCGCAAGTGTTGTACAAGACACGCGTGTTACCTCGGCCAATGCACTCGCCATTCACTAAGTCAGAAACACAAATGTGGGCATGTCAGTGGGAGCACGCGCGCCCTTTCTTGTCCCACCGTTTCAGGTTGGATCAAACAAAAAAAATCGATGTTTTGTCATGGTGCTCGGACTTACAATAAGTGCCATGGCGGCTGAGGTCCTGCGAGACACGAAAAAAAGGGTATTTAAGTGGATCCAATGCCTACAAGAAAAAAAGGGCATTGCTTCACCTCGATCACAATCATATCCTGGCGCATCATCGTATCGCCCATCGTTTTGACCTTTTTAAATGAAGAAATGGATGAATGCCCATCGCGTCGCGCACGCGCTGCTGCTGCTATTGATTGGCTTACAGTGTATATGCGGCAATGGTGCTCGTCCACAAAGTCAAAATTCATGACAATCGTGCTAAAGAGACAAAAAAAATGTGAGCGAGAATGCACGAATTTTTTTTTTATTACTTTTTTGCATTTTACTTGTCTTTTGCGCGTCCAATGGTGACGTCTTGCGCGACGAGGATAGGACACTCTGTATCAGGGGCAAGCGGGGGAGCAAGAAAAAGAGAATTTAAGCTACGTTGCAGGGCAAAAACGCTTTTTTTTCGTTTGTTACCAAGCTGATTCCGTGCGTCCTTTGGATAGAGCACGCCTAGGACGTGTGGTTTGTAAGCCGTGGACGACGACAAGGACGTGCGCAAGGGCTCTGGCGCAGACATGGCTTAAAAGCAAAACAGAAAGAAAAAAAAAAAGGCAGAAAAACAAGGTGTAAAGAAAGAAAAAGTGAAAAAAGAAAAAAAAAGCGTGTGTGTGTGTGGCCCCTTTTGCTTTCTCTCTCGGAGGCCCGCCATCCGAATTTTGCATTTGACATGCAGTCGGCCAATGAGCGTGCGCCGTTCCACAAGCTTCCCTCCCCCAAAAAAAATGCGCAGACATTGAACCTGGCATCGATCGGCGCCACACACACACCACCTTTTTTTCTTTGTTTTGGCAATCCTTTTTTTTTTCCATGAGCGCCGCGCCCTCGCCTTCGTCTTCGTCGTCAGCTGTGTCGCCCGTGCTGACGTCCCCCATTCTCAAGTGGCTGGACAAGCAGGCCGAGAGCCCTGCAAGCATCTGGGCATTGGCCGCACTGAGTAGGGCCTTACATTCCAAACACAATGAACCAAGGAGCAAAAAAAAAAAAAAAAAAGCAATTAAGCTCATTCGTCATGGGAATTTTTTCGATTTTGTTTATTTTAGACACGGCCGTCCTGCCCATCGCTGCTAAAAGCGTGCCCGGCATGCCCTCCGTCGTGCAATCCATCGCATTCACTGCCGTCTATGGTGGTGCAGGGTAAATCCCCCCCAATTGCTTCAAAAACAAGATGAAAACGGCTCATTTCATTTTTTTTTTTTCGTCTTGATCCCTCTGTCAGCTATGTGAGCCATGTGGGCGACAGTGAGAATGGCGCAGGCATTGCCACTGGTAAGCGACGAAATGGACATCAGTCTGGCCAATCTTACGCAAATGGTTTTTTCTCTTTTGTTTTGTTTTAGCATGGTGTTTGTCGTGGTCTTTTTTGAATGCGCGTCGTGCGGTGACGAGTGCGCGCCCCGTGCCCCTGTTGATGGTGCTTGCAACGACCTATAATGTGGCCGTCTATGGCACAAAGACGCTGCATGTCAATGGCTACCTTTAGATGCTTTCCCTTTCCCCCCTTTTCATACCTTTTTTTCATTAAATTTCAACGCGTTCCCGTCCGCGTCCACGGGGGCAAAAACAATTGCCCGGGTCCCTGGTGACACAAAAGGGCGTTTGCCAGGGCAATTTTCCCCAATCGACTGTTGCTGTGCACTGCTTTTCCCCGCTTTTCTTTTAATAATTTTACCACGCCATGTTTCGCGGTCTCCGTGCCTTTAGCACCAAGACTATCACACCGCTGACGCGCGTCAAGCACCCGCACCTGCAACGCGGCGGGTACAAGCAGGTAGGTTATAGAGACACTGCCTTTTTTTCTTTTTTTTTTTCTCTTCATTTTTTCGCTGTTTGCAGCCTTTTTCCGGCCCGCTTTGCTAGCCACTTTAGCTCCTGACAACCGCACCCCACTTTTATTTTATAGCTCCATCAGGACGACGTTGCCTATTTCACACGTGTTCTTGGCCAGGACCAGGTCAGCACCGACACGGACGCGCAAAACATCGATTTTTTCAATTTATATCGTGGCAGCTCGCAGTAAAAGACTACCTAATAGAGCCTTTTGGACCCAATGGAACGCGGGATGAGTGACTCAAGCGTCCGATTTCTTGCCCATCATAGATTGTGCCTCTTTCCAAAGACGACGGAGCAGGTTTCCGCGATTCTTGGCTACTGCAACAACCAAGGGCTGGCGGTCGTGCCTCAAGGTAAGGCAATTGGACTTTTTTACAGGGACACGCGACTCATTTTCTCGCGATTTAGGCGGCAATACGGGCGTCTGCGGCGGTGCGGTCCCTGTTTTTGACGAGATTGTGGTGAACATGTCGAAATTCAATCAGATTCGCGCGTTTGACGCGCTGTCCGGGATCGCCACAGTGGACGGTGGCGTTGTCCTGGAGCAATTGGACCAGTACTTGGCGCCGCACGGGTACACGGTGCCATTGGATCTCGGTGCCAAGGGGTCGTGCCAGCTTGGCGGCAACGTATCGACCAATGCCGGCGGATTACGTCTCCTGCGCTTCGGCAATCTCCACGGCAATGTCCTCGGATTGGAAGTTGTATGATAAAGCACGACATTCAAAAAACAAGGGTGCAAAACATTTCTCATCCTTTGGCCCTATTTTCTTATCCATTGGGTGCTCATAGGTGCTTCCGGATGGCACGATTCTCGATGATATGTCGACACTGCGGAAGAACAACACGGGGTACGATTTGAAGCAGCTGTTTATTGGCGCCGAGGGCACGCTTGGTATGGTGACGGGCCTGACGCTGCTGACACCCATCAAGCCATCGGCTGTCAATGTGGCCCTCGTTGCCGCCTCGTCCTTTGAAGATATTCTTGCTGCCTATGTCTCTGCCAAGGATCACCTTGGCGAAATTTTATCAGGTAAAAAAAAAAAAAAGTGGAAAAATCAGCACTTTTTGCGATTTTCGTGAATTTTGGTGTTTTTTTTTTCTCTCTCTCCAACCATTTTGGATGAAAAATCAAATGGACGCGCAATTGAGTAGCTGACGCTCTGATTAAATTTTTTTAAAAAAAAAAAGCGTTTGAATTTTGGGACGCGTCGTCAATTGAGGTTGTCAAGGCCAAGATGGTGAGCGAGGCGTTTCCATTGTCTGGTGAATACCCATTTTACGCGCTACTGGAGACGCAGGGCAGCCGCGACGACCACGACAAGCTAAAGTTGGAGGCGTATCTGGACACATTGATGACACGCGACGTGGTGGTGGACGGTGTGCTTGCGCAGGACGAGAAGCAGGTGCGCGCCCTGTGGCAATGGCGCGAAAAGATCCCCGAGGCGATTGTCGCGTCAGGCACCGCGCTGACCTACGACGTGTCCATGGACATCCGCCTCTTTAAGCAGATGGTCGACGACACAATGGCGCATTTCAAACAAAAGGGGCTGCTAGGCTCCACCTATGACAATGTCATTGGCTTTGGCCACGTTGGTGACGGTGTATGACACCAGAAAAAGCGGAGTGTGTGACTTTTTACAGGCAAGGGTGACTCACCACATGCTGTCTTTTCTTTTTTTTCTTTTTTTATTTTCTGCATTTAGAATCTGCACATCATGGGCAACATGCATGGCTTTGACCACGATGCACAAGATGTATTTGATCGATTTGTGTTTGAATGGACACGTAAGGGCATGAAAAACGTGCAAAAATGGGCTTTTGGTGACCCTTGTTTTTTTTTATTCACGCTTCTTTTTTTTTTTTTACAAGTGCGACATGGCGGGTCCATTAGTGCGGAGCATGGCATTGGGATCCACAAGGTGGATTTCATGGGGCAAAGCAAGGCTGGCAAGAACCAATTGCCATTGATGCACAAGATCAAACAGACACTTGATCCGCGCGGCATCATGAATCCCTATAAATTGCTTCCTCCTCCATGAGCACCATCACATTAAAAAACAGCCCCGCTTTCTTTGTACCTTTTAGCAATCCGACGCGAGAGGGACCCGGCAATTGAACGGCGGCTGGGGCACCATGGACCCCAATTATGCTTGCACGCGGCCCTGTCAAAAAGATAAGGTTTGGCCGAAAAAGGCAATTGGCGGCCTTTTTCTTCTCACGGCGAGAAAAGAGCGGAGTGCGGCGGAATTTCAAAGCGATAAAGACGCCATCCGAAAAAAATGCGAGCGTTTTTTTCTATCTTTCTCTTTTTCGTTTTTGCCTTTTTGCAGCGCTTGCGGCTTTTGCCTTATCTTGTATGGATCCCATAGCTTCGTCCACGGATAAGAGCTTGCCACCACGCTCGTATTATTCTTCGCATGTCCACTTGGACGCAGGTAATTGCGCGCAAAAAGGAAACGAAAAAGGGCGACTAGCACCCGTTTGACGCTTTTTATATTTTAAAGATACCAATACGGACAAGGGCACGCACTACTCTGCGTCCATCGAGTCCATTCGCGCGCAGTCGCTTGCGCTTGGTGACATGTATATGACGGAGGCGCTTATGCAGTCAGAAAGAGGCGATACGGCAGAAGAACAAGGAGAAAGGACCAGGGAAGAAGAGGTGGCAGAAGAAGAAGAGACACGCGTCCCATTGGGACCTCCACTTTTGCAGTCGTCGCCGTCGCCGCCCAGGCAGCAGAGCTACAATAGCAATTTATCGGCCTTGATCCAAAAGTACGGCAAGACGCCGTCGCCGCCTGCGCAAGACAATGATGAACGGCAGCCATTGCTCAAACCGGCGCCCAAGAAAACTTGCGTGTCCGCCTCGCCCTCCGCTTCCGCGGGCACCAATGGCACCAATGGTACCCATGCCGCCACTCAGCAGCATTATCAGAGCATCCCAGACGTGGGCCTGGACGATGCACGCCGCCAAAGTTTACATACATTGCCCGATTTGCACAAGTTGCCCACCCAACACGCCTCGCCTGCACCCCAACCAACACCGATACGCCGCTCGCGCAAACTTATCGCTTCCTTCAAGATGCCCTCGTGCAAAGAAATCTTTCTGCGGCCCATTGAGTGCATCCCAGCCGTCCTTCTTGGTCTTTTGCTCAATTTGCTGGATGCCATCTCTTATGGTAAGAAAAAGATCAAAAAAAGGGGAGGGGGGATATCGAGAGGAATGGGTGGGGGGATTGGATCTCTAGTGAAAAAAAAAGCAATTGGAAGAGGTGGGACGGGCCAGCCACCAGGAATTCGGGCCCTTGTTGCCTTTTTTAGACGGTCCATTGATCCCCTGGCTTTTCTTCTTTTTTTCCATAGGCATGATCTCGTTCCCTGTCAACACGGTCATCTTTGCCGACTTTGGTCCTCCTGGCATCTCCATGTTTTTTGTCAGCTGCATCGTTGCTCAATTGGTCTATTCCCTTGGTGGCAGCGCGTTTGACGGCGGCAATGGAAGGTAAAAATCGAAAAAAAAGATGGCGTGTGCCGCGGCCAATGCAAGGGGTGCCGTCATCTCACATTCTTTTTTTTCATCTTTTTGTGTAGCATGATGATCGAGGGTGAGTGGTGCAAAACAGTGAGAAAGTGACGATTCATGCTGATTTCTCTTTTTTTGGCGCTTTTTTTTTTTTTTTTTTTATTGTCTCTCTCTCTTTTTTTTTTCCCTTGCACAGTGGTTCCCTTTTTACACATCATGTTCGTTGATCATTCTCATTTGCATGCCATTGGACGATTGCTGATGACGTGCTTTGTTTTTCTTTTTGATAGGGCGGAGCGGATCATTGATTCTGTTGGTGAGGACAAGGCGAATGTGGTGATTGCATCGACGATGGTGGCGTTTGCGTTGAGCAGCATGATGACGGGAGTTGCGTTCTTTTTGCTTGGCACGCTGAAGCTCGGCTCGCTCATTGAATTCTTCCCGCGGCATATTTTGGTGGCGACGATTGGCGGCGTGGGCTGGTTCCTTGTCGCGACGGGCATTGAAGTGTCTGGGCGGCTGGACGGCAATCTCGAATACAACCTGCCGATGCTACGCGCGCTGTTTCTGGATGGCCACACGTTTGCATTGTGGTTCTCGGCATTCATGGTTGCCATTGCGCTGCGCGTGATCCAGCACTATGTCCGAAGCTCCATGGTCGTCCCTCTGTTTTTCATGGTCCTCCCGCTCGTCTTTTATGCTGTTGTCCTTATTGCGGGCCTCTCTGTCGACGACGTGCGCGACAGCGGCTGGATTTTCCCACTCGTCGACGACTCGGTGCCCTTTTGGCAATTTTACACTTATTACGACTTTACCATCGTGGATTGGAAAGCGGTCGCAGAGACCATCCCTGCAATGCTCGCTCTGACATTCTTTGGTAAAGCGCGAAAAAGAACGAAAATGACGTGCGTTTTGGTATCCATTTGCTCATTTTTTTGATTGATTTAGGTCTTTTACATGTCCCTTTGAATGTCCCCGCCTTGAGCGTATCCACGAACCGTGACAATGTTGATTTGAATCGTGAACTCGTCGCGCATGGCATTTCAAATACGCTCTCAGGCTGCTTTGGCAGTGTTCAGAGTAAGAAAACAAAAAAAAAAAAAAAAAGAGAGAGACACGTCGCGTTCAACCCAATTCACTCCCTCCCCTCTTTTTTTTTTTTTTGGTCAGATTACCTCGTGTATACCAACAGCCTGCTTTTCATCCGGTCGGGAGGTGACAGTCGCCTTGCGGGGTTGATGCTTGCCGGTGCGACGGCGGTGATTTGGATGATGGGTCCATGGATCGTGGGTTACATCCCCGTGATGGTGGTGGGCAGCTTGATTTTCCACTTGGGGCTTGATCTCCTCAAGGAGGCGCTGATTGACACGTGGAATTCGGTGAACAATCTCGAGTACATCACGATTTGCGTGATTGTGTGCACAATGGCGACCCTTGGGTTTGTGGAGGGCATTTTTATTGGCATTTTGACGGCGTGTCTGTTTTTTGTGGTACAAAACGCGCATCGCAGCCAGACGATCCGTGCAACTTATTCGGGCCAGATCATGCGGTCGACCGTGCGACGCCTGTACCGGCAACAGCTGTTCCTCAACCAAGTTGGCAAGCAAATCCAGGTCATCAAGCTGCAAGGCTATCTGTTTTTTGGCACAATCAACCAAGTGGAGCGCGCGATCCGCGAGATGCTGTCCACAAAGGACGGCGATCCCATCCGGTTCTTGATTTTGGACTTGCAATTGGTCCAAGGTCTCGATTTCAGTGCTGCCGAGGCTTTTGTGCGTATCCGCCGCCTCCTGCTCGCGCGCCAGGTGTTCATGATCATCTGCAACGTTGGCGCCAACAGCGATGAGCAGCGTGCGCTCAAAAAGGCGGGCGTCTGGGACGACAAGATGATGCAGCAACCTTCGCCTTTGCCATCCGCATGGCTCGTCGCCGACAATGGCACGTCCAATGCCTCGTCACAGATCCCAGGCACCCAGCAGCAACATATCATGGAGTACAATATCCTGCGCTGCTTTGAACGCCTGGATGACGCCCTCGAATGGTGCGAAAACGTCTTGCTGCGCTCATACTTTTTGAAAAAGCCTCAGCACCCTATACCCAAGACCGCCTCGATATCCATGTCACGTAAGAAATGGACATAAAAAAAAAAAAGGAACCTTCAAAAATACTCACTTTTTTTTATATATATTAAAAATCAGCCTCCAGCACTGTGGTAGATATGCAAATGTTCATGGCTTCGCCTCGCCATCAGATGCTCTCGCATGCGGTGCAGCACACCGTCCAGGGTAAGCAAAAGGGGAAAAAATGGGGAAAAACGGGAAGGACGGAGGACCAATTGCTGATCATTTTTTGGTTTTTTTTACCTCCAGACACGCCAGAAGCGAACAAGGCATACGCCAATTTGACGCAGCCAACGCTGATTTTGCTAAAGTCGCTTGGCGAGCTTGCCAATGTGAACAAGACCACGCACGGCGACGCGGTGCCGCTCGAGTTTTTCCACCAATTGGGCCGCTACTTTGAGCGGTGGACCTGCGACAAGGGCCAAGCCATCTGGCGCCAGGGTGACGTGTGCGAGTTTTTGATTGTTGTCGAGCAGGGCAGCTTGCGTAGCCTGATGGAGGTGAACAAGCGCGAGCACGTTGTCGTCGAGTCCATCTTGCCGGGCACCATTGTTGGCGAACTTGGTAAAAAAAAAAAAAATAAGAAAAAAAGCACGCACAATGACTAGATGCTGACCCACTTTTTTTGGGGGGGGGACAAAAACAGGCTTGTTCACGTCAACCCACAGCCACGATCAAAAGCGTACGCGGTCGCTGATTGCCGATCAGCAATCGGTGTTTTGGAAACTGACGCGCAGCACATTTGAGCAAATGGTGCGCGACGACCCACTCATGGCCAACCAATTCGTGCGCTTGACGCTCTACTATAGCGTGGAGCGCCAGGAAAACATGGTGCAATACGCGTTCCATTTGCACCAATGACGGAAATAAACCGAAAAATCCATTCATTGGCCATGGCGAGCATTGGGACAAAAAAGAGTCTAAATGCATTGAGCGTTGAGAGCGTGTGATTTCCGCGCCAAAGTTACACAAAAATGCATTTGGTGGCACCGGGGAAACACTGACTTTTTGGGTTGAAAGCCCGAGCGAGATCACACCTCCTTTTTTTCGATTCTTCCTTTTTGCTTTTTTATTTTTTCTACTCTTCTTTCACCTCTTTTTTTATTTTGCAAGGCTTGCTTTCATCCTCCTCCCTCGCCCCTTTTGCACACACACACAGCAGAGCTCATAGCCATTCCCCTTCTCTTTTGTCTCTTTTTCTCTAAAGTTTCTCTCTCTCACACCCCTCCCTCTCTCCCACCCCACACTCCCCTTCCCCCCCGCGCCAATTTATTTCCCGTCTTTTTGGCATGCTTATCCTTCGACACAATACGCTGACACCCGATGAACTCTTTGTCATTGAAAGGGTATGGCTCACTCGTAGACCAATTGGCCTCCTTTTTTTCAATTTCTTTTCGGCGTGACACTGAGCTCACTCCCTCCTTTTTTTCCCTCCTTCTCTCATTCTCTTTCGGTCACTCTCGCTCTTTTTAGATGCTTCTCAAGACCAAGCAAGTGCAAAACGAGACGCTGCGACTGGACTTTACATTGTCGGATAAGCAGCGCGCGGACATTTATGGGCGCGTGCTGCAATGCTTTGTGCAATTAGACCTGTTTGATGCCCTCGGTGGCATCACGGCGTCCGCCTTCCTCGATTTTCTGATCGACGTTGACAAGGGCTACTATCCAAACGCCTATCACTCCTTTTTGCACGCCGTGGATGTCACTCTTGTCCTCTATTACATGGTCCATGAATATGAAATTATGGATTCCCTCAGCCCCACGGACATTGCACTGTTGCTCATTGCTGGTCTGTGCCACGACATTGGCCATGTACGTCCTTGTCTTTTTGGCAAAAAAAAATTACGAAAAATGAATTGGGCCTGTTTCTCACGCTGTCGGCTTTTTTTTTTTTTTTTTTTTTTTTTTTTTCGTTGTTTTTTTTTCTGATTCTCTAGCCTGGCCTCAACAACAACTATCAAGTCAACACACAATCTGAACTTGCGCGGCAATACAATAATCGATCGGTGCTGGAGAGCCATTCTTGCAGTGTGATGATTGAACTTGTGGAAAAGCATCAGCTGCTGCGGTTTTTTGACGGCGGGAGCACGTGCGACATGACCCAGCAGCAGGCGGAGATGCACCTGATCCAGCTCGTCTTAGCCACGGACATGATTTTCCACTATGAATTGCAAGAGAACATGACCACGCTCTTGGACATCATCCAGCCACCCGACGACTCGGTGGCATCGTCGACATCATCTCTGCTCTCGACAATGGCGCAGCACCAGCACCAGCAGCACCAGCAGCATCAGCACTCATTATCGTCGTCATTGTCGTCGGCGACATCGAGTTCGTCTGGATCCTTGTCGTCGGCGTCCCGGTTGTTGCGTGACATCTTTTCGGATCTTGGCAAAGACAGCCCATTGCTCTATTTTTTGCGCAAGCAGGAGCAGCAGCAGCAGCAGCAGCAGCACCCTCATGCGCATCCTCCGGCGCAGCAACAAGACATCCGTGGCGCTGCTGCGCCGCCACCATCGTCGTCGTCCCTCGTGACGCAGCCATCTTCGTCGGCACCCGCGGCTTTCCGGTCCACGCGCCCGCAAATCGATCAGCTGCCGCGTCAGCACGCCTCGTCGTCACGCCGTCCGCTGTCATCCATCAATTTTGCGTCGCCAAGCTCCGCCGCGCTGCCTCCATTACCTGCCACCGCCGAAGCGCCGCTCACAATCCTTTCCCCGGTGCAACAAGAGGACGACGAAGAGGCGGAAAGCAGCGAAAACGACAAAGACACGTCACCCATGGAGGACGTGGAGCAAGAGGTCCAAGAACCCGTGATCATCTCCGTTCAAGAAGACAATCCGTGCTTGAAAAAGCAAAAAACGTCGCACCTACCGGGCACAGTGACACCGCCGCCGCCGCTACTGCTGAGTGCGTCGCAACGTCTGTGCTTGTGCCAGATCATTCTGCATGCCGCGGACATTAGCAACCCGCTGCGGCCGTGGCCGCTGTGCTACACGTGGTCTGAGCGCGTGTGCGTCGAATTCTTCCACCAGGGCGACATGGAGCGTGCGCAGGGTCTGCCGCTCAGCCCCAACATGGACCGCCAAAAGACGAACCAATTGAACGTTGGCTTGCAATTCAGCGATTTCGTCGTGAGCCCCTACTTTGAGATCTTTGCCGCCGTGTTCCCAAAGGCCGACGAGATGGTCAAGCTGCTCAAGTCGAACCGGCGCGAATGGATCAAGAAATTGAACCAGCAAGGCTTCGACGTGGACGGTGCCGTGAAGAAGCAAAAATCGCCAGGCTCCGAGGAAAACGAGGACGAGGACGAGGACGACGTCGGCGACTATGGCTGCATCCCTGCGCCGCTCGTGCCCTCGGGCACGCACATACTCAACCCGACCGGTCGCCGTGTCAGCGTTGCCGCCGGCATGGCCGTCATCCCCAATGGCATGGAAAAGCGCACCATTGGCACGGGCCCACGGCGCCGCGTCTACTGGGGCGTCCGCAGTGCGAGCTATGCGGACATCCTCGATCCCTCGTATCGCCGTGGCTCAAAGGTCACGCTCGACGAGCTCGACAAGTCAAGACGGAAGAGCGAGCAGCCCGTCCCGCCCGCAGCCATCAGCATCAATGTCACAAACGCACAAACTCATGCATCCCCGTCCTCGTCGCCCCTTATCTGAACAACCCTCCCGCGCACTTTTTATACAGCCCATCTGATTCCCCTCTCCTTCTTTCTTTTGATTACGTGTTTTTTTTCCCCCTTTGTCAGTGTTTTTCTTTTGACATCATCACTTGTACTCTATACTGTTTCATCTCAATACCGGTATGTCACCCTCTTTTTTTTTTTTTGTGATGCACCTGCATTTTGATCAAAATAAATTTGTTCATTCATTCGCATCAAAATGGCTTTTCGGGAGGAGTCTTCTTTTGCTATCATCATACAGTAGGTAATGGGAGAATGTGGCAACGTGCTACTGGTATCATAAAGCCACTCACCTGCACTGGCGATGGAATGCAGACGAACTTGGATCCTACAGTATTACTCTATGATATGATAGGGCTTGCACAGCATTTGGCAAGCAAGCGTTTCAAGATGGCCAGAACCAGTGTCAGAAGAGAAGAAAGAACGTGCATAAAGGCACAATTTTCATGATTTTAAAGTATCATACTGTAATAATCTGGTGTGAGTTTGGCATTTTGCACACAAACAAAGCGTTTGATCTGTCTATGGTTCAATCTCAGTGGACAGAAACTGACGCACGCTATCATTTCGATGACTGAAGCATCGCGCTACAGGCTACACTGCACAGAAAACGTACACATTCGCCTTTTAAAAAACCAACAAAGAGCATGTTTTTCGAACTTTGCTGGCCTGTTGTGCCTTCAGAATTTTTTTTACAGCCTGCTCGCCCGCCAATGAGACCTGCGTCACAGGATAAACTATGGCCCAGTGCTCAAGACAAAGCCGTGCGATATTTTTTGGACTTGAAAATGCTGAAAAACTCATATTTGTACATTTTGCATTCATCTCGCCATCTGTATGGTCGACCCCGGTCAAAAATACCTGCATCGCATTCAATGCAAAATTTGCAACAAAAAAAGCTTAAACCCCCGGAGCGCTACGACGCCAGCTCTTTTAGCACCCCATAGGCCATATCCTGCTAAAGTTGGCAAAAAATGGTCTCAAAATTGAACCGGAAGGCAAGAGCACTTTATGCAGCACCACCACCTGCATGAACGAGGAACCCAACGAAAATGAGCATCATGTTACTATGAAGGCTAAAACGCGTTACTTGTGGACAATGGTTTGCCAATGATACGTGCCGCCACGTAACAGATACAGTATGGCGCGCCTCCTCACAATGTGGCGTGAATTGTTAAAGAAAAAAGTATGGTTTGAATAGAGTAAGCAATGCAGCAAAAATACCTAGAGCACTCGTTTTTTCTTCTGTCATGCAGCAATCTGCGCCACATGCCATGAGCCTTTTTTTGTGATGACCCTGGGCTGGGATAGCCGATGCAATGAAAAAGGGGGTTTTTTGTGTCACCATGGTCATCAAAAAAAAAAAAGCTCCTCTTTCGCCTTTCCACCTTTTTTTTTTTTTTTTTTTTTTTTTTTTTTTGAACGATTGATGCTACTGCCGGAGCTTTTGGACGCAGTGTACGACGAGCTGCGGCCCAAAGATTTGTGTCAATGCACGTACGTTAGCCGTGCGCTGAATGTGACGGCAACACCGCGGCTCTACGACACTGTGCATGTTTACAACGAATTGACGTTGCATCGACTAGTTGACACGCTTCAGCGACGGGGTGACCTTGGGCGGAGCGTCCGAAAGGTGATTGTGTATGATTTTGCTGTGCAGATGCTCGAGAGCGAGCTGTTTACGACGCTGCAGCAATTGACGCCGGGTGTTGCGTATTTTGATTTGCCACGGGGCCACACGCCCATCACGTACCAGCAGCCGCAGGAAACCAGGGCGCATGCATGGCCTGGGCTCACGCACCTGCCTGCCGCATGGCAATTTGTGCACGATTTCATGGGTATTGTCCCGCCGTGGGATGGGTGGCGTCACGTGACAAGCATGACGTGTCTGGCATCGGACCTTGCCACCATGCAACACGAAAACGCGTCGCAATTGCCATGCCTCAAGTCATTGTCGCTACTATACCGACCCGACACAGGATTCGACAGCCCACTGTATGCCATTCTCGACTGTGCGCATGCCATGGCACCCGCACTCATGCATCTTAGCGTCCGACTCGAGACCCTGCGCTTGTTCACCGCACGCATCCAAGGCGAGCTACCAGAAAGTGAGGAATTGGTGGTCCCTGTCCCGCATCTCACATCTCTTGCGATTGACGTGATGGTGCTCGATAAAAAGATGGGTAATTATTTACAAAAAAAGTACCCTTGCCTCGGGTCGCTTGCGCTGCGCGTCGTTCGCGACTGCGTGCCACACATCGATCACGGGTGCCTCGACCTTGACCAATGGCCCTCTCTAAAAAGCTTGGATTTGGACATGTCGCGCATCTCCGAGTCATTAGAACAGTTGCTGACCATGCGTTTTGACACTTGGTACACCGCTTCACCTGTCCCTTTGCTGTGCTGCATGCTCGGACTGCCTTTAGATGGCCGTCTGCCTACACGTTTGCAGCAGATTGCCTGGCGAACTCCCATGGTTCAGGGAAACAATTTGCCCAAGGCGTTCCTGATCCCATTTGCTTTTATCGAGCACGTTGTCGACTTGTGTGTGTCGGTCGTCAGCGGCTCGCGCACGCGGTGCTGGCTCGGGCTGTGCCATCATAGCGATTCGGACACCGAGCATAACCATGATGGCATACCAGCCGTGTTTCCGCGCATTCAGCGTCTGCGCCTGGAATTGGCGCCACCTGGGCTTGGCCCGCTGTACGCGCTGCTTGCACGGTTTACGCGCCTGACAACCCTAGAAATCGTGGGCAGAGTCATGCTCGAGTCGCCTCAAAGCGTCAATGAATTCGCACTAAACATGCCGCCCGACGCCGAAATCCACCCTTTTCTGCGCCAATTGAGCTTCACGTCGACGCGTTTCTCATCGGCCGCTGTGCTCCAAGATTTGTTGAACCGATGCCCAAGTGTTGTCGATTTAGAGTTGGTTGGAGTTGGGTTTTTCGCGACACACACACCCATTGTCATCGATACCCCTGATCGTGCCTACAGCCGCGTCAACTCTCGCAATGTGACATGTGTCGTCCGCACAGAAAATGGTACCATTTCGCGCACGTGCCCGTCCATCCGCATGGATATGGCTCCACCGGGCGCCGCACGCAATATTGCTAAAACCCACATCATGACCGCCGAACACGATTCCACAGGCACCCTTGTGCGCGGGCCCTGCCGCACGGTATGGGTCCAAAAATTGCCTCGCCTCATTATAGGCGCTCAAAATGAAGAAATGGATCCATTGGCCGCCGACCGGCCCGTTGTGCCTAGTACCGCCCGCACCGACGACTTGTATGTTGCTCTCCGTTGCCGGTCTGTCTACAGGCATGCCTCACAGGACCTCCAATTCTTTACAGAGCGTCCGTTTTGCGACTTTGACTATGTGCATTCAAATCAATGATTCTAATAAATTAAAAATGATCCTTTAAAAGCAACCCGGATTCGCTCTCAACAAAGTTGTGGGAAAATCAAGCGATTCGAATCGCCAAAAAAAAAAGAACGTTTTAGTAGCATCAAGGCGATGATTGCGTGGTGTTACTCTGTTTCGCCTGAAATGCTTTTTTCATTGCTCTTCCTTGCGAGTTACACTCATTTTTTTTCTTGTCTACATGAAATCTTTTGAAGAATCAACTGTGACGCGCTGCTACAAAGCGCCAAGGCGTCATTAAATCGTCACTAATGGCCAACAAATTTTAAACTATCTTTTTGCTTCAAAGTGGCCATCTGAATAATTGGATCGCATGGACTTCCTTTCCGTAAGATATAATTTTTCCCAAGACTTGCACGTTTCGCCGAAAGCAAAGCTATAGAAAGAACATTCAGTGAAGGAAAAGTCAAAAGGGACTATAATTATTTTATTTTGCATTTTGCATTTTGCATGCTCTTCCTGGCAGTCGATCCTCTCGAATACAATGTCACAGTCCAGAAAACACGGCAATCTAACAGCTTGTCGCTTGCATCGGCGCAGAATGAGGTTCAAAACGATACGCCTTTTTTTACAACTCCCTCTCCCATTTTTGACTTTGCCCCCTTTTTAACGCCCCATTCCCACCAGATGCATTTTACAAATGCAATGCATCGTACTGAGCAAACCAATTAACCCCAGTTTTGCTGCTCAAAAATACACGGGTACAGTGTAGTGTAAAAAACTTGGCTCTCTTTTTTTTTTTTTTTTTTTTTGTATTTTTTTAGCCTCACAACAGTTAATTTTTTGATCTGCGCGTGAAGCTGCTCCCAATTCGTTCTGAGAGATTGTAGGTCGCATTCCGAGGATCTTGCCCAAATCGACCCATATCTGAAACTGCCGATGGTTGTGACAAAATTCAACATTTCCACGTTTTGTCGCTAGTATGGTAGAACACTCGTGCAAACGCGTTACTGTTTGTGTGAAAACGTGTTTGCTTCTCGGGCTTTCAATTCCATTTTACTGCTTTTGTGGGATAAAAGGAGCGATCGAGGTCAAAAATACTCCATATTGTGCAACCAGCCCCTGCATCATCCTAACATCTGATTACTTTTGCAGGTTAGTGCAACTCATTCGGTACCCAGTGGCCTCCCTAATGTTATATTCTGGGTCTGAGGAGTAGCGTGCATATAAAAGCATGGAATGCAAGGCTGATCATCCTGCATTTTTCTATAGTTTTTTTTTCAAATTTTTCAATGAAGTTCTCGACTTTCTTGATTTTGTTGGCATTTGTCGCGTGTGCACCGTTTTGCCTTGCTGGTGTCATAACACTGACTAACGCGGACAATGGAAGAAGCATCAACGCGCATGTCGGCGACAATGTACGGGTCACTCTGACTCCTCAATCCGCCAATGGCATCAAGTCGAGTTGGTCCGAGGTTGCGAGTTCCGATACACACGTCCTCACTAAAACGAATGAAGCTCAAACACCAAGTGGCGGGGTCAGCGCGACCTTTCAAGCATCTGAACTGGGCAATGGCGACTTACAAGCCACAGCGACTTGTGTGTCGTGTAATAATGCCAATAGCTGGACCGTCAGTGTGACAATTGTCTAGTCCCCTGATATTACCGTATGCCACAATGATTTCAACAAAGCTAGGAGTGGCTTACACGGTCGACATCTCTCCCCCTTTATAATAAAAAGATGTTGAAAGAATCTCTTCTTTCTCAAATGGGTTTTTTTTGATAGCCAAACGCGTTTTCCGCGCGTTTGAATTGCTCCTGATGAGACTATGGTGTTCCCCGACATGCTGCATCTGCCTTTTGATGCGCCTGTCACGCTTCTGACGCGCTTTTTTTTTTTTTTTTTTTTTTTTTTTTTTTTGCGACTGTCGCATAAAATACGATTTGAGGGCGTGTTTTTGATCAATTCCTGTAGGACACAAGTGAAACTGGTTCAATTTGAAAAGGTTTGCATCCTCTGTATCAATTGAGGGCTTGCACATCTCGAACGTGCCTGTTCTTGGCGAGAAAATGGCATTTTAGCTGGAAATGATAAATTTGGTCCTCAGATAGGTGGGCAAAGATTACTTTTTTTTTATTAACATGTGGCAGGATGCAAATCAAGGGCGACGTATCACTTAGATTCTGCTGTCGGAGGCAGACTTGATGGGGGTAACATCGTTGGGCGACCACATGTGCGCAACTACATAATTGTAAATTTCATCGTGGGATTTCTTGTCGATGATGTGCGGGGCGCGCGAGAGGTTCTCGCGGTTTGCTTCCTCGCACACGGCGGTGGCGACGAGGGCAGAAACATGGCGGATGCGTTTTAGCGACGGATACAGCCAGCCGAGGTGTTTTTCCTCTGGCGTGAGGGACTCGCTGAGAGCTTTGGCGGCCTCGTAGACCATGCGGTCGGTGATCTTGGTGGTATGCGCGAGCACGGCACCGAGACCCAAGCCGGGGAAGATGTACATATTGTTTCCTTGGCCAGGGATGTGCACCTTGCCATTTTGTTCCTTAAACGAGGGGAATGCCGTGCCAGACGCGAAGATGACGCGATTGTTGGTGGCGACCATCGCTTGTTCAAACGAGCACTCGGCCTGTGTCGCAGGATTGGACAAGGGGAACCTGATAAAAAGAGCAAAAATCAGTCGACGCGTCCCATTTTTGTTCTTTTTTTCCCCAATTTTCTCCCTTTTTCTTATTTTCTTTTTTCTTTTTTGGCTTACACAATGGGCTGTTCGTTCAATTCGCCAAGACGGGTGAGGACGGCCTCATTGAAGGCGCCTGGGATGGATGACAGGCCGATGAGCATGGTGGGCTTGATATAGTCGACGATGGCGAGCAGATCCTTGTATTGCGTGCCATTGTTGTCATCGCGTGCATAGTAGACCTTGTGCTGTGCGAGTTTGTCGCCACGGTCGGTGGTGACAAGGCCCTTGGAGTCCACAATCCAGAAAACGCGTTTTGCTTGGTCTTCGGACATGCCGTGCTCGATCTGGAAATATTCCTGGATCTGTCGCGCGACGCCAATGGCTGCGGACCCGGCGCCATAGAAGAGGATGCGATGATCCGCGGGCTGGACACCCGATTCAACTTGCACACGCTTGACAGCATTCATCACACCCGACAAAATGACGGCACCCGTGCCTTGGATATCATCATTGAAGCATAGCAGCTCGTGCTGATATTTTTCAAGCAAGCCAAATGCGTGCTCGCTCGACCAATCTTCAAATTGAATCAAAATGTCTGGGTACACATTGCGCACCGCTTGCAACACGCGGTCCACCGACGCGTAAAACTAAAAAAAAGGGATATCAATTCGTCTTTTCTTTTTTTTCATTTGCATTCGTTCTTTTTGAAGAACTTACCTCGGCATCGTCGGAGCGGCGCTGGCGGAGGCCAAGGTAAAAGTCATCGGCAAGGAACTTTTCATTGTTTGTACCCAAGTCGAGAATGATGGGCAGCGTCTTGCGGGGATCAATGCCTCCGGCGCTCACGTAGAGCTGCAATTTGCCAATGGGGATGCCAATGCCATTGACACCCAGGTCGCCAAGACCGAGGATGCGCGAGCCGTCGGAAATGACGGCAATTTCGGGCTTGTAGGCCTCATTGGGGAATGGCTGGTATTGCTTGATCATTTGCAACAGCTCGTCTTGCGGAGCCGCGCGCAGGTATAGCCCATCCGACGTGCCAGGCGCCGCCAGGAATGGGTAGATATTTGAATACTCGAGGCATGCCGTGCCCACCGTTGGTGTATAGATGATTGGAGCCAATTCCTATGAAAATCATAAAAAAAAAAGCAATTGAGCGACGCGTCCCTCCCCTTGTCTCCTTGAGCTCTCTTTTTGCATGCTTACCTCGAGCTCCTCAATAACGATCTTGTAAAATAGATGCACATTGGTAGTGCGCATCTGTGCCATCATGATGTATTTCTCCAAAAGAGTGGGCTTGGAACGAAGCAGACGCATGGCGCGTTGCTTTTGCGTGTCAATGCTCTCGACACGCGACGGGCTGAGTGCGTTGATGCCCAATTGAGCGCGTTGCGACTGATCCAGCGCCGTGCCTTGATTATGGTACGCCGACGTCTTCCATTGGGAAGGAATCACATTCACCGTGGGTTCTTCCTTGTTGGCCGAAGGGATGGCCGATGGCACATTGGAAGCATGAATGGTGGGAGACATGAAAATAAATATAAAAAAAGCGGGGGGAGGGGAAATGCAAAGCGAAATAAAATAAAAATTCAAAAAAAAAGAGAAGAAAGAAGAAAAAAAAGCGCCAATGCTGATCCTTATGTACATCTTGTCGCCTCCCCCCCCTTGCTTGATCTCCACACATTGGCACGATGTGCCGTCTGACTGATTCGAGCCCGTCCCCTCTTTTTTTTATTTGAAGATGCCAAAGAAAGAAACTCTGTTGCATTTTCACGAGTCTTCAGCATGACAGGCCGGTGGCGGCGCTCAATGATTGGCTGTGCCCCACTGTGAATCATAGGCTTTCAACCAACATCTCGCTCACCCGATTCATGCCATACCCCGAGCAAATGCAAATCACGAGGCGGGATCAAGCAAGCACGCGCAATCCAATGGAAGAAGAAAAAAAGATTCTTTGTTTATCGTGGCAAAAAAAGAATAAATAAGCTGCAAGTCCCTTATGTTACATGGCAAGTTTGAATAATAATAAAAAAAAAGGGGGAGGCGGGTGCCAACTGGTAAAAAAAAAAAAAAAGCAGGGGCTACTTTTTCAAACAAAAAGGGGCACCCCGCGGCTTGCCTAAAACAGGTCTTAAGCGGGCCCCTGCCAATGTACTTGATGACAAAGAGCTAATTGTTGCGCGTGGAAACAACCTTTTTGATCGCGCGGAAACAGAAAAACGACAAAAGAGGTCAAAAATCAGTCTTTTGCGTTCTTTCCCAGGGCCCAGGGTGAGAAAAAGAGGAGGGGAGGGGAACAGTGCGTCAACAGCGATGTGATCGACACGAAACGACGCACCCCGTTAACACACACTCCAAAAAAAAAAAGAACAATTTGCCGATGACAAGAGCGCTGCCAGCAATTCCACTCTTTGATTCACGTGAACAATGGTAAATCGAAAGAGCCTTGTGGCTCTCATTGGTGCGCGCGCCATCCCAGACATAAAAAAAAACAAGGGCCCCCTTCCCTTTGTGGACCGAGGAGCCCAAAATGCATGCAGAGCATCCATCATTTACGACGCGCGCACCGCACCCACTTTTTCTCCCCCTTTTTTTCGCGTCTCCCACAACCGACGCCACAATGACCCACCTTATGGCCATCCAATCATGGCTCTTGCGTTTCTCTCAAGCCAACGTTTTGGTGCATTTTGCCTTTTTTTTTTTTTGTGCCGGGAATTGCTTGGCTGAGGAGCATGCCGATCTATGGCGCGATTGACGCCGCGTTTGCACGTCAGCGATTGTGCTTGTTTGTTTGATGAGTCACGACGATTTTATTTGGTCGATCTGTGTTTTTCCCACGTCTCTATCGAGCCAACGGTGCGCCCTTTTGACAAGCCCAAGGCAAAGGGGAGATTTTTTTTTTTGAATTTCTGTTTTTTTTATTTCCAAGGGTCAGGAGAGGGTGGCATGAGAGGGGTGGGCAAAGAGAGAGAGAAAAAAAAAATAGGGAGAAATAGGGGCAAAGCGAGAGAAAAAAAAAAAAAAGGGGTAAATGGGTTTGCAAAGTTATTTTTTGCTAGATTCAGAAGATGCAGTGGACGTTGTGGAGGAAGATGCAGGTTTTTGTGATGTTGGTGGTGGTGGTGTGGTGGGTGGTTGTTGCAAGCGCTTTTGCAATTCATGGACACGCAAGGCATTTTGCAGCGTGGTTGTCAATTGAGTCTGCAATGCGGGCGGAAGTTGGGCAATGGCCTGGGGTAACAGCTGGGCGATGGAGGGTGGCAATGGATTGCGGATGGGGTCGAGCAAATGTTGGCGGATGGTGTTTTGCAAGTGCAATTGCAATTGTGCCTGTGACATGGCGGGCACACTTGGTGGTGTGGACGATGGCATGGCTGGTTTTGGTGCCGGGGACGATGGTGTGGTCTTGTTGACGCCAGCAGCAAGGGCGGACATGGCGGATGCGGCCGAGATGGCGGGTGGGGCGGACAATGGGGGCGAAACAGGCTTTGACGTTGCCAATGGCATGGGCAATGAGGTTGTTGGCAGATTGGAGGATGCAGAAGGTGGAGGCGATTTTGTTTTTGCCGAGGAGGATGCGGATGAGGAGGAGGAAGACGAAGATAATGCTGGTGTATGGGATATAGAGGGAGACGAAGATGCAGAGGACGTGGATGTGTTGATCAATGTGGTTTTGGTGGTATTGACTGCGCTTGACGCGGCTGACATGGTACTGGTGGTGGTGGTGGTGGAAGGAGGGGCAGACGCTGCGAGTGCCGCCACCGCTGCTGCGGTTGCCGTGGATTCTGTGTTTTTGGCTTCGTCCATGGCATTGCCGGTAGGAGCGGTCGCAGCAGTAGCAGTGGTCACAGCAGCAGCAGCAGCGGCAGCAGCGGCGGCGGCACCTGCCAATGTGGCGGGCATGGTGGCGGTGGTGGGTGCAAAAGGCGCGGCAATGGGCACGGTGGGTGTGGCCATTGGCGCCGAAAACGACGCATTTGGCTGAATATCCTCCATTTCCTCATCCTTGATCGTGATCTGCGAGCCGTCTGTTCCCGATTGGCCAGTGACAGAGCCTGCTGCCGCCGAATCGCTGGGCTGCGCGCCTTTGGACGCGTCGTCCGTGTCCATTGGGTGCTGCGGCGGCTTTGGATCGTGTGGATGCGTATGCTCGTCGTCGTCATTTTCGCCGCCACCCACCATGGTCTCATCCTTGGCGTCCAAAGACTCCTTTTTCACGCGTTTCTTGCTGGGTTCCGCGGGTGGCGTCGATTCCGTCGATCCAGACACGGATTTTGTGTGCGGCGCAGCTCGTTTGTTGCGTTTGTAGATGCCATTCAAGAATTGCGCCTCGGCATTGGCATCAATGGCCCAAAAAGCACCTTTGCCGGGCTCATTGTCGTTGCGTGGCACCTTGATGAATGCCTTGTTCAAGGACAAATTGTGTCGGATCGAATTCTAAACGACAAAAATAAAAAATAATAAAAAATAAAAAATAAAAATGAGCAATTGCCCTTGTGAACCTCCTTTTTTTGCACATTCGAGAAATAAAAAAAAGAGGGGGGGGAAGAGGGGATCGAAGAAGACCAGGGACAGGGATGGGGTCCGTCCTTTTTTTTTCCCTGGCATTTCTTTTTTTTTTTCTTGAATTTTTACCTGCCAGCCATTTTGCGTCATTTGATAGTAGGGGAAATTCGTGGTGATGAAGGAATAGATGCCGCTGAGGGTCATTTTCTTCTCTGGGCATGAGCTGATGGCCTGTGCAATGAGGGACGCGTACGAGTAAGGAGGTTTGACGTCCTTGCTATTGTACTCATTGGCGGAATTGCGGCGCTCGTCCTTTGCACCGTCGTCCTTGCGCGGGCGGCCACCCTTGTCGGTCGCCTGGGTGGTAAGGCCCGCTGCGGTTGCGGCTGAGGCTGCTGCGGCTGCGGATGCGGCGGCGCCGGAGGAAGGATGATCAATTCCGTCAGCATCGTCGTTGTTGGACTGTTTCTCGAGCTGCTGGGGCGTGGCGGTGGTGTCGGGCAGGTCGGTGTCGTCGTGGCGGGGCAGGGCGGCCGCAGCATCGTCCAGGTCGAGGCGGGGGAGCAGGAACACAAAGGCAACATCGCCGATTTGAATCTTTGTCCTGTTTTCCAGGGGCACCGTCACACCCTTTTCCACAAAACGCTCATTGACAAAGGCGCCGTTTTTGCCAAAGACCATCATTTCGAACCGCTGGGTGGCAAAGTTGTAAAAAAGGCGTGCATGCTGGCGAGAGACCGACTTTGTGTTGCCAAGCGGGATATCGACATTGTTGGGCTTGGTAGCCTTTCGTCCCAAAGTGACGTGCAGCGACCGGATAAAGTAGCAAAAGTGCTCACCCTCCAGCTTGGCATACGCTTGCACAGGCACAGGGTCACTCGGGTCGCCGCCGCCAAGGGACGACGACGAACACTTGGTGGCCGTCCCTATGGTGCCTGACGTGGGATGAGCGCTGTTCATACTATAAAAACAGCGGACCGAGAGACAAGAAAGGGAAAAGGTCGTATCAGTGGAGAAAGAAGCCGAGCAAACAAGAAAAAAGCACCACTGGGCAAAGGCCGCACAAAGGTATTAAAAAAGGGGTCAAGAAAAAAAAGGAAAAAGAAAAAGAGAAGAGAGGTTCCGCTGAGTTGAAGAAAAAAAAAAGGTTTTCCAATTCCAAAGAGAAAAGCAGTCCCCTTTTGAGAGAAAAAAAAAATAATAAAAATCAATCTGGCCAATGAGCGCAAATCAAATCAAACCAAAACAAACAACAATCCAGCTCCCAATCAAAAAATTTTGGGCATCTTGGATGTGTGCCTTTTTTTCTTGAAAAAAATAGGCTTCAAAGAAAGGTGCACAACCATCTCTTTCCTCAGATGCCCAATGCAAGAGCGAGAACACAGAGTGGGGTTAGAAAGCGCAGCAAATTTGGCTTCAATGCCGACACAATGGCCCTGATGGCCCTGATTTTTTTTTTTTCCCAGACGGCTGAAACTGCATATCAGACAATGTCTGGTTCCTCGTTGGGCATCAAGGTTGTACACAGGCCATTCGATCATAAATATGAAAATGTTACTTGACACAAAATCACCAAAAACATGTCCCGCACAGACCGATGGCATGAATTGTTCGTAAAAAAAAAAAAAAAAAAAAAAAAAAAAAAAAGTGGGAGCGCAAGCTCGGCGGGCATAGAAAAATACCAAAAAATGTAAAAAGGGCATACATGGCCGACAATGGTTCGGATGGCGGCAATTGTGCATGTTTTACAGTAAATTGATTTTTATTGCAGAGCGACTTGCTCGAGGAATCTGTACACTTTGGGACAAACAGTGTCCCACTCGGAAGGGTGGCCGTGCATGACCAATTGGTAGTGTGCGCGCTCCAATGGCAGCATAAACTCGAGCATCTGCTTGATATTATCGTTTCCGGGGAAATCCAGGTCCTGGAAGAGGTCGCGCGCGAATTGGTTCATGCGCCACAGCGACATGAACCGCTGATAGAGGCAGGTGATGTGACGGCGTGCTAAATCGACTTTTTCCGCGAGTTCTGGTGATGAAGATGGCGCCGGCGATGAGGATGTATAAGGAGGCGATGGCGGCGATGTGTTGACGCGCAATGGCATTGTAAGATGATGTGGCTGTGGCTGTGGCTGTGGGTGATGCTGCTGATGTTGTTGCTGCTGCACGGCCTTGATGGCCTTGCACCTATACACAGCCCATTGCTGTGCACGTTCTTGGATTCCTTCTTTTTTGATGCCTTGGTACCAATTGTGGATGGTTTCGACGTGCGCCAGCGTGTCTTTGCTACCAAAGGCATTTATAAAGTCCCACACCATCTGCGTGGTCTGCATCAGCAAAAAGGACGATGCAGAAGCGCCATTGCCGGCACCAGCAAGCGTGTCGCCCCCACCACCGCTACCAGCCAACGTGGCCATGCTCGACAAGGAGGAGGATGAGATCATGCTGCTCAATGGTGTGGATGCGGCCGGGGTTGCGCCCGCTGGTGCCACAGGAAGCAGCTCGAGCTGAATAGGAAAGCCATAGTCGCGTGTGAGAGTGATGTAGTGGAAAATGGTCATGTCTTCCTTGGTGTCTGCGTGCTGCAGTGCGGCAACACACAGCCGATGCAGGCAATGCTTGATGTCGGGCGAGAGCAAGCCAAATTGTTGCTGATACTTGTCAATAAAAGTGTTCCACATGGCATTGGGCCGCGCTTGACGCCCAAACACGCTTTGGTAAAAGCGTCGCGCTGCAGGCGCCATCCAAGATAAGAAATGATCGGTTTCTTGATAGTAAGGGAACGCGACCGCCGAGTTTTTTTTCATGACGCGATGCACCTCGTGCAGCACGGACAGCTGAAGCGGTCGCTGGTACTCGGCAAAGAGGCTGGTGCGCTTGTCGCGCGCAAGTGCGCGGCCCCACAGCGCCAATTGAGCCTGTTCGCGCTGCTTGAGCTCCGAAAGCATCTCAGTTGCCAACGGCAGCACTTGGTCGAGGATTTGGTGCTTGTCATGTTGCACCCACCGATTCAAAAGAAGCGAGCTGCGCTCCTCCAGAAAAAAGTCGCACAAGCACCGCAGTGCCAACGCCTCGGGCATCGCCGTCGTCCACTCGCCAACCACATCGAGCAATGCTTCCATACTCTCGCGGATCGTCATCTCACGCGGCTTGGTGCGGTTCTTCAGAGTCATGGTAGGCAGTCGTCAACGTTGTTCGTTTTTTTTAAAAAAAAAATGAAAAGAAAAAGAGAAATAAACTAGTTTTTTTCTTCATCACACCCCCTTTTTATTTTATTTGTTCAAGGCTAATTACCTTGGGCAACGCTTCGTTTCATGCATGAAAATAAGAGATCGGACTTTGCGGAGTGACACTAATTGGCGTACACTCCATAAAAAGAAGGTCCATGCGTTGCTCATCCAATGACACACAAGCGACTTACACACGCACACACACACACACCCAGAAAAAGGAGAACCAGGTCCCTGCGTTACCGACGGAGACTTGGGCAGCCTTGAGGGCGCCATTGACGCCCATGGGATCCATGCGATTACGAAAAAGGGGTGACTGGGCAACCAATTGGTTCTCTGCACACACAAAAAAAAAAAAAAAAAAAAAAAAAAAGCGTGGTGATCATATGATCAGGCAATTGATGAATGCGCTTCGGCGGTCTTTTCGAAGAAAAGAAATCGGAGATGAAGGAGTGGCGTGATCTGCAAAGCAGCACTAGTGACGTGCGCCACTGGTCATGCACCATGTACGCCTTCTTTTTTTCATGCTGAATGCATGAAAAAAAAAACAAATGTCGGACAGACACGGTCGTGCAGAAACGACCGGATCCTTTCGGTGGTGCCCGCCGGAGGCAAGCGTTGCACTCGTGCTTTTACGCTGATTTATCATACCAAAGACATGCTCTTGTTTCATCTGACAACAATTAGCACAATGTCACTTGCCATTGGCTATAATATGCAAAATATGGAAAGTCAAGCAATGCCGCTTGATGGCGGCGGAAAAAATTGAGGCGCGTCCCCGACACGTCTGTTTTCCACAAAAGCCAGATCGCCCAAAACGGGCATGCGACCCAAACTTTCTACTTTGGCACCTTGCACGCCTTTTCTTCATAGCATATCATATTCACTCATCCGAGAGAGTTTCAAAAACTGCTTTCGACACGTTAAAAGCACCGCAAGTCGTTCTTTCTGTTGTCGAGAAAATTGAGATTGAAATGCTTGATCGGACGTCGCACGCTTAAAATTGTCGTGCTTCGACTTTTCAGGGCAGGAAAATCTGGTATAATGCTCGTACGCGCGCATGCCTTTCCATACATTGCAAGTTTGAGCCCGAACGAATCAAAAATTTATCGCGTCAAGGTGGAAAAGGTGAGTTTATGGGAAAATGGCGATTTTCTCGCCAGCGACCCGATTGACTCCCGGTTTTTACAGATGTTCTGAAAAGAGAGTGGCCAAAATGCATTTTTGGCAGCTTTACATGTTGACGTGCCTCCTCGACGGCGCGCCCTATCGATTTTGAAAAATCGCGATTTTTTGCTGATTTTCCAAGGGGCACGGTCGACATTTTTAAAATGGCAAAATTTAGGTCGTCAGGTCGTCGCGCCATTCAACCCCATGGCAGAGCACATTGATTTAGCCATGAAAACACAATAAAAATCTAGTGTCCATTGACCGGTTTTGGCGTAAAATGCAAGGAATCCAGTTTGACGGCTGATTTTCGGATTAAGGCCATCTCGACGAGGATTGATCTCAGCATCTTGAAACATACATCATCGGAAAGATCGCGGCCTGGCGCAAACGTGACCTTTGGCGATCAATGCAAAAAGCGAATTTCAGAAGAATGAACACATTTTAAAACGGGAGCCGTTTTGGAGCCAAATTCAATGCGTGCTCATTCCGGCCACGTCCATGGTACGCGCCCCTTGTGCGCTTACAATTCATGCGCCCGGTACACCTCTAACTGATGAACGCGTCACCGCGGGTCGATGATGCGTTCCGACCGCGCAAAGCGCTCGCAAATTTAAAACCCAAATTGCTCATTGCTCGATGACGAGCAATCTGACCGCCCTCTTTTTTTTGTTTTCGTAGGTTTCGCATGTGGTTCTATGCTGTGTACGAGTTTGGCGTATTTCCAAGGACTTGAATTTTCAATTTTCATCTGGGAGCTCGCCACGGCTGAATTTTTGGTTTGCGTGTGGGCCCCAAGATGTCTAACAAATGCACCCCGAGTTGGGACCCCTCTATTTCCCAACTTGACCTTTTACGTTTGAGCGCGTCTTGCGCTGTGTACCGGTTGATTTGTCCCTGAGTAATTGACGATTTTCATGGATTTTCATTAAATCCCGTGTCATTCCGTCAATTCGTATTGAAACACGATGAATCCGCGTCCAGGCGATACAGACGCGAATTCTGCACGGTTCGTTGCGTCATCGCACCGTGTGTGATCATATCTCGTTGCCGAGAAATTCAAGATTGAAATGTTGATCAAGCTCCATAAGCGTACAAAATGTGTCCATCGGAAATCCACAACTGGACGCGAAATGATGTCTCAGCGCGTCTCTTTCAATGTTTCTAGTTTCATCCCGATCGAATTACTATTTGGTGAACTACGGCTGTTTATGCAATAATGCAGTATTTCACAACAACGACGTGACAGATCTCTCGTTTTTGGCAAGCAAGAGGACGAGTCACGCCATTTTATGATTTAATCCGTCTTGGAACAGGGTCAATACTTTTTAGAATTGCACACATCTTGCCTGGTCTCCAGCGATTTTTTTTTTTTTTGTCATTCAGCCGTGTATCCCGTTTTTCCGTGCGCCCCAATTTTTTTTCCCCGCGACAAACGTGCAAATGTTACAATATTTAATCATTAGCTGTTGCTGCGGTCCTCGAAACGAAGCCAGTCTATTAGGAATCATAGGTGTGCGGCACCTGGTGCTGTTTTATGGGTGTGTGTGGCGTGCTGCCCATGTCCTTTAGGATGTGCGTTGTGTCATCGGCGGTGGTTGTCGATGTTGGCGTCATGGTGGCGCTTGGGGGTGGGTAGACTGGGCCGCCATAGGCGTCGTAGGCGTCCATGTGAGGTGGTGGCGGCGCATTGTACATGTTGTGGTGATCGACAGCCTGCTGTCCACCACCATAGCCGTAGGGCGTCTGCGCATAGGGCGTGTATGGTTGCTCATAATAGCTGTAATCGTAATCGTTCATCATGCCGCCCTTGCCCGCAACGGCGCCGCCACCGCCGTGCGGCGGGGTCATGGGGCTGCTGATCTTGGGCGATGGGTTCATGACGGGTGAGTGCGACGTCACAGCCATCGCAATGTCGCCCTGGTTACGATAATCATAAAGCTCGTAGTCATCGTCATCGTCAAAAATGTCGCTACGCTGCTGCGTAAACACATAAATGAGATGCACAAGCCAAAAGGCCGCAACCACAATCGACCCAATCCACATGCCGTTCGACAACCCTGTGAAAAAAAACATTAAGTTCGTCTTGCTCTCAAAGGACGCGTCGCGTCGCGTCAATTCGTCCATTTTTTGAGTATTTTACAGCATCGATTCTTCATGACGGTGTCACTGCTGGGGCAATGAGCTTGGAAGCCCTTGCCAGAGAGTGGGTAGCCGTGATCGGGCGTCCAAGGGACGTAGTTTGTGAGCAGGGTGTTGGTCACGACAACGGCAATCATCAAAGCCGCGTTGAGAAGCGCAAATACGCGATCACCGCGGATCGTGTGCACGCCAAACACAATGAGGGCCACCAGGGCAATGGAGCTGATGGTCGACACGCCTGGCCCCGCAAAATAAAGATAATACTATTGATCGAGAAAAAAAAAAAAAAAACGCCAGTCAGCTTTGCTGCACCACCTTTTTAAAAATGGCGCATTTTGCCGTTTTCGGCTGGGCTGAGAAGGATCTTTTTTTTTTCATGTGTCGCGTTCACTCACAGGGATGCCGTTGTTGCCATCGTGCGTCCAGCTATTATCGCTCAGCATCACGATTTGTGCTTTTTTATAGAAAAAAATCATGTGAGTGATTCTCACTCCCCTTTGATGATCCTATCCTTCTCACCGATTTGACAAGCAATGGTGCCGAGACTGAAAATCAGTAGCAGGACACGAAACGTCCCGAGCCAAAACGCGCGTGCGCCCATGATGTAATTAAAAAAAAAAAAAAGAAAAAAGATGCAAAGGCTGAAGAAGAGAAAAGAAAAAAAGGGGATAAGGCGCAAGCCAAGCGAACTAAATCAAAATAAATTGAATCGGTCACAGCACCCCAAGACTTGATGATTGGCCAGACACAAAGCAAAAAAAAAAAGTTTCGTGTGAGGCCCATTCGAAACGATGAAGGCAGTGCCCATTGGGCTTTGCATGCATAATTGCAGTTGTGTGAAGCACAATGAGCAGCAACTCGGAGTCTCAGTGAGCGTGTCGCTTCCCCCCCTCTCCCTGACTCGCCTGCTTTTTCTTGTACTTGGCCTTTCTTTTGAGACATTTGGAAAAAAAAAATTTTGAGAAGCAGCGCTTGTGGATAGTTTTCCTTTTGAATCGCGGCACAAGAAGCAACTGGGTTTAGTCGCACGGCCGCTGGATAAATCCAAGGCCTAGAATAATCATCTTTTTTCCTTGTTTTGGTGCGACTGGAATGAGGGAACCTGCAGCAAGGGCCACCCGTGCTCATGTTTTTTTTTAATCAATTTGCAGAAATGAGCGCGTGGCAATGGATCGCCACCGTTGTCAGTGTTAGAAAAAAAAAAAAAACAGAAAGGATTTGACGAGCAAAATGGAACGTGCGGACACAAAAAAAAAACGAGGGATTTTTCTCTCGCTTTAGCAAGCCCCCATCGACGCGTCGCACAAATGCCATCGTCATGGGCAACCCTGGCTTGAGTCCATGCATGCCAAGCAGTGGCAATTGACAAATCGCTTCAATGGAACTTGTTTTGATCCGATGACGCTTTGCTATTTCGCCCACTCTACGCCTGTTGCCTCTCCTTTTTCGATGGCTTTCCTGCTGGCTTGCGGCTCATTTCATTTGTCAAGTTTCCAAACGTTCGAAAAAGGAGAATTGTGGGTTTCATCAAGACGCAGATCACTTTTCCCCCCACCTTCCCCCTGAATTATTCCTTTTTTTGAATCCGTGCTTCGCATTGGTCTGCACCATGACGTGTCACTGACGCCAAAAAGCAAAGCGAGAAAACATCGACACGCGTTCATGTGCAGCCAGTGCGCAAGAGGATGGCTCGGGCACGCTGCAAAAAAATGAAAAAAAAAAAAAATGAAAAAAAAGGGCCCAGCCGCTGGAATTAAAGAAGGGTTGCGGACCCTGCGTGCCTATTTTGCGACTCGAAAGAATGTATCCTGGCTCTTTTTATTGCAGACATCCGCGAATGTGTAACCGTGCACAAGAAAGCAAATATGAGCCCAGCCTGACACGCTCTTTCCCCAAAGCAAATAAGAACGCGTCGGGTAAAATTCACCCATTGTCGTGCAAAACACGACAAATGTAGCATGAGCCCACCTGCTTGGTCCTTACAAAACAACAAAGGATGACGGGGACGATGATGAAATCACCCACAAAGGGCCCCCTGGGACGAATCTATTTTTTGAAACAAGATTCAGGCTCCTTTTGGCGCAGTTGGAACGCAAAGCTTGTGATCATTTTTTAAGTGGGCAAGTGGAGACACGGCTCTCAGCTTTGTAAATTCAGCGTGCTATTTCCCCGGCCCGCCTTTTGCCACGTCTTGCGCCCGCAAAACCTCTGCTTTTTGTTGTTTTTTTAGTGACATTTTTAATCTCACATGCTTGCATCACGTTGCTATTTTTTTCCATCCTGATAGCGAGAGAGTGCATGTGTGTAAAGAGAGGAAAAAGAGGGGCGGCGCCTGTCCGCGCACCATTTTTTTTTTCTTTGGGCGGATGAACCCCCCATCCAGAACAAGGTTTAAAAAATCGTCACGCAAGATCAAAACTCCGAAAATGGCAATCCGACCATTGGTGGTGCAAATTTCCCATCGTGGCGTATCAGGGACGCAAGGAAAAATTGCTAGTTGGGGGTGGACAACAGTGTGAAAAGCGTGTTTTGTTGTAAGTTTTTTATTGAATTAGGTGTACAGAAAAGGAATCAACAACACATAAGATGGTAAATCAGCTATCGAGTAGGAGTGAAGAGAGATTGAGCTTTAAAAAGAGAGGGCATGAGGTGAGAGGATGGGAAGATTTGCGCGTTGCGTGTCAAAAAAGACGAAAAAAAAGGGAAAAATGGGGAGAAGCTGCTTAGAAAAGCTGAGCGGCAGCGACGACGGCAGCACCCATGGCCAAGGCAGAGCCAGCGACCAACGAGTTGGCACCGCTGGTGGGAGCGGAGGAGGCCGAGGCCGACTTGGAAGCAGAGCCCGAGGGAGCAGACGAAGCAGAAGCAGCACCCGAGGAAGCGGGGCCCGAGGAGGCAGCGCCCGAGGAGGCAGCAGGGGCCGACGAGGCAGCACCAGACGAGGAGGAGTTGGTGGAGCCAGCAGCGCCGCCCTGGATGGTGAAGGGACCGGCAAAGGCCAAGTTGGGGGAGGTGCCAAACTCAAAGGCATAGTCCGAGCCAGTGGGGGTGTCGGCGGGGATGGTCCAGGAGTATTGGCCAGCGTTGGCATCAACGTTGGTGGCAATGACCTTCAAGGGCTGGAGAGCCGTGCTGGGGCCTTGAGCCAACACGATCTGGGAGATCTGCTGGACAGTGGGGCTGTTCCAGGTGATGATGGCTTGCTGACCAGCCTTGTAGACGGTGCCGCTCAAAGGAGAGGAGATGGAGATGATGGGGGCGGTGGTCTGGGCGGAAGCGAGGGTGACAAGGGCAGCAGCAACAATGGCAGAGAACTTCATATTGAGAAAAAAAGGAATGGGATTGGGGAAAGGATAAAGAAAAGAAAGAAAAAACAAAAAAAAAAGGTCGCCCGTGCTTCTGTTCTTTTAAATGATTGAGAGACAGGCCCAAACTTTTTTTTTTTTTCCAACCCACTATTTTTTTTTTTTTCATGAACCTAGACCTTGCCCTTTTTGGGCTATGAGGATTATTGCACGGTTTATTGGATTCAAAACCTGGTTGAACCTTAAATAGACTTTCACGCCTATCCAACGGGCCTTTCACCATCTCAACCAATGTTTTGCACAGCAATTGCAACCTGTCCTTGTTCCCCCTTGCGCTCTCTAGCGCTCACTCTCGCCATTTCACCCCCTTCCCCTCGTCCCTCCCCCCTTTTTTCGCTCTTTCATCAGCTTTCTCCGGTTTTGGGTTTGGAATCGTGCACACCTTTGCTTTTCAACTGGTCCTCCATCTCGTCCCAGCTAGCTGCCAAGAGGTGTGTGTTCTCTTTTTGTACTTGGTTTGCTTCCTTTCACCTTGCAAACCTTTGACTCATGACATTTTATTAATACGAATGAAGAGGGGGCATGGTCAAGATTTCATTTGGCTTTATTATTTGCTCCTCCAGCGGCACCCCCCCTTGCAACAAAAGTGAAAAAAAAGGGTTCAGTCAGCTCGCTCTGTGATTAAAAATAGCACAAGAGCGTCATTTCACGTGTGTAACATTTCATGGCCGCCTTGGAGCAATGCAGGCCACTTGCTCTTTGATCGAAAGATGGAAAGCATGGGCTAGCGCGTCGTGAACAATATAGCGAGACAATGAACACGCGTTGCAGAAAAAAAGATAAACAAAGAAAACAAAAAAAGAATAGACTGGTCACCTAAATCCAGGCTTCACCCGGATCGTCCCCCCTTTCTTTTTCCCCCTGTCTCTCGTCGCGTGTGCGGGGGGGGATAAAAATAGCGAGTATGAATAAGAGAGGGGGAAAAAGTCAATATGAGGGAGAAAAAGGCGAGGAGCGGTGATCACAGTGCGGAAAGGCAAGAAAAAAGAGCTCGATTGGGCAAGCGAGAGTGCACATTGGAAAATCGAGACGGGCATGACATGCTTCTTGTTTCGAAAAATTAAAGCAAAAAGGAAAAATAGAACAAAGCGCGTGCACCGTCGCTTGCTTTGATCATCATCTCACTACGTGCACTCCCAAAAAGAAAAAAAATTCTGTGTGCGAATCAGGATTCAACGGGCCGACGTCTCCCCCTCCCCCCCTTTGACCCCTTTTCTCTACTTCCTTGGTCCACTCCTTCGGTGCAATTGCTCCCCTGGAAGGCCATTTTCATTCATTTTCATCATTTTGCAACCAATTTGTGCGTCAACTGCACGCATTGGATCATACTTTTTGCAGTACAATCATGATCAAATTGAAGTGATTTGCAATGTGCCTCCTCACTTGCACAAATTAGGTTTGGCATCTTGGCCTTTTGGCGAAAAAAGGAACAAAAGAGTGAGTGGAGTGCCAATCTTGTTGTTCCTGCGATTCTGTTGACGGGCTCGCGCGCGTGTTTATGCAATGTTGCATTTCCCCTCGCCTGAAGCAAATCCATCCGGACTCGCTCTTGACAATTTATGGCTCGCGAACACGAGTTGGCAAGCTTGTACTCACTCTAAAAAAAAAAATAGAGAAAAAGAGCGAAAGAGCGGAATTAAAGTTTGACTGTGCAACGTCCGGGCGGACATGCAATCGCGGCGATCTTGCCAAATGGCCATGCCGTGTGACCCTCGGGAAGAAAGGACCAGGGCGCGATAAAAAAGCAAAAAAAAAAAAAGATACAAGGGACGCCAGACCGCTTCTGGTGTCTTTTTTTTATTCCAAGGATTTTTCAAATAAAAAAAGGGAGCGATGGAGACGAAGGAAAACGTAAAGAGTAATAAAGAAAAGTAGTCTACATGATCATCATGGCGCCAAGGAGCACGGCCGCGGACGTGACAATGAAGTTGCGCGGCGACCAAGTCGGCAAGGCATCGCTCGTGCTGGTGGTATACAAAAGGCAATCTAAAGAGCATTGGAAGGCCAACGAGTTGGGGTTTCTTGCCACCGACTGGTCAGGGCACACCTGGAATTGGTTGGGCGACGCGTAGCAATACGCGAGACCCGCGGGCGCCATGTCTGAGGGGAATGCGCCGCTGAAGGCATTGTAGTTGATCTGAAGGAATTGCAGGTTGGGCAGCTTGGAAAGCTCCGACGGCACGTCGCCCATCAGCGAATTGTGACCCAGCATCCTGCAAAGAAAAAAAAAAAGAAAAACAGGAAAATTAATGAATACATGCAATTTGCAAGGCCACACTGGGCCGCGGTCGTCATCCAATTACAAGGTACGCAAGGACGCCATGTTGCCGATGGCCGTCGGCAGTGAGCCTGATAGTCGATTGTTGGACAGATCACTGTGCAAAAAAAAAAAAAAAAAAAAGACGGGTTTAAAATTGAAAATCGCGCCACATCCCTCCTTTTTTCAATTCGGCAAGGGCTTTACAGGTATGCCAAGCGGGTGAGATTAAAGATGGAGTTGGGAATGGAGCCATTGAACGTCTGCTGAGAGAGCCACCTAAAAAGAGGGAAGAGAAAATAAGGAAAAAGAGGTAAAAATGAGTCGATGACTCTTGCTGACGCGGTAAAATGTGTATATTACAAGCTCTGAAGATTGACCAAGGGTGCCCAAACATCCGGCAGAGGGCCCATAAAGTAATTGCTCTTGACATTGCTGCGGATCAAGAATGAAAAATAAGAATTGTGCACGCTTTCATGCTTTAGCCCCGCCCTGACGCGTCTTACAAAGAGGTCAAGCCCACCATTTGACCAATGCTATTGGGCAAGTTGCCTGTGAACTGATTGTTGTCAATGTACAAGTTGCTGAGCTGCGTCATGTTGGTCAAAACAGAAGGGAATGGTCCATTGAGCTGATTGTTGCTAGCGTAGATGGCCGTCAGCTTGGTGCAGGCGCTCCACGTGTCAGGAATCGAGCCAGTGATCGAGTTGTTCTTGAAATGACTGCAAAAGAAACCAAAGAAAATGAGATTTGATCGCGTTTTTTCTATTTTTTCCATTTTTTCTCTTTGCGTACACTGATGTCAAATTGACCAGGCCACCAAGAGTTGCAGGGAGAGTGCCAGAAAGCTGGTTCATGTCAAAGTTGCTGGGGCAAGTTTTTTTTTTAAAAAAAAAGAGAACGCGTCAGAATCACGCGTTTTGAGCCCGCATTTTTTTTTTTTTTGCACAGCCTTACAGGTTCTGCACCCTTGGTGCGGAGCCAATGGAGGAGGGAATACTGCCTGTCAACTTGTTGTAGCTCAGGTCACTATTGGAAGATGAGGTGCACCGAAAATCAAGAAATGTGAGAAAGACGCAGATCCCCGATTAGGGTTTTGTAAAAGTGTGCACTTTACACAGTCACCAGATTTGGGAAGTTGATGAAATTATCAGGCAATTGGCCGGCTAGGTTGTTTCCAGACAAGTCGCTGATAAGAATGGAAGAATTAGGATTAGCATGATGCGAGGTTTGCAGCACAAACTTCTGAGCCCAAGCCTTGTCGTGGCTCAGATTTACTCTTCTTTTTTTTCTGTCTCTTACACCGCAATGATTTGACCGACGGATGAGCATCGCACACCGAACCAGGAGCAGCAGGTCGTCATGTCGACGGACGTCCAGCCGGTGTTGACTGTCCAGGTATTGCCATTTGTCGCATCAAACCATTGTTTGAGGTTTGTGCAGCCATTGACGTCGACAGTCTGCGAGGGCGTGGGCGCCGACGAGCTCGCGGACGCCGTCGCGGATAGCGTACTCGAGTCAACAGATGACTGTGGCGGTGGCACGTCCGATGACGAGTCCGTGGGCGTGGGCGCAATTGAATCGGTGGGGCCGGTGCCGCTATCGGTCGGTGTGGGCAAAATATCGCTCTGGGTCGCACCGCCGCCGATATCGCTGCTGATGTCCACTACAAATTAAAAAAAATCAGGATCGTCCATCTGCACGTCTCGGATGCACGTTTGCCTCAAAAAAAAAGGGGGGGGGGCAAGAAGTGCATTAAAGGGAGCGATTGCCGCTATCAATGGCAAAACAAGGAGGGCATTGCTCATTTGGCGTCGCAGGATCAACCCGCGCCAATGGTTGTGGCACGTCTTGGCTCTCCCTTTCTCGAGAATGAGGTGTGAAATCTGTACCTTGAGCATGGACGGCCGTCGATATTCCGAGAAGCAGCAACGAGAGCAATGATGTTGATACTTTCATGATTGCTCGTTAATTGGGCTCGTGAAAACAACGAAAAAGAAAGAAGAAAATTGGTAGAAAAAAAATCAGGATCAAAAAGATTTTTTTTTGCAGACAACAAAAAGGCAACCCTTTAGTATTTTTAGCCCTGAAAACTTTATAAAAATAAACAGCCTGTGTTCAAAGGGTGAATTTGAGTTTCGGTGGCCAACCATTGGCTGCACGTGGACCCTCAAAAATCCCGTCAGCTTGTACAACGAGGTACGATCGGTGTCCTGCTCAATTGCATCTTTCTAATCTCCTTTTACACGGTCGCCAAGCATTTTCCACAAAGCCATGAACGCAAGTGGCGCCATTCGGAGCCACTCGCGCCAATGTGACATGGTCAAAGCCATGGATAAAACATTAAAAATGCAAAAAAAAAAAGGTCGACAGAGGAGTTTAAATGGAGATGATATGGTCCATTGTCCGCCTTGGCCAAGACTGGGTTTTGCACAAAAGAAAAAAAGAAAAAATGCAGCACCGTGCGCTTAATTAGCTTGCCAATGGATTGCATGGCGGTGACTTTCAATGCGCGTTTACAAGAAATCCGCCCAAACGCTTCTTTTTCTTTTTGAGCCTCGAAACAAAAAAAAAAAGACAGAAATCCTTTTCTACCCCCGATCTTCTTTCATAAGAATGGGCTGAAAAAAAAATGGCAGGTGGGCATGAGGCCAGGTGATCACAATAAAAATCCACAAAATGGGTTAGCGAATGCTTTTTTTCCAGAATCCTGTCCGCGTAAATCAGCGCCCACCCTTGCATGAGGCGCATCAGGCAGACAATCCAAGCCATATGAGCCCGTGACCAACTCGCAAATGCGCCTAGACGTAGAAAGGCGCGCTTTTTTCGCTTTTCATGGAGCATCCACACCATTCCAGGATTCTCGACAGCCTTTGCCAGGGCAATAAATGCTTGAAGGGCTGCGTCGACAAGTCGGACGCGTGTAGTGGTCATCTTTTAGCTTCCAATTCCGCCGCCCACTATAAAATGAAGTTTGCCGCCATTGGTGTTATGATAGCTTGATCTGCACTTCAAACCCACAACGGAAGCCCCTAGAGCACAGTTGTGTACATGGCCGAGGATCTGGGTCCCGGAATCTTTATCGCAACAAGCGCAATGATGTCATGGGAAAAGATGTGTGCATAAAACGTCTGTTATGCCGCCAAATGCATGCTGCCAGCAGACTTCCATGAGGCACAGTGAATCAACGGCCACTGATGCACATCTGTGAGGCGATTGTGGCGATGGTTGACCTGCTGGAAAATCACAAAAGCACGAAAACTCATTTAATTGCGCCATTTTACACCTTGCTCAATTAGAACTCAAGGTGCGACCAAATGAAAAGGATGAGGATTCAGCCATTTGACGCCGCGCTTCGGATGTAAAAGAAAGGAGGGGTGGAGCAAGTGTGGGGAAGTGGTTCCGACAATGCCGAAATTTGTGTTTGGTGGCAAGCCGATGTTTCCGGGCTTCCAAAAGTCCGGCGGGATCCAGCCAGCGGCACAGCCGTGGGAAAGTAGCCGTCAATTCTTATAGGGCGTGACTCATTGAGCCGAGAGCCAGATTGCTTTTCTTCTTTGCTCTCTCTTTTTTTTGCATTTTTTTTCTTTTTGCACGCACACATTTTTTAAAAAATGGCCAATTCTCGAAGCCAGTGGAACGTTCCTTCGTCGCATATCGCGCAGCGCGCGCACAACCCTATTCGCCAGATCGTTGACAAGCTCAAACTCGACCCTCAAGCGACCAAGACGTTTATTAGCTTGTCCGTCGGTGACCCCACGGTCTTTGGCAATTTTAATATTGACAAGAGCTGCAATGACGCCGTCGTTCGTCAATTGGAATCCTTTAAGCAGAACGGCTATGGCCCTGCGCACGGTAAAAGCCTAAATTCTAGGAGATCGCCCGCCCCCTGTTTTAGCTGATCCCGATATTTTTTTCCGTTTTATTTTTTTCATGCAGGTACGGCCGAATCGCGCCAGGCTGTGGCCGACATGGTCAGCACTCCCGAGGCCCCTGTCACTGCCAATGACGTTTTGTTGGCCAATGGTTGCTCTGGGTCTTTGGATATGTGTGTCAATGTGCTCGGCAATCCCGGCCAAAACATCTTGTTGCCTCGCCCCGGTTTCTCGTTGTACGGCAGTCTGGCGGCCATCCGATCCTTGGAGACGCGCTACTACAACCTGATTGTAAGTCAATTGCACGCGCAGCCGCATGATTGTCGCCTTCTTACGCGCTTTTTTTTTTTTCCTGAACACGCTCAGCCCGAGCAAAGCTGGCAGATTGATCTTGCGCACATGGAGTCGCTCATTGATGAAAAGACGTGTGCCATTTTGGTGAACAAGTAAGTTTCAAGAGGAAGGGGGGATTGCCGAAAAAAGGGGAAGGGGAGGCAAATCGAAAGCTTTTTGCGGATTTCACTCACGCGTCCTTTTCGGAAATTCTAAGCCCGTCGAATCCCTGCGGTTCCGTGTACTCTCGGGAACACTTGCAGGCCATTTTGGAGGTGGCGGCCAAGCACCACGTGCCCATCATTGCCGATGAGATTTATTGTGATCTCGTGTTCGAGGGCAACACCTTTTATCCCATGGCCTCGCTGACGACCGAGGTGCCCATTCTCTCGGTCGGCGGCCTGGCTAAAAAGTGGCTCGTCCCCGGCTGGCGTCTGGGCTGGATTGTCGTCCATGACCGCAACGAGGTCTTGCGCGACGTCCGTGAGGGCCTGCTCAACTTGTCGCAGGTGATCCTCGGCCCCAATTCCCTCATCCAAGCCGCGCTGCCCGACATTTTGAATAATACGCCCAGCCAATTCTACCAAGACACCATCACCCAGCTCGAGGTAATAAAATCAAAAAAAAAAAAAAAAAAAAAAAAAGGGCGGCGCGTCGCATAAATCTCATTTTTTACAATAGGAAAACACGCAATTGAGTATGGATGCCGTGTCCAAGATCCCTGGCCTGAAGCCCGTGCAGCCGCAGGGCGCCATGTACATGATGGTCGGCATTGACATTGACCAATTCAAGGACATCAAGGACGACGTGGAATTCAGCCAAAAGCTGCTGGCAGAGGAATCCGTGCTGTGCTTGCCTGGCGAGGTAAAATGATTTTTGACGTCTTTTGAGACCACGCTTGACCTCATTGTTCTCTCGTTTCTGTAGTGTTTCAATTACCCCAACTTTGTGCGCATTGTGATCACGCCCACCAAGGATCGCTTGGAAGAAGCGTACCAGCGCATGGCCGACTTTTGCGCCAAGCACCACAAATAGATTCATTTGTATGTATTTTATTGTAAACAATTCCCAATTTTCATTTCATTTAGGACATGATCAGGCATATAGGCATTTTATTCCTTTTTTCGTTGCTGAGATGAGTTTACATTGATGATGAGATGAACATGCCTTTTAAACTAATGGATGGGCGAAGGAGCGGGCAAGGTAGAGCAGAGAAAGAGCGAGATACGAGGAGGGGGAAGGATATGGGTAACACATGTCGAGGGTCGGATGGGCAAAAAAAAAACGAGGGAATTGGCCTCAGTTTGACTTTCTGTGCCGGCGCAGGAGATTCTGATTGTATGCAGCTTGGAGAAATTCTTCAATGGCCGGGATGTAGTCGTGTTCTCTCTGTTGGATTTCCTGTTTTGCATTAAAAAAAAGGAGAGAAAGTGAGCAACGTAGATTTTTTTCTTATTTTTTTTTTTTTTTTTTTGGTGTACGCGAGCCAATTCATCGTTGGCGTGATTGTCGATAGGTCCGTCGGTGTTTTCAGCATTGGAATTGACCGGAGCGACAGGGCGCTGGTTGTTGGTATCTTGGAGGCTTGCGCCAGCTGTGTTCAGATTGGCATTGATGTAGTTGAGGTGCTCGTGAATCTGGCGCTTCAGCTCGGCGACGGCCGTGATGCGCCCTATTTGCTCGCAGTGCATGATCAGGCGTTCGTGATCGGTCAGATTGATCCCGCCGGCGTCCTGTTGCATCCAATTGTGCACGGCGTGGTTAATGGTGCGTGACAGCTCCTCTACATTGTACACGTGTTGGCGCCAGCCGTAGCCAATGGCATCCAGGAACCCCGTCGTGTTGGTATCCAGCCGCTCGAGCACCATGGCCTGAGTCTGTAGCTTTTGGGCCTTGTTGGCGTCCATTTCCGCTGAACCGGCGCTGGAAGTCGAATTGGCTGGCGCGCGGCGCTTGCGGCTGCTGCGGCGCGTGTCCGCAACTGGCGTGGCCTCGGTCATCGGCTGATCTTGCGTATTGTTGCCGCCCACCACGGCCAAAATGCTGATCGTTTGTCGGTAATATTCATCGGGCCTGAAAAAAAAAAAAAGAAAAAAATCAATCCAATGCGTCCGTCGTAAAAAAAAAAAAAAAAAAAAGACCCGCGTCGCGCTCTCCCCGCTTTCCCACGCAGCCTTACTCATCAAGGCGGTTCTTGAGGAAGTCTTGAATTTGCTGTAGCCAATTGTCACCCACGGGTGCTATAAAAGAAATCCGTCAAATATATATTTCAATTTTTTTCAAAACAAGAAAACAGTGGCCATACCGAGCTTCAAAGGCGACTTGTTGTAGCCGTCCAGCTCCCACACGTAGCCATTGGCAGGGATAATGGCTGTAAAATGGTACTCTCGGTCCTTTTCCTCCTCTTTAGCCGCCTTTCTCGTTTTGGTGGGCTTCTGCGCCTTCTTTTTGGTCGCCTCGTCCTCTTCGTCGTAAAGGTCGCTACGCTGCGGGTATTGCGCAGCCTCAAAGCGCGACTCGAAACTGAAAAATAAAAAAAACCAATTGAGAATGCAAAATTGCAAAGAAAATAAACACGTACGAGCCAAATGTCGCGTGGGCACGCGTCAGGATATCACAATCGGCAATCGCGAGGCCGCGCGACTAATAAAAAAAACAAGATAAGCAAGAAAGGCACGGTGAATACGACAAAGTGGGGGGGGAGAAAACTCACAACACCATCCAATTCAGACGTAAACTCTTTGAATTGCTGCAGCTCAGGGCCAATTTCGATCGAATTGTCCTGGACATTCAACAGCACGCCCAGCAAAGCGGATGTGGCGCACACGTTCGTCACCACCTGAAGAAAATAAAAAAAAAAGTTGTCAGCACGGCTAAAAAAAAAAAAAACGCGCAGTCCTCGGAAACAGACGACTGACCTGGTTGGAAAAGAACAGCGAGCGTGCGTCCTCGTCGACCTCCTCCTGTGGATTGCTGGGGAAGCCTTGGTCCATGTGCGCGCCGTAGATCAAGCCATACACGCGTCTAAAACCAGAGAGAAATGGGGTCAGGGCAGTGTTGGGTGGCATGGCCAATGTCGTCAACTTACTCGTTCCAGTTGGGAAGGTCCTGATATTCCATCACTTGCTTGAAATCAACGTTTTTGACGCCATACATGCGTGACATGCCGGCAAAGTTGTCTGCAAACAACAAAAACAAAAGATTAGCCGCGTCGCCATGTAGGAAGGCGACTCTTTTTCGCATTGACTCACCTGGGCTATTCTCAATCAACGACCAGGGAGCGCGCACGCTCTTCTTCACTTGTTCATATTCGCTGTCCATTGGAGCAACAAAGGCTGATGGCTGAGTGGAAGGCGTAATGAAGAAAATAAAAAGGTGAAAGAAAAAGAAAAGACAAAAAAAAAAAAGACGAAAGGCGCAGATCCAAACCCCGTTGCTTTCAATAAAAAAATCATGCGCCTGCCCCCAACCTCAGCTATGCGCCCAATATTATTTTTTTCAAAAAAGATTCAAGTGTCATAAAACATAGATTTGTTTAATTCAATTCGTTAGAGTGTAAAAGACGAAAGCAAAGTGAGCCCAGATCTTCTCGACTATATGAACCTGTTGGCCAGGCGCGACGCGTCCAAAGTTCGCCCAATGGGGCGCGACAAAGGATCGCCAAATATGGAATTCAGTCGTCAGGATTGCAAAATGTAGACTGTATGACAAGTGGCACAGAGTGTCACGTGGTTCTACTTTACATTTACTTGCCTGCGTGGTACTCCACACTGTAACATACAAAGCACAATAAAAAAAATTGCAGAAAAAAAATTGACATACTAATTTTTATGCTTTTCAATACAGTAATAATGAATTCTCTGGCAAAATTTGTTTTTACTGTATCATACTGCGATTAGCGGGTTTCCGAGTAGACAACGGGAATCAAGAATTCAACAGCATCACACTGCAATTTCTGACTTTGGTGAGCGACTTGCCAACAAAATTTAAATTTCACGTTTTACTGATTTCTCAAGGCAGGGGTCGAGGGGTGTACAATAATAGTATCATAATAATAACTACAGTACATGCGCGCTGATTTTCGAATGGTACTGTACGAACATTTACTGTACCTTTTAGATTTGGTGGGGGCATTGCTGCAAGGGTGACTGGGTGAGGTTTGCTCTGTCCTCTGTTGTATTCGTTTGAAAAAAATCAGGCAGCCAACGTCCGAGAAATGCACAAAAAAGCCACGTCTTTCGTCTTTTTTTTTGATTTTGCACGCGAATGTGATGTTTGATCTGTCCAATTTTTTGCTCGGTACGTACGCAGAATTTGACGATCTTCTGCATCATTTCCATGAATACAACAATGCGTTCTTATAATACTGTACTGTTGTACAATGCTGTACACTGCACGAAAAAGTGCACATACGGTATGCCTTTGCTTGGAAACCGAGAAACTGACGACAAAGCGTTTTTTCGAGATTTGATAGCTTGCTGTGCCTCCAGCAAAAAAAACAGCCTGCCTGCTGGCCGACGATGGAAGATGCGTCACCCCTCACCCGTCCCGGGGGATGACTACAGTATACTACTCTTGTAACCTGCGCGCGGGATGGTCCGCCCGATTTTTTTCAACTTGTACAGTAACTTCCAAAAATTCCAAGACTATCCTTTATTGCATTTATCTACTCATCATCTTGGTCGATCCCGGTCAAAAGCGGCTGCATTGGATTCAGTGCAAAAATTGCAACAAAAAAGCTTAAAACAACAATCAACAAACCGCTACGACCACTTTTGAAAAATTCAGGGGTCACTCAGGGGGTCACACTTTTCAAACTCAGAAAATTCCAAAGCGTAAAATTCAAACTCCGAGTGACCAATGCATCCCAAACAGGTAAGTCCGACAAATCGCTATTGGCACACAAAAAGGTAGGTTCCCGGAATTAAGATGAGCCACCCAACAAAGAGTGATGCATGAACGGCGATCGACTGAAAAAAGTGCCTACTTTGGTTAAAATTATTTTTTCACCAATTCATGTTTGATACGGTAAATACAGTATGTAGGTACTCCTACTGTATCAAAATTCAAAATGGAATTTTTGGATTGCGTCTGTTGTTGTTGTGTCCTGTGTGGACATCATCATCATAACAACATTACTGTCTATTTACAAGATAATGATGGACCAATTTTTATTACAGTATCATCATAGGACCTCGTTATAACGTACCTCGATATAACGAAATCCTCGATATAACGTATTAATTCGTTTAAAATTTGACTGCATACCGTACTACTGTAGCTACTGTATTATTTTATGGCTAATCGCCTACGTAATTCATACTGTACAATACTTTACTGTATAAGCGTCGTGTTTTTTCTCGTTTGTGCAAATGAAATAATAGCAACCTCACTATGATTCCTTCATCATCATCCCAAGATCAATCAGCTAAACAATATCAGCCTGCTCCTTTGGACCACAATGTCACGGCCCAGCTCGTGTCGAGTGGCAAACGTGCGCAAAAAGCGCGTGAGCCGACGCGCTCGGAGCCATTGACGCGTTGACGCGTCAATGGCGCGTAAAAAAAAAAAGAAAAAATTGACACACGACCAGATCATCCTCATTTACGTTTAACAAGAATCGTGTGCATCTGTACTCGTGCCTGGCCAAGACGCGCATGGCGTGGCAAGGCAAACATTTGAATCAATCAAGAAAAAGGAAAAGGAAACAAGCCTTATTACAAACAATCAAAATATACGAGTCAAGATCAAGCACTAGCCCACTTAGTCAAAGGGCACGTGTACCCCGACCTGGGTCTAGCCAATGGCGTGCAAGGCGCGACATTGGCGGCAAAAAAAAGAAACGGAAAGAAAAGCAACGAAATGTGCAAGTGAAGCAAGTGCAGCGACCCCCGCACACGCGCACCTGACCCGCCTGGCTGGCCCACCTTGAAGTCCCGGATACACCAATTACAGTATGGACATCAGCCGATTTTGCAGATGATCCTCGGATCGATGGAAAATCGCGCTGTCAAAAGCTTATTTATTTATTTTTTTGACAACGCATGGTGGTGACCAGCATGATTCAATTGGGACACTCGATTATTTCCTTCTTTTATTATTAGAACGCCCAGGTCACATTGTGTGATGGGAATGCACCTATGGGTTCTCGCCTCATCCTCTCACAAGTGATGAATGGTCCATTTGTCTAATCTTTGAAAAAAATACTCAAACAAGCGCCGGAGCACCTCGCAGCATCACCAATTAGGCACCATGTCAATCTTGTGACAATACGGTGTGCCAAGATGTCCAGATCAAGACTCATCCGAAGGGCTGTAAAGAAAAAGGAAATGGACAAGTATAAAAGAGTCCAATGACAAGATATTTCTTATTTCTTTTTCTTTACACCAAACATCTTTTTCCATCCCTTATCTTCCTCCTCTTTTTAATTAAAATGTTATTTTTGAATCCAAATCCACCCTCTCCTCTGTACGCACTGCACGCGATGATGGTGTCGCCAATGGTAGTGGCACCGCAACCCTCGCCGGGACCTGACACACAATCAGTATCGCCGTATCCATGGCGCCAGAGATTGGGACTACTGTACAGTATGTTAAGGAAAAAGCGCGACAAGAAGGCAAATGAAAAGCGCAGCAAAGCCGATAATGAAGTTCGATTTGTCCAACGACGACGTCGTACGACGACGGTATTTTTTTCGACATTCAATATTTAATGTTACAGTATTTTACAGTATAACGCAATTTGGCTGTGATTTTTAGCGTAGAAGAACAGTAGAGTACCGTACTGTATTGTACTACAGTAGTTGCTCGACTTCAAAAATTCTAAATTACGTTATTATACTGTAACGAGATCCTACTGTATATACAGTACTGTATTTTTTTAGAGTATGATGGATGATGATATCATACAAGCTGGGTTATGATATCAACACCGCCGCAGGACGTCGTGGGCGTCGTGGCGCCACAATTGGACACAACACATACTGTAGCGGTTTTCGAGTCAGGCCGAGTTTGATGCTGAGACCAGCAGCTCGCGAACCGAGGTCAAGACTGAATGAAGCTACAGTAGAAAAAAATGTGCCACTGGCACCAAAGAGCTTATCATACAGTACTGTACTGTACAGTACGAGCCCAAACAGCGCGAATTTCTGGCATGATGGTGCATGCAAATACAGTATGTTATTCAGAACGAACCCATTGAAACGCAGCATCTTGTCGTCACTGGCCCCAAGCAAAGTAGTGCATCTTTTCCTTCAGGATGATGATGAGGTACTGTACTGTAGTATTTACGAAAAAACTACTGACGGCGGCGGCGACGACGACACGCTACGTATGATATCATAATTTTTTTGCAGGTTCGTGGTATCATAATACTTTAGATACAGTAATACTGTAGAGCCAGTCGCCAAAATTACGGGAATGATCCCAATGCCATTGAAAGGAGGACTGTTCGCAAAAGCACATTTTCCAATGTTGTGTCGGCTCTTACCGATTTGTGGGCACACCAGACCAAAATCGGTGGTACCAACAACTCCACCACGACGCACCCACGCCAATATCTCAAGGACCTCATTGACGTCGTCGAAAAAGAGGAGAATGAACGAGCACGCGACAATTTCGACGATACCGGTAGTACTACAGTAGAAGAGGTGAAAGTACGACGCCATTCACCTTCTTGCTTGGCGGACGGCTATACTGTACCGTAGTACAGTACAAGCGATGCTCAAATTGCAGCAGTGGTCAATTACTTTTGGACAAGAAATGCGTATGATACAGTACTGTATCACGGCCTGCATTTCCGAGGTGCCTTGGCATTCTTTTTGTCGAATTATTTTCTTCTCCGTAGCGAGGATTCGATTCGCTCGATGTAATTGACCGATTTGTATACGGTCAATCTTGATAACGAGGCATTTTCTTCGGCCGAAATGCAAGCTGCGTACCTTACTGTAAATTTTGCGCCTTAAAGTACAGTATACTACGGAAAAAGGGCTGGCACTCTGTGCCTTCCCTTTCCCCTTTTTCCTTACTGTCACCTGTTACTGTACTTCCTCCATCTGTTTATTTCCCCATTATTTTCCTCTTTCTTTCTCTTTCATCTTCAATAAAACCAATCATGGCTGGTCCTTCGTCTTATCGTTTCAATGCGTTCCCCGCCGCGATGACTCCGATCCCGCTACCGCGACGACGGCTCGCATCATGTGGGGCTCCGGCCCTAACAGCATGGAGGAAGTAACTATGGCCCCCTTCCACGGCCGCCTCGAACGCCTCCTGGCACGACGAAAACTCGGCGTTTTTCATCATCATGAAAACGTGCGTTCCACAGTCGATTGTCGACAGTGATCCATCTCTCCCTCATCCTCCCAACAGCAGCCACAGTCCTCCGCCGCGCCGCGCATGCCAATCTTCCCCACACTCCTCAACAGCAGCAATTGGCCCCGTCACAAAGCGTGCAAGGTCTCGTCGTGTCCCCAATAATTCTAGTTTCTCAACAGCAGCAGCCATTCAATGACGACCATGAATATTACGGTATGACGACACTGATTCCCAGCTCGAAGAGCTGCCTGCGCAAGTGGAAGAGCAAGAAAGGCAGCTGTTGTTGCACGACACATAAACTCCAATTCTTCGCAAAATGAAGATGTTGACAACATCCGCCTCTTGGAGAATTGGAATCAAAGTTCCCAAGATGACGACGTTGTTGACATGCGCCTATCATACTAGAGTCATCATGGAACGAGAATTCACAAGATGATGACGAAGTCGACCTACGACTATCAGAGCCATGGACCATGTGTCATGACCAGCCGATCGAGGCGCAACAGGGACGAGGGGGATTTGGTCGAAAAGGCCGGGTTGTGTGCTGTTCATGATATACGGTATGGGATTTAGACAATGTGTGTTATTGCCGATGAGGCTTTATTTTCTTTGATCAGAGGCTAGCTTATATATGTTTCTACATTCCAATGGGTTTTTTTCTAGGGGGGTAGACCGATTCAAAATAAGTCCAGTTGACAATGAGTTGGAAACAGGACTGGCCCAGAAATGTGAAATACTGTAGTCTTAAATGAGCGAATTCTTTTGAGTTTGAGAATGGAATGTATCCATGTCCATGGACCCATTCCATCTACTGTATGACTAGTAGCCTAATCTTGTTACTGTACTTGGTTCGATCTTGAATATGGCCATGAATTGAGCGCGTGTAAAGATCTAAAACTGGCGCAGCAGGCTACACGCCCTTTTGCCCACTACGCGTCCAGGCCCTAATCGAAGCGTGGGCCTGACACCATGAATTGATGCTTTTTTCTTTTCTCGTTTTTTGCTACCGGTATTTTTTGCCCATGACATACTTACTGTAATAAAGGATGATTGTTGATAATAATAAAGGTGTTGTTGCGCATACTGTATTTCCTTGCTTTTTGGTGGGCATCATGATTACAATGCGATGCGGATGACGCCCGACAGCGGCGGCCTGAGCGAGAGCGGGGAATCAAACCCCAGCCAGATTATTGGGAAGGAGAGGCGTCGGAGCGACGTGCGTGTGTTGTGCCCGCAGAAGGGCACCGGTGCCACAGGCACGGAAGGGACAGCATTGGTCTGAGAAAGCATTGTGGCAGGCAGGTTTATTATACTGTAGCAATAAGTATGTGATTGTGGAGATAAGGGAAAAAGGAAGGACATGCGCTGTGCGGATGCCCTTTTATACTCTAAGGATCAAGGGAAAATAGGGGGTCGTATCTACAGATGAGTCAAGATGATGGATCTGAAGGATCCATCAGTAAAAAGGGGATTTAACGCCATGTTAAGGGTCAATTGCATGTTAGGAGGTTGGGTCATCATGCATTGGTGTTGTCCATCAGGAATTAGGAGCTAAGAGCGGTCGCGCGAAGGGGACAGCCTTGAGGAGGGATGGCACAGGAGCGCGTAAGAAAAAGGGAATCCAGAAAAAAAATGCAGGGCGTGAATCTTGGCTTTGCGGGCATAACAGCGTGTGCGGCAATTGGCTATTTTTACAACACTGGTGGTTCTACAGTAGTAGTAGTACTACGTACTGTATGATAGCCCATTGCTGCTCAAGGCGAACTCTCCCGATTTTTTTGGACTGTCGAAAATGCCAAAAAGCTCCCATTTATACTATTTTGCATTCATGTCTCCATTGCATGGTTGACCCCGCTCAAAATTAGTTGCGTCGGACTCAGCGCAAAATTTGCAACAAAAAATCTTAAACCCCGAAAGCGCTACGACCACTTTTGAAAAATTCAGGGGTCACTCAGGGGTCACAAATTTCAATCTCAGAAAATGCCTAATGCGGGGAATTTCGAACTCCGGGTGATCAATGCATCCCAAGTAGGTAACTCCGACCATTTGCTATTGGCAGACAAAATGCCAGGTTGCCCCAACGTTTAGGAAAAATGTCCAAAGAGTGACGCATGAACGGCGATCGACTGAGAAGTGCCTACTTTGGCCAAGATTTTTTTGCAAAAATTTAAGGTTTGACACTTCCAAATTTAGGTACGTACTGTATAAAATTGCATGGAATTTTTTTCTGTATTTTTTTTGCAGGTTTTTGTGCGCTGTACGTAGATTGGGCTGCTAGCTGCAAGTTGGTGAAATGACCGATGCAAAAAGTTAAACCCCAAGCTAGCGCCCTGCAAGTCATCCCATTAGATGCTTTGCCCCCCTGTTTTTTATTAAATCTGAAATAAAAATCGAGGGTTGACTAGACAGTTGTCGAGCAAATCGTCATTGAATTTTTTGTTGAAAAAGTGTATTTTCTCTGCCAGTTTTGATCAGATCGCCGTGAAGCTTGTTTCATTCGGTGGAGATTCAGCAGCAGCATTTGACACATTAAAAGCATCGTTGGTTATTTTTCCAGTTAACTAGCGATTACTGTAAAGATTTTGATGGAAAAGTGGATTTTCTCCTCTGCGAGTTTTAACCATCAATGGATGAAACTGGTCTCATTCGCTAGAGATTCAACAGGTGCTTTCGACATGCACCGTACGTACAGTACAGTATCTCAGTATGTTAAAAGCGCCGCATGTCATCTACCGTATCATACGAATAAACAGTTATGATACCGAGATCATCGAAGTTGAAAGCTTTTGAAATGTTTGAAGCTTTGAACGACCTTCACAAGCGTACAACGTACAACGTACAACAATGGTCATCAACTCCTCATCATATGCATCGGGCAAACAAACATTCCAGAATTGACATCCATGACACCACGAACATACAAGAAGCAACACTGTCGCGACGCGCGCGAGCTAATCTTAACTCAAATGACAATACTGTACACGAATACAACGATCAAAATTGTAAAAAAATAAATTTTTATGTATAGAAGAACAAGAAAAGGGGGGTGAAGGAAAAGAGCTAAAAGTTACAATTTAGACAGCTTGCCGCGAGGCAGCATTTGGTCGTAGGCATGGTGGGCGAGATAATCGGTAGGATTGGTGACGTGTGCCTTGATGTTTGAGATGTCGACCATGTTTCGTGTGATGTGCTTGAGAGTGGGAGCGCCCATGAGTCGCATGACCATCTCGAGCTCGTCGCGGAAGAGCTTGATCAAGTGGTCGACACCGTCGACACCATAGGAAGACATGGCAAAGAGGGCGGGGCGGCCGATGCCGACGCCCTTTGCACCGAGGGCAATGGCCTTGAAGATGTCGCTGCCGCGACGAATACCACCATCGACGTAGACCTCAAAGTTCTTGTCGAGCTGCTCGGCACGCAGAGCATCCATGACCTCGGCAAGGATTTCAATGGCCGAGGGGGCAAAGTCGAGTTGGCGGCCACCGTGGTTGGAGAGCACGACGCCCTGCAAGCCTGCCTTGGCGGCCAGCACGGCATCCTCTGCAGTCTGCACACCCTTGAGCAGGATGGGCATCTTGGTAATCGAACGGAACCACTTCATGTCCTCCCACGACAATGACGGGTCGATGAAGCTCGAAATCGCGCGCGCTGCACCAGAGCTGCGGTCCACTTGGGTATGGCTGCGCTCAATCTCATCCGGCGCCTCGTCCTCGTATTTTTGTCGCATGTCCTTTTCGCGGCGGCCTAATGCCGTAAATTGAAAAAAAAAACGAGGAAAAAGTAATGAGATTGGCTCATTTTCTCTCGTTTTCTCGTTTTTCTCTCTCTGTGTGTCTTACCAAGCTGGGGAGCATCGACGGTGATAAACAGGCCCTTGATGCCGCGCTTTTCGGCGTGTTCCACAAACTTTTTGCTGACGTCGCGGTCGGAATTGACGTAGAGCTGGAGCCATTGGGTCTGTTGGGGTGTGGCGGCGTCGACAATCTCGTCAAAGGAGCAAGAGGCGAGGGTGGGCACCATCTGGATGAGGTTGTTCTTGGCACAGGCCTTGGTCAGGACGGTCTCGCCCTCGGGATGGCCCAGCTTGGCCAGGGCCGTGGCCGTGATATACAGGGGCATGGAGGTCTTGGTGCCGAGCATGGTCGTCGACATGTCGACGTCCTTGACATTGACCAAGACGCGTGGGCGCAGCCAGATGCGGTGGAACGCGCTGTGGTTCTCGCGCATCGTCACCTCGTCGTCCGAGCCAGACGAATAGTACGCCCACGCTGCAGGACTAAGGATATTCTTGGCCACACCTGGATGGAAAACATGGGTAAATAATAAGATAAAAAAATCGCTTCTTTGCCCTTACTTTCAAAGTCGAACGAATTGTACATTTCGCTCAAATTGGGCTTGTTCTTGTGAGCAATGCGCAGACGCTTTTCCTCGGCCGATTCGACCTTTGGCTGCTTGGCCAGCGATTGCTTGTCAATCTCACCAAGGCACACCTCAGGGGGCAGGAAGCGATCAATGATGTCGGGCGGATGGATCGGCTCAAACGCCTTGGTGGCGTCCATGCCGGCATACTTTAGGATGATCTTTTGACCGCCAGGGTGCTCAGGCAAGAACTTGGTCAAGTCATACACCTTGCCATGCAAAATCACCCACACGTCGTCTGACAAATAGCAAAAAAAAAAAAAAAAGGCAGCGCGGTCAGTAACAGTTGCAAAAAAAACAGGGAAAGAGACAAAGAGGCCAGGGCCACAGCCTTCTCCTTTTGCCAGTCGCTTTCTTTTACCTTTTTTGTTGTGCTTAGAAACTTCTTCAGCGCTCAGCACCTTCATGGTATCAGTTGTAGCAATGTAAGAATAAGAGTAAGAAATAAAAAAAAAGAAAAAAAAGCGGGGAAGAGAGAAAAAAAATGAGAGGTCTTAAAAAGCAAGCTCTCAAACCTTGTTCCATGCCAGCCTGCTTGCCTACTTTTGGGACCTAGGCGGGTCCACCAATCAGAACGCACATCTCTCGGACAATTTTCTTTTTTTTGACGGTTCTCACGACAGTGTGCAAGATTTGCTCGCTTTTTTCTTTCAGGGGGTGGTGCAAAAGGGCGACTGCGCGGGCTGGCTCGGGCCCTGTGGCGACTAGCGCACTCACACACTATCAAATCAGTGCAGAAAAATCATGCAGCATCTTGGGTTAAGTCATTTTCCGAAAAAAACCGGCTAAAAGTACACCAGAAAAAGCTCATTCGTTACACCATGCTTGCAAATGAGGCGAAAAAATATAAGAGGGTGGTGCCCACCGATTGCCCGGAGAGGGAGGGGGGCATGCATGCGCTGCCATGCGTCGTCATCGCCAAAAGAGAAAAATAAGAAAGAAAAAAAAAAGAAAAAAAAAAGTTGCAATGCCCTCGCAACACGTATTTTACAATACCAGTCAGGCGTCGCGCTCTTGTCTCCATGAGGATGGATAACATTGCAATGCGCAAGAGCCATCATGGTGCCAAAATTAGCCATGAAGCCGCATCTGACGCGTACAAATGCCGCCATTGGCCCGTGTCACTGATCCCATTCGTGACAACTGGCTAGGAATGCACCTTTTGGCACTGGCAGTGCGGAGATCAAGAGCTCTTGATGCGGTGATGCGTGATGGCCATGAAGTGGAAAATGATGCGCAGGGGGGTCAGGATGAATAAATCCCAGATGAATTGGGCAGGCGACCACGTTTTTTTTATTGCGCTTGCCTTTTCTTTTTCCTTTTTTTTTTTTTTTTTTCCTTTCTCTCTTTTTTTTTACCGCCACTTTTCACGACGTAATCTATTGCCACCTCTTATTTATCCCTTTGGCGAGCGGTCTGTTCTAATTTATTCACCATGGCGAACGCTTCCCCCATGTCCTTGCACGACTTGCGGAACAATATCGACTTTGCCACCGTGACACAATTCCTCCATATCTTTCAATTCGCCTTTAAGCCTTGGCCGCAGATCACCGACAATTACCAGGCGTTTCTCAATGCGCACCGCCTGCAGCCCGACGACGACTATGTGTTTGCCACCGAGGTAAACCAACGAGACCACCCTGCATGGCGGTTCAGTGGCTACACTGCAAGGGTGTTTTGTCTTTTTTATTATTTGTGGAGCAGCTTCTCAGGTTGTTTTGTTGCTTAGGACTTTGAAGAGATGTTTCTTGATCCAGGCAAAAGCGTCTTTTTGGAAGATCTTATTGTGCGCATGCTGCGCACGCTCACGCGCAATCGGCTCATTAGGTGAGTGGCTGCCAATTGGGCACACAACAAGAAAAAAAAAGACGCCTGACCCTTGTGTCTTGTTCTTAGTGCCAGCACCTGGCAACGCTACCTGGCCCGGGAATTTGACAAGCGCGTCGGTCGGCAAGACAATCCATTCCGTGCGCAGCACGATGGCGATGACGACGAAAAAAAGCCGATTAATGACGTCAAAAAGGAAGAAAGCGACGTAAAGGCGGAAGATGAGCACGACGACGAGCCTGTCGCCCACGACGACACTCTCATTTCTTTCTACGACCTGCCAATGACGACGCGTCTTCAAGTGTTGCATGAATTATGCGAGGTACGCGTCCAAAACACGCGATTTGGTCGTTTTTTTTCTTTTTTGCTCATTTCTTTTGTTTATCTAGTGGCAACTCGACAGTCCCGAGCGCCTGCGTGAGCACCTCGACGACGAGGACCAGCGCTCATGGGTAAGGTTTGCCATGGTTGCACGCGACGCGTCGTGTTCACCCTTTTTTTTGCTTTTTAGCGCGTGGATCCTGTGGGATTTGACGCCAAGGGAGACACGTACTGGCTGTTTGATGACAATCGGCTGTACGTCGAGTCTGAGGAGCCACCTAAGAAGAAACCCAAGAAGAAAGCGGCACGTCGTCGCGCGACACCAAAGTCACGCCGCAACACACGCGCTACGCGTGGCTCCGTGGACGATGCCGATGTCGATGATCACGACGGTGCGCAAGACCAGGACGAAGATGACGCATGGGTGCCCTGGAAAATGGTAAAAAAAAAAAAGTCATGTTGTTACCGCAGCATACAAACGTGTCCCTTTTTTTTTTGTTTCTCTCTATTTGACACTTTAGATGTGCATGTCATCCGACGATTGGAAGGCATTCCCTGCGCGATTTGCAGATAGCCAGCACGTGGACGAGCGGCGGTTCTACAAGCTGCTGACGGGCGATCTTGTGGAGCGCGTTTTGCCTGCAATTGAAGAGAATGAGATGGAACGCGCCAAAAAGCAGCAGCAAGCCGCGCGCAAACGCAGCTCGCGAATCATGGTGCGCGAATTGGAGGCGCTCGAGCAGCAGCAGATCAACATGGCGATGCGCGCGTCGGCAGCTGATGGCGAGCCCGAGCTGTCGCGCAGCGAAAAACGCCGTTTGCAGCGCGAACAAGAAGAAAAGGAGCGTCAATCGCGTGCGCGACAGGAACGCGCCATGGAACGCGAGCGCAAATTGGCCGAGCAACGCGAATTGGAAGAATTGATGGCGACAAAGGCCAACCTGGAACGCGAGCGCCGGCTCTTGCAGCGAACAGGCGCGTATTTCCCCAACGACAGTGACGAATTGGACATCACGTCCACGGCGCCCGATTTCCCGCTCCTGGAAACACCCGTTGCCGAGCCCGTTGTCGACGACAGGAAGAAGAAAAAGGGCAAAAAGGACAAAAAGGACAACAACGCCAAGGGCAAGAAAGACAGCAAAAAGCCCCGCAAGAAAAAGGCAACCGACGATGCCAATGGCGAGCCGCCCAAAAAACGCAAGCGCAGGACCAAGGCACAAATGCTTGCCGACGCGCAAAAAGACGAAGAGGACGATGTTTGGATGTTCCGCTGCCTCTGTGGCGTCCAAGGCCAGAATTTGGTAAAAAGAAAAAAGAAAAAAAAAAGCAACCCATTGGACGCTAACGCTCGCGTTTTTCTTGTATTTCCTAGGACGACGGGGAGCCGATGGTTGCGTGTGAAAAGTGCAGCGAGTGGCAGCACATGGCGTGTCTTCAGAAATCGCACCAGATACCCACAAATGCGGCTGCATTGGAAGCATTTACGTTTGTGTGTCATCGATGTCTTTCCGAAGAGGAGCGCATGGATGTGGATATTGACAGCGTTGCGGACAATGCCTCGCGACCGCCTCTTCAACTCAAATTACAGCTCCAATCGCCGTCTACGCAGCCATTGCCTCGTGCACCCGCGCCTGCTCCCGTTTCCACGCCGCCACCACCTCAACACCACGCGCCTCACGCGCCTTTTTATGCTCACGCAAATCATCCACCAATGGCAACTCCTGCTCGTCCTCCGTACCATGAATCGCATGCATACCATCAAAATCAGCCGCATCATCACCATCCTTATCGCCCCACCGCTCCCGCTGCTCCAAGTGCGCCGATGATACATTCGTCGACTCAATTGCCAAAGTCGTCGACGGTACCAATGCCTCACTCGGGCTCGCCTGTCCTGCGCCTTCCTGCCTTGCACACACTTGCCAATGCCGCCACTCAGCATATGCCCCCAGCATCGGACATGAGGACACATGTCCCTGCCGCCCCACGCCCACAATTGAACACTCAACATACTTCTCCTCCTCAGCCGCAGCCGCCAATTCACGCGTCAAACGCGTCGCAAATGCCGCGTGAACCTGTTCGTCCTTCTTTCGCCCCATCGGATGCCACGAATCACACGCCACATGCGCCATCCTCTTTCCCGCAGCAACCAGTGACCCGTCCAATTCCTTCATCGCCACCTCAACAGCCATTGACGCGCCCAATTCCTCCATTGTCCCCTCAACAACCATCCCAGGCACCCGCGCAGTCTTGGACGCGCCCACCCGCTCCCGCACCACCCGTGTCGACTGCTAATGGCCATCACCATTCTCAAGGAAATGGGTCAAATGTGGTGAAAGAGCTCGTCGCACCTTCTGCGCCTGCAATGTCACCACCAACGTTGCCGCCCATCCAGCTTCCAAGCATGGCGTCACCATCATCAGCACCCAATGCACCCCTGAAAATGCCTCCGGCACCGTCGCTTCCTCCATTGACCTCGGCAGCCGCCACATCGGCGCCACCAATGCCTCCCTCCTCCTCCAATACATCCTCCACGCATGTCTCGCATCCATGGCAGCAATAATCAATTAGAATAAGCACATCTTTTCTCCTCCCCCCTCCCCTTTTCTAGATCACCCAATAAAACGCCGCACTTTTTTTTTCGGTTTCTGTTGCTTTCTGGATCGCATTGACATTGAGCTGCCGCAGCCAATCAAGGACGGAGAATGACTCATGGTGTGACATGCCTTGTCAGGCCCCGACACTATATGGCAAAGCTCGGAAACGGGCTGCCAAAATCTTTTTAAACAACAAAAAAAAAAAAAAAGTTTGGCGCCCCTCTTTTCTTTTTCTTTTCCACATAAAACCAACAGACAACCTTTTACCATGTCCGAACCCACCGAGCCCACCCAAGAAAAGCCAAAGGAAGAATTCTTCGAGTAAACACGAAAAACACCACACCAAAATCGCCAAAATCGACATTTTTTTTAACGTTTTTTTTTTTTCTGTGGCAGCGACGAGGGCAAGCCTATTTCCAAAAAGGCGTTCAAGAAGCTCCAAGCCGCCAAAGAAAAGGAGGCCAAAAAGGCGGCCACGGCTGCCAAGCTCGCTGCTGAAAAGGCTGCGCGCGAGACCAATGTAAGCTTTTTTTTTTTTTCTTCCTTATTTTCTTGTTTTGTGGGTCTGACCCGGGTTGGTGGGTGTTTTTTTTTTTTTTTTTTTGTTTGTTTTTCTGCTCTTTAGGATGTGTCCAAGGACCTGTATGGCAAGCTTCCTTTGAACCAGTCGCAACAGCGCACCGGTAAGGACACCAGAAACACCAAAATGGGAGGAAGGAGCTAATTTACTTGTTTTTTTTGTTGTTTTCCAGGTGCCAAGCGTGAGAATGTGCTTGATCTGCATGGTAATCGTCATGGCGACACGGTGTTGATTCGCGCGCGTCTGCACAAGACGCGTCCGACGAGCAGCAAGCTGTGTTTCTTTGTGTTCCGCCAGGGTGTGTCCACGATCCAGGGCGTGATGGCTGCGGACGACAAGGTGATCAGTCGGCAGATGGTCAAGTACTGCCAGGGCGTGAGTGCGGAATCCATTGTGTTGATTGAAGGCAAGGTGCGCAAGGTGGAAGAAGCGATCACCAGCTGCAGCGTGTCGGATGCCGAATTGGACATTAGCAAGTTCCATGTGATTGCCGAGGTCAAGGAGCGTCTGCCTTTCACGATGGAAGACGCGCAGCGCCACGAGGCGGAGGCCAAGGAAGGCGAAGAGGCCAGCCAGGCGGCGCCGCGTGTGTTGCTTGACACGCGCCTGGACAACCGCGTGTTGGACCTGCGCACCACGACCAACAACGCCATCTTCCGCCTGCAGTCGGCCGTGTGCCTTTTGTTCCGCGAATTCCTCCTGGAGCGCAACTTTGTCGAGATCCACTCGCCCAAGCTCCTCGGCGCCGCGTCCGAAGGTGGCGCCAACGTGTTCAAGGTCTCGTACTTTGAACGTGACGCATTCCTCGCCCAATCGCCCCAATTCTACAAGCAAATGTGCATTGCCGCCGACTTTGACCGCGTCTTTGAAATCACCCCCGTGTTCCGCGCCGAAAACTCAAATACGCATCGCCACATGACCGAATTCACCGGCCTCGATCTCGAAATGGCCTTTGAGGAGCACTACCACGAGGTCGTCGACGTCCTCGACGAATTGCTCACCTACATCTTTGCCAACCTCAAGAAGCGCTATGCAAAGGAAATTGAAGCCGTCCAGCGCCAATATCCCTCCTCCAACTTCGAGTTCCTCGACAAGACCCTGCGCCTCTCTTACAAGGAGGGTGTCAAGATGCTGCACGATGCTGGCATTGAACAGGGCGAATTGGAGGATTTGAGGTAAAAAAAAAATGAGAGAAAAAGCGAAAACAGAGAGAAAAAAAAAAAAGGAATCAAACGAGAGGCATCCATCGTGTTGAATTGTACATCGCGTCTCACGCGTCTTTTCTTCTTTCCCCCCTTCCCCCACCCACAAATAGCACGGCCAACGAAAAGATGCTCGGCAAGCTCGTCAAGGAAAAGTACAACACCGACTTTTACATTTTGGACAAGTTCCCTCTGGCGGTGCGTCCCTTTTACACGATGCCCGACCCCGAGAACCCCGAGTACTCCAACTCGTACGATTTCTTCATGCGTGGTGAGGAGATCTTGTCTGGTGCGCAGCGTATTCATGACGCCGACCTGCTGCAGGAGCGTGCAAAGGCCCACGGCGTCGATGTCAGCACCATCCAGCCCTACGTCGATGCCTTCAAGATTGGCGCGCCTCCTCACGCCGGTGGTGGCATCGGTCTCGAGCGTGTTCTCATGTTCTTCCTCGACCTCGGTAACATCCGCCGAACAAGCCTCTTCCCTCGCGACCCCCGTCGTCTCGCCCCCTAAGCACCCTGCCCATAGATTCTTTTTCCACACTCCCTCTCTCTCTTTTATGCCATCTGTTGCTGTGTTTAATACAAATAGACGCGAACATTCGGATTTTTTTTTGATTTTTTTGATTTTTGTGCATGATGGTGGCCAATTGGAAGCACCAGTGGATCACCAGTGGAGATCAGGAAAAAGAGGCACGAACATGAAAAAGAGTGCGAATGCCTAAAGAAATTTGTGTGCTTTGTCACAAATGCACCATTTTCACGATGTGTTATCGTTTTTTTTTTTTTTTTTTTTTGCCAAAGACTACGGGATGCTCGTTGCACCGCACGTACAACAAAGCCTTGCAGTCACCTTTTCATTTTTTTTTACGCTTTCTTAGGGCCGCATTTCTTGTTTCCTCTTTCTTTTATGTTTTTTGAGGCTCAATTGAGCAACCAGCCTGTTTTGTGAACGCCCGTCGACTCGAGCACGGCGGCCACATGGGGTCTTTGATCATAGAAACGTTGCGATAAATAATATGCGCATTAAATGTAATTGGACGGCATTATGAAATTCGTACCTAAACTTCAGAGTTTTGCCCATTTTGCAGCTCACCAGGACACATCACCATGAATTAGACAAGTCCATGCTGATGCTTTGTATGCAATCATCGGTGTTTACACGCCGGTAGCTGATGCAATGGAAGTAAACCCCCCTCATCCACCAAGATATGGCGATAAATACTTTATTTTCTCAGCGATGGCGACTGACTATAGTCAGCCTACAATACGCTTTTATTTTTTTTTAAAAAAACACGTGTGCCCACAGAACTTGGGTCATACCTGCAAGGCTCGTATAAGAAAACAAGTGCAATTCGCCGTTTGCGTGTCTCAAGGCATCAACGATGGGCCTGTTTGCCGTCGATGACGCGTGAAGGGTTGTGTGTGCCATAGCTTCATCAAATTCTATGAGGATGGGGGCATTCAGAGCAAATTGAGAGCCATTTGGCGCGTGCTGCCCACGGATTTCATGCCTGTGCACTGCACAATTGAAAATGAGGGCCATTTGACGCGATGGAGATATACCTGTCAATCAAAAGAAACGCGTTAATGCATTTGTGTTAGTCTTACCAGGTCATTGGAAATGGATCGCGCGTTATGGCGAGGCATTTGGCGCGCTTTTCTGCGGCGAATCGCGCGTATTGAGGGCTGAGCACCATTGTGCGACACGAGTGGCTGGAAAGATAAAAGAAAAACAGGGTTGCAAAGGGCCGTGGAAATTGCCTGGAAAAAAAAGGGGGCACAAATGGGACAAAACAAGTGCACACACTCCTCCAAATGGGAAGCCGATGAAGCGAGCAAGTCGATACGAACATGGCGACATGGTTGCTGCGCTCCGCTGTGGGAGGTGGCCGCTGACAAAAGCGAACGGAGAGGACGTTTAAAATAATTTTATGGCGAAGAAGATATTGCGCGCTGGAGACCGAGTAAAAACAATAAACAAAACTGAGAAGGGCGGTCTTGGACGACGGATTTTTCAATTGCAGAGAGACGCGACGCGTGTTTCCAAGATGAAAAGGTGTGTCGTTCCAGTGTAGTGACGGGAGGAAGAAAAAAAAAAGATGGACTTGGGGCGTATGGGGAGCTGCATGACACTAATTTTGGTTAAAAAAAAAAAGAGAAATCACACTTTTTGAGAGATTCGAGGGCGCCAGGGGCAGGATCAAGGGAATGGGGAGAGAAGGGGAGAAAAGATGTGAGACATGTGTATGTGGAATGAGTGGATTTAGGGGCCTGAAAGGGGAGGGGGGAGGGAGTCAGCATTTAATAAGGCGAACGAGGGCGAGGATAGGGATCATATCTGGGAGGAGGAGGGCGACGGTCGTATCTGTCCTGGTAGCGGTCGTAGCGATCGTAGCGGTCATAGCTGCGGCCACCACCGCCACCACCACTGCCGCCATAACGATCGCGGTCGCCACCACCGCCACCACCACCACGGTCGTATCGATCATAATAGTCGTACGGGCGATCATAGGGACGATCGTAGCCACGGGGAGGGCGGTCGTAGCGCGATTCGCGGTAGCGATAGTCACGAGGATCCATACGGTCTCCTGAAATCAAATGAAAACGCGTGTTAGACCCCAGAGTTCTGGACCCAATTCCATGGTCAAACACGTGGCTTACGTCGTCCTCGCTTGGGAGGGCCATGGTAGCGGCCGGGTGTAGGGGTGCGCGCCTTGGAGCGCTTGGCCTAAAGAAAAAAAAGGAGCGTGCAAAAAAAAACAGAAATGGTGGTGAATTCGAGAAACTGACGATCAACAAGCGCGCTTTTTTCTTTACCTTTTCGACGGTGATGTTGCGACCATCAATTTCCTGGCCGTTCATGGCATCAATGGCGCGGTCGGCATCCTCGGCACTAGCCATTTGAATGAAACCAAAGCCACGCGACTCGCGCGAATGCGGATCGTACATGATCTCGACCTTGCGCACGGAGCCATGCTTGCTGAACAGATCCTCCAGCGTCTGATTCTCCGTCTTGTTGGCGAGACCCGTCACAAACAAATTGTCACCAGGATTGATGTCCTCTTCTTGACTAAAAAAAGGGGGAGCAATGTCAGGCAAAAAAAAAAAGACATTTAAATAAAAAAATGGGCCAATGCTTACTAGTCGGGCTCCATACGGTCTCTTGAGGGCGATCGGCTACGATATCTGCTTTCACGGCGGCCATTGGCAGGCGAGCGCGAGCGCGACAGGCTGCGAGGGGGGCTGCGACGTCTCTCATCAGAGGCACGGCGATCTGGGAATAACAAACAATAAGAAAAACAGCGTTAGCGCAACCGCACCACGTTGATATCTCCACGCACAGTGCATTAAATCGTGTCTTTTAGTCCCAATTCCATGTATTTCCCCTCTTTTTTGTCGTTTTGTGCGTCCCACTCACCACTCATAGTGTATACTTGGCAAAAAGAAAAAAAAAAAAAAAGTGGGAAAGAAGGACGAGACAAGCAAAGTGGCAGAATTTCGGCCCATCAAATAGAATGGTCGTCAGCATATTCTTGGCCAATCAGCGCCTAGCTGGGACTGTCTTTTTTTGGATCAGCCCAGCGGGCTTGGACTTTTTTGCCCAATTTCGCCCAGGTGTCGCGTTTCAAACACATCTGTCGCTTTCTTGTGCAACCTTGCCCCGTCCTGTCAGTACGGCCAAAAAAAAAAGAAAAAAAGAGAGGAGGTGTTGCGGCCCATGCGCCTTGCTGCAAGGCGGCAAACAAAAAAAAAAAAAAATCGGTGCCGATGGCATCGGTGATGGGCCGTGATCGACAGTCCAGGGCATAGATTATGTGGCAAAAGACGCATCACGCTATTAGATCGCGCCTGCGGGGCCTAGGCACACCGGGCGCAGCCAATGCACAAAAATTGCGTAAAATCGACTTTTTTTTCGCGTTTAAGCGCGTCATTTAGTTGCTGTTTTTTTTTTTCGCGCTGCGTTTCTAGAGGACACGTCAAGCTTTGGTTTGGATCTAGACAAAAGCCCCAAAGGTCTGTTCTAGAAAAAGTATTTGATATATCATTCAAAATCGCTTAAAAAAAATGACGAATCACGTGATTTGCAACAAGTCGATAGGCAAAAAAATAGTTGACGCGGTCGCGTCTTTTGTCATGAGCATCATTAGGTCCGAGTTTGGGATAATTTATAAATTATTTTCGTGGGATGCATTGTAAACAAATGTTAAACGTGAATTGTCATTAAAAAGTGAGCAACCAAAGGCCTGCAGCGTCTCGAAATGCCTCCCAGAGTGAAAAGGCTGTTGCGAAACCTTATGTCGAGCGTATTTTGTGGCCACCCAGAGGCATTGAGGCGCATCACACGCAAATCAAAATTTTGTGATGACAAGCTCCCCGAATTTTTTTTTTTGAAATACGGGTCCTCCAAATCGTGCCAAACTCCCATACAAGGTGAATCCTATGGAGAAACCGCGAAAAACGTCAAAAAAGAGAGGGATCGACCTGCAGGTTGGTGAGCAATTCGTGATTAAAGGCAAAACTTCAAAGGCGAATGACAGGAGAAAAACGCGCTCATAGAACCGTGCGGATGCGTCTATTAGCAAGAGAGACTTCAGATGCATGGATTTGATTACGAACAGACGCGCGTTAGTCGACGCTTGACGCGGTTTAAGACGTGTCGTAAATTATATATGATTTTCAAACCGCGTCAAACATGCCAATAAATCACTTTTTTGCATTGATCACTGATGTCCAAGTATGCAGCGAGCCACGCTCATTCTGATGGTGTGTGGTTCACGGAGATGTAGACATTTTTCGTGGAGATGACCTTGAGTCGAAAACAAGACATAAAATGCTGTTTTCGGCAGAACCCGTCGATGGACCCCTGGTTTTTATGGCCTTTTCATCTGTGAATAGACGCCATTTACCATATGTATGAATGACGTGGCGATTTGCGGACCTTGGTTTCGCCATTTTCAATTCGTTGACTGTAGCCCTTTGAAAATCCGTGATTTTTGCTCAATTCTGAAAATCGTCACTGCTCGGCATCCAGCGATCCGTTCTCTCTCAAATTTGGACCGGTTGTTCTCCTGGGCATGGAACGTGATGGCAACAAGCTTGGGGCGTGCAAGCGCGTCGCAAGCTTCTCAAATCGCGTGTTTTCAGCCATTGCGACAAATGACGACAAAACCAGTCTACCCGTGGGGCATCTTTATTTTATTTTACGCCACGACGCTTGCTTTACAAGCGGGCGTTCTTGGGGAAGTACTTCATGGCCTGGCGCACGCCGAGGTCGGCCATGATCTCCTCGGAGCCACCGAGAATCGCACTAAACTTGTACGTGCGCTGCAGGGTCTCGATGCGGCGGCCCATGCCGGTCTTTGTGATGGCTCTGCAGCAAGAAACAAGACAAAACGAGCACGTTGAACAAAATAAAGATACTAAAAAAAACGAAACATTACCTGCCACCAAAGATTTGGCACGCGTCGTCCGAGACATTGTGCAACATGCGCGTCATTTGGTACTTGCAAAGGGCCAGAGGACCGGCGAGCTTCACAGACTGCTCGGCGTACGACATGTGGTTCATCTGGTACGTCAGGTTCTCAAGCCAATTGTGCATGGCCTCCATTTGGGAAATCTGCATAATAAAAAGGGCGCGTCATTAGCAAATGAATCTTCATGATACGTCTTGATGGGCATTTTAGGACGCGACAAGGCACATAATGGACGCGCTTTTGGACGCGTTTCGACCGGGGTGAGGAAAATCCAAAAACGCGTCCTATCCGTGTTTTTCGACGTATTCTGCTTCCCCAGTGTCCGTTTGTGCCTCCAATTATGCCGATGGCGTGCCAATGCCTTGTTTTCTGGAGGAAGGATGCGGGACTTACCATGCCAGCAAGCTTGTTGCGGATGACGGGTTGGTCGATCAGGCGCTTGCCAAAGACCTTGCGCTGGTTTGCCCACTTGAAACAGTCCTCAATGACAAGGCGTGCGGCCATGGTGGCACCGCAAAGCATGATGTAGCGCTCATGGTTGAAATTGGCTAAGAAAAAAAAAAGTGCGATGAGATGGAGGTTGCATGGCTGAATTTTCTTCTTACACAAGACGACCTTGAAACCTTGGTTCTCCACACCGAGCAAGTTCTCAATGGGCACCTTGACGTTTGTAAACTCGACGTAAGCTAATCCAAAAAGAAAAAAAGGAAAAAAAGCATGTCAATGGGGTCACAACCGCGAAAGAAGCAAATCATCGTGCTTACCCGTGCCGGCGGACGCGGCGGACGATGTCTTAATTTGCTTGGTTTCGACGCCCTCGGTGCGCTCGATGAGCAGCATGGAGATGCCCTTGTCGGTGCGCACGGCGGTCGAGATGTAATCGGCGAATTGGCCGTTGGAAATCCACTTCTTAACGCCATTGACAATGTAGTGCGAGCCGTCCGCAGACAACTTGGCGGTCGTCTTGATGTTGGCGACGTCCGACCCCTGTTTTTACCAAAAAAAAAAAGAACATACGATATGAACACGCAAAAATTCCAAAGAAGGGCTGTTTTTGCTTACGGTGTAGGGTTCGGTGATGGCCAATGCCATGCGCTTCTTGCCAGAGAGCACCTCGGGCACGACCTAGGTTTGCCAAAAAGAAAAAGTGACATGTCAGCATGAATGTTTGTATTTTTTTCCCAAGGGGGCGTGTATTGCCGTTGCTACACAATGGCCATTTGTCAAGGTGTATTTGCTTTTTCAAGCGTTTGGCATGGCAGCCGGCGTGTCACAAGGGGACGCGATAAAGTTACGCGCTCGCGGGGTTCTCACGCCTGGGACATCTCGTAACACGTTTTCCCCACGCTTGCCCGCTTTTTTCTCGCTTTTTTCTTTTTTTTTTACGACTCACCTTGGCCTTGACATGGGGCTTGGCAAAGTTGATGACGGTGGGCAACGAAATTGTCATGCCGCCCAAGACACCCGTGCCTGATATCATCAAGAAAATGATGAAAAGAAAAAACGCGTCATGCGTGTGAGTTTTGGGCCGATTTTTTGTATATTTTTTTTCGCCTTTTTTTTTTTCCTTCTCCATCCTCTGTCTTACCGGTGCCGGGGGTGGACCAGCGCGCAAATTCCTCGTGGACGATCATTTCGTAGAAATAGTCGTATTCCTCGGGCTGAATGCCACCAGGCAATTGGATGGTGGGGATGAGGCGCACAGCGTCGGGGCCAATGTTGGCGGCAAGGAGGCCATAAGAGCCGAGCTTTTGCATGAATTCGTCCGAGGGGCGGTCACCGGTGGTCTCGTACTCTTCGGCCTCCTGGCGCATGGAATCGAGGACCTTGCGGACGGCGATGCGGAATTCCTTGTGGCGTTCCGTGAAATAAGGCGATTTGTAGCCCATGAAGAAGCTGGACTCGCCGTAAGGGATCTTGCTCAGGTCACCGGCCTGGTACATGTGGATTTGGGGCTCCTCGTTGGCAATGGAGCCAATTTTGTACCGATTGTACTTGAGGAGAACATCCTGCTTGTGCATGCTGTAAAAAGCATCGGTGGCATCCTTGCCAGCGACTTCCAACAATGGGAACAGACCGCCAGGGTGCATATCCACAAAGCGCGTAATGTCATAGACAACCGTGTCAATGATGATCCACATGTCTTCCTCGGACGCATGGCGCGCCACTTCTTCGCGAGTAAATGTCTTGGACATGATCAATATAAGGTGAAAGAGGGGGGAGGGGAAGCAATTGAGGTAGAAATGAAATAAAAAAGAGAGGCAAAAAAAAAAAAAAAAAGACAGCAAGCGGACACTTTTTTTTTTTTGTGGACGGGTGAACCTTTCACAGCGATCAACTGCTCTCACGTAATAGGATTCCCAATTCAGCCAGAATGGGATTTTTTTTTGCGGGGAAAGGTTGTCCAGCATCAGGCACAATTGGCCCAATGATCTGGCACCGCACAAAAAAAAACAGTGGGGTTCCGCATTTGGAAGGCTTAAACTTGTGCGCCTTTGCCTCCCCCCTTTTTTTTTCTGCTTGCCCAGCTATTCCTTGACTTGCAAATGGCCATGCGTCTTTGCCATTCATCTTACGAAATGCCAAAAAGACCACCGTTTTTCCTTTTTCCATTTTTATCATTGCCCTGGACAGCTCAACCTCGCCGTTGAGCGGCCGAGACAAAGGTTCAGCGTGTCTCGCTAAGCTCTGCTGCGTTCTATGAAGCGTCGGGATAGCCAGGACCTGTGCAGACCGCTGTTGCCTAGTAAAACGCACCACGGTCGTTCTATTTCGGCACGTGCATTTGCTCTCGCGATCATTGCGTGCCTACTTTTTTATATTTTGCCCAAAACAAGGCATGCACTGACTTGTGACGAAAAGGGGGCAAGATAGAGAAGAGAGAAGAGAGAAGGAATGCGACGTGCATCTGGAAAGATGCAAAGCTGAGGCTTTTTTTTTTTTTATGCAGCCGCTCACCTGGTCTCTCTCAACAAGATGAGGATTGTGCCAACGGCATGGGCGCGTGGCCACTCCCTCTCTTGTACTTTTTTTGCCTAAATTTGGAGCGAGAATGGATGAAAAATATCGGCATAGATGGACATGCGCAGATCGCGCTAGCCCTTTTCAATGACAGCCCGTTACATCTTTCAATCAATTGACCATTGCCTGGATCACGAGTTGAGATGGGCGTGGTCTCGCCATCCTCACGGGTGTCCTGAAGCTGACCATTGCCGCCCGCAATATATGACAAAAAGTTTTAAACGAGCATAAAAAAATAAGATAAAAAAGATGAAAAAATGGGGAGATCTGTGGTCCTTGACGACGGGAAAGCACATCGTGGTGGAAAAAAAAAGCTCTCGTTTTCCCAATTCCATGGGCTGGAAGGCGGGTTACACACAAAAAAAGAAGGATCCACCAAGGAACACAGAAAATCAAACAATTATCATCCGTGGTGTCCGAGCGTGTGGGTGCTCACAAGCAGATCCATCGCGTGTCGGAGTGTCGTCGTACCGCGCTCGTGCCAGCAAGGGCCGCGGGTTTGTGGGCGTGTTTGGGACCGACGATTGTGTGCATGAAGCAGTGTACAAAGGAGGGGCGAGAGCGCGACGCTCCGTCACGGATCACGCCTCTCGGTAGCCCTTTTTTTTCTTTTGTTTACAAAAGGGGGCAATGAAAATTGGTTGATCCCTTTTTGATGGAGTGTTTCGGGATTTGCTTGTTTGTTTTGGGGCTCGAGAAAGGGGGGAGGAGAGGGCAAACGCGCCGTTTGGCTCACTTCCGACGGTGAGGGCCCCCCGTTTGCCATGTGCACTTTTGGCAAAAAAGGACGATCTCATTGGCTCCATGTTTTATTTATGCATCCAGGAGAGAGATGAGTGAGAAAAGAGAGAGAAAGGAGGCACAGAGCGCACCTCCTAAAAAAAAAAAGTGGCAAAAAGGTAAATAAAACGTGTTTGGCTCCTTTGACCCCACTGTTGCCTTGCTGTCTACTTTCTCTCTCTCTCTCTCTTTTTTTTTTCTTTTTTTTCTTACCACATTACAGGTTTCTCTTCTCATTGGTTCTCTCCCAATTCTTATTGTTTGAATGAAGGCGATCTCAGCATCCTTTAAGACTCATTTTATCCGGTCATCGACGCCCACCGTGGTTGAGACCGCGCCATCGCCGTTGCCCGACACGCGCCGCGCAGCAGCAGAGCAACATGAGGCAGCAGCAGCAGCAGCGCCTCCACGCAAGGCACCGTCGCCACCACAGCGCACACCATCCGCTCGCGAGCATGCACCATCGACGTCTTCAAAGTCGGCGGCCAAACTCGTCAATCACGAGGGATTGCTAAATGGCATTGGACCCTATCATTTTATCCGGCCGCTGGGCAATGGCAAATTCAGCAAGGTTATGCTGGCCAAGCATCAAAAGACAAAGAAGCTCGTGGCCATTAAGGTAGACAGCAAAAAGAAAAAAAAATGAAAAAAAAAATCGACACGCGGCGGCGCGCGAGACGGCGGAGTGAGGAATTGGATGATCGAGGGGGAAGGGGCAAACGAAAGGGTGGAGCGAAGAAGCGACTTGTTGATCAATCGACATGTTAGATAAAACAAACAGAACCTGCTGACCCATTTTCCTCCTTTCCCGCCTATCCCCCCTCCCTCTATTTTTTTTTTTTTTTTTAGATCATCGACAAGTTGGTGCATGATTTTCGCGTCATGTCACGGCTGGTGCGTGAGATTCACCTGATGGAGTTGCTCGAACACCCAAACATTGTGAAATTGTACGAGACGTTTGAGACGTGCGACTCGCTGTTTCTTGTGATGGAATACATCCATGGGCAAAACCTGGATGAGTATTTGCATGCACGCGCCGGGGCGTTGCCTGAATCGGAAGCGCGCCACCTCTTCCGGCAACTGGTCCAAGCCGTGCATGTGTGTCACCGCCATTGGATTGTGCACCGTGATCTCAAGACGCCCAATATTATGATCGCCGACCCCACGCCGGAGTGCCCACAACCCGTCCTCAAGCTCGTCGACTTTGGCCTGGGCAATCGCTTTGGGTTGCAGCGCCTCAAGACCATCTGTGGCTCCATGTTGTACTACAGCCCTGAAATCATCAGCAATCAGAAATATTATGGCCCAGAGGTCGATTGCTGGTGCCTTGGCATTGCACTCTTCCGCATGACCGCGGGGTTTGAGCCCTTTGCTCACGCGCATAGTAAGCACAGTCTAAAATTAAAAAAAAAAAAAAGCAAGAAAAAAAACATGCAATGCACGGAGCGCGTGTACACAATGATGCACACATGCACACACACTCACATTCTCCCTCTCTCTCTTTCCCCATCCATTTTTTTTTTTTTTTGCATAGCCGTGGGAGAACTGAAAAAGGACGTGTGCAGCTGCAATTTCCCGATGCCTGCCTCCATTGGCCCGGATTTACAAAGAACCATTATGAAATGCCTGCAGGTGGATCGCAGAAAGCGCATGACGGTGCGCATGGCGTTGCAAAATGATCCGTGGCTGACTGCATTTGGCGATTTGCCGTGCCCGCTCGCGACTCCGACCATTTACGACGACCTTGTGCAGGCGCAGCAAGCGGATCATGGTGATTTGGCCGCAAAGGACAAGGAGCGGCGCACGCGGCGCCAATTGATGAAAACAATGGAGATGGAGAAGCCCATTGCCGCGCGCACGCTCGTTTACCACCCAATCAACCTTTCCACGTACTTCACGGCGGCCCCACCCTCGACGACCGACGCGTCGGCGACTGGCGAAGGTGGCAATGTAGACGCGTCGTACCACACACAGCAGCACCCGCGGTACGGGCGGTTTGTGACAAATGTCGAAGGATTTCGATCGGATTTGCTGCAAATGGTATGTACACGCACGCATCAGCTGTCGATGACGCCTCTTGACAAGTGGCAGGCCATTGCCAAGTCCAAGCGACTCGGGTTCAAAGCATCTGAATTGTCACTTTCGGCCATGGTGCAGCGCATGCAGGATCAAATCCATTATTTCCAAATTTGCCTTCCTTCGGCCACCCCGCCATTGACGATCAACACGGCCATTCACACGCCAACATCCATGTCCAGCCCCGTGACGCCCACCACCACGAGCCACACATCGCCCATTCACGCGTCGGCGTCGTCATCGCAACAATTGGTCGTCCCGGGGTCGTCGGCGACGACAACTGTGGACGTGTCGTCCTCTACGCCGACGCCGACGCCCATGACCATGATCGCTGCACCACAGAGCAGTGCAAATGCAAGCCAAGATCAGCTGCCGTCATTGACCTTGTCGAGCATCACCACATCGTGCTCCATTGAAGAGCCGCTGGACTCGATGACATCTTCGTGCGATACACAGCAATTGACAACGGCGGCATCGACTGCCGTCAAGGCCGATCAGGAATGCATGGCCATTCTCAAATTGACGTGCCAGCTCATGGGCATCTCGTACGTGGAAGATGGCTCCAATAGCCTGATTTGTATTCTGACCTTGCGAGACGCGCCTACCCCATCCACAACCATGGCCATTGCCGCCGCAAATGCTGCCAATGCCTCTGCTGCGGCTGCTGCGGCCACCTCTGCTAATGCTGCGACTGCCACATCGGCACAAACACCAAGCCCGGCTCCCATTGTCTTGACAGAAAACACAAATACCAATCCATTGCTCCATCGACAGAATAGCAAGCGGTCCACTACATCCACACAGCGCGTGTCCATGTCGTCCGCGTCCAGCAGGTCCAATTTGACCAGGTCAACAGCCTCCAGCAGGCACAGACGCCGTGGCAATTACGATCAGCTGATTCTAGGCGGCGGTGGCCCCGCTAATTCGTCGTTTTCACAGCGATTCACCCTCATTTCGCAATTGACCTCGTCCATGACCACCTCGTTTTTCGCAAGACAGCAAAAACGCGACGCGCACCATCCACATGCCAACAATGCCGCCCCCGTCCCCAGCGATGCCGCGTCCTTGCCGCGGTCGCCGTCGCAAGCAACACTCAACGACACTCCCAATGGCAACGGCTTGCAGAAACACAAAGACGGCGTCGCCGTGTTCTCCATCACATGGGAACCCATCGCGTCCTTGGGCAATGCCAACAAGCAAATCTTCTCGTTGCGTTTCTCAAAGCGCCAAGGATCCACCGTCGTCTTTAAAATGGCATGCGGCTGGATCACCGGTGTCATGGCCCTTGACGAGAAGCTGTCGCATCAATAATGACTTTTCTATTTTATTTTAAAAAAAACCCAAAACTTACGCATTTGCCATCCCTTTCCCCCGTCCCCCCCCCTTTTTTTTGTGTGATCACTTGTTGCCATCTTGACTTTTTTATTACTTTTTTTATTTTTATTTTTTCTTTCCAATCATATAAAAGACACAATTTCATTTCCTAAATTCATGGGTTGGGCTGGGTGATCAAGTGGGAGGAGGGATAATTTGTATGTGCGTGTGTGTGTGTGTGCGTGTGTGTGTGTGTGTGTGTTTTCGTGTGTGTAAGTGGTGCATTTAGGCTTCCGTTGAGCGGATATGCTCATCATCAATGGTGTTGTAGCAGCGGCCCTCATTGGACAAAAAGTCAATGGCTTCCTTGATGGCGCTCTCGCTGTATTGGTTGCCCAACGACTTGAACACCTGGTCAATGTGCATACCATTCTCTTCCTCGGCGCTGGAGATCAGTCGATACACGGTCTCATTGATCGAGTTGCTGCTAACGTCCGTCATCGTCACGTCCTACAATGAAAAAGAAGAAAAAAAAAAAGAAAAAAAAGAGGCGCGTTAGCGGCGTGCGTGTCTCGTAGTGGACGCGTCACTTGTTTTGGGCTTACCATGCTCTCGCCGCTCTTGCCTTGGAGCGACGCATGCGACAGGATCGCCTCCAAAAAGTGAAATGTGGTCTCGTTGGGGTCCTCAATGGTGCGCACGGCTGTGGATTGCACGGTGATCTTGCCATTGAAGGCGCGCAGACGGCCGTACACACGCACGTACGTGTTTAGCTGGATATCAGACGTGCTCTCCTCGCCAGCGCCATCCTGTTGCTCCGTCCAGTATCGCACCTCTGTCTGGCCAGTGCCATCTTCCAATCGATACGCGATGTTGGTCGAGTGAGGCGAAATCTGACGCACCACGCCCACAAAGGTCACCTAGACAAAGAGAACAAAAAATAAAAATGAGCCAAGCAAGGGGCGCGTTGACGCGTAAAAACGGACATACCATGTAAACCTGGGCACCGTCCAGGTAAAAATTGTTCTCATTCTGCAGCTCGATCATATCCAGTTGCTTGATGGTGATGGGGCGGATGGTGTTGTCGCTGCGCGTGCGCTAAGAAAAAAGGGCCAAGAAACGTGTTAGTGAGCCCTCAAAAAGTAAATGTCATGCTCGTTTTCTTTACCTTTTGCTGATTGTCGCCAGACTCGGGGAGGTAGCCTATGGCCAGGGGAAACAACGCGTTAGCATCAACATTGTCGCGTCGATTCTCGGTGTGCATTACCTTCCATGATGTTGCTTTTGTGTGTAATGTGTTGAAAAAAGGGAGTAAAAACGAGAAAGAAAAGCGAAACACAAAGTGGCGCGGCACGCCTAGAAAAAAAAAAAAAAAACGCGCCCCCGCTCCCGCCCGTGACTTGCCCAGCGCCATGCGACGCGTGTCCGCCCAATTCTTCAAGGATGAATGCCTCTTTTCGTCTCAATTGCGTGCTGTGCCTCTTGACTTTTTCGCGATCCCAGCGTATGACCTCGTGTCTCAAGACAGCGCCACGCATTCAATTAGACTGGCACAAAGCATTTGCAGCGTGCAAAGCATCAGCATGTCTTTTGTTGGCGCCACATGCCCTTTAAAAGCACGAAAATGGTATAAACAGGGTTCTTTATTGCTTTCTCGGTCGCGTTCAAACACCTATTCGGCCTGAGACTGGCTCGTTTGTTCCTCTCGGATCCTCTTCATGCGCTCAATGTCCTCGGCTTCTTGATTCAGCTCCTTGCGCTTCGCTTTGGCCTCCGAGGCAAGCAACATTTCATCTATGGAACAGTCAAAAGACCTCAATTTACTGCGTTTAATGCAACACGGACAGGATCCTTACAATAGTTGGACTTGATCAGTGCAAACTCCATTGTACCGCCAAGAGCAACACCGAGACCAAACAGCTTGGCATAGATTTCTGCGCCCATAGTCAATAGTAGATCAAGGAGAAAAAAAAAAAAAGAGAACGAACAGCAGCTGCGGACTGGCGTCCGCCCAGCTATATTTTTATTTTCAGGTGCCGCAGCATTGGCCAGGGTCCATTTGTCCACCCAGTGCAAAATGCAACAAATGCATCACTTGTAATTCAAGCTATCCCTTGACCAAATGTTTCAAAACGAGAAGAAGCGAGCGCATTGACATATCACCCATATTTTTTTGTTTCTAAGTTCTTGTTCAGGTATGGCTCGTTTTCTTTTACTCCAACCTCCAAGGCAGCCAAATGCAAAAAATATCGGATGCACGATGCCTATTCTTCTGTGATCTTACTACAGTACGGTACAGCATGCCACTCAAATTTGATGAGGGCGTTGCCGCAAGCAAGCGTGAATTGTGCCTTGTCTGTTTCGAAAAAAATCGATCAACCAGGAATTAGCGCCTAAGAAAAAAAGAAATGCATAAAAGCATGATTTTCGATCCTTTTGGTGGATTTTTGCACACAAATATAGCATTTGATCCGTCCATGTTTCAATTGCAGTGGACAGAAACTGACGCGTGCTTTCATTTCAGTTCCTAAGAGACACGACTAAGGTAACTTGAAATTTCTATATCATAAAAAACTACACAAATTTAGGCATAAATGCAATAGGATATAAAAACTGCTCTTTTTAGTATATTTATATTTTAAATATATATTTATTAATATCAACCCATTTTTATTAATTTTTAAACATTTTTTAAATTTAACATTTATGAATTGATATAAAATTTTTATAGATACTGTATCTTTATTTGTGACATGTTTCTCTACAGTAAAGCATCGCGCTACACTGCACAAAAACGTGCACATTTACCATTTAAAAACCCAAAGAGCGCGTTTTTCAGACTTTGCCGGCCTGTTGTGCCTCCAGAAAATTTTTTACAGCCTACTCGCCCGCCAATGAAAAATGCGTCACGGTTGAAACTACATACCATACGGCCCAGTGCTCAAGACGGACCCGCCCGATTTTTTTCAACTCGAAAATACCAAAGCCCTCGTATTTGGACTATTTTGCATTCATCTGGCCACGTGCATGGTCGACCCCGCTCAAAAATAGCCGCATCGCATTCAGCGAAAAATTTGCAACAAAAAAGCTTAAACCTCCAAAGCGCTACGACCACTATTGAAAAATTTAGGGGTCACTCAGGGGTCACACTTTTCAATCTCAGAAAATGCCAAATTTGAACTTTTTCGAACTCCGACTGATCAATGCATCCCAAACAGACAGCTCCGACGATTTGCTATTGGCAGACAAAATCGCAGGTCGCCCCAACTTAAGAAAAAAGCCCAAAGAGTGACGCATGGCCGGCGATCGACTGAGAAAATTATCTACTTTGGGCAAGATTTGTTTTGCAAAAATTTAAGGTTGACACTTCCAAATTAAGGTGCGTGGAATGCATGGAATTTTTTATTTTTTCTTATTTTTTTATTTTTTTATTTTGCACATTTTTATGCGCTGAGTGGGCTGGAGCCTGGTGAAATGACCGATCTAAAAAGCAAAACCCAAGCTGACGCACGGCAAGTCATCCCATTAGATACTTTGTGCCCTATTTGTTAGTAAAACTGGAGTAAAAATCACAGGTTTATTAGACCGTTGTCGAGCAAATCGCGACCAAAGTTTTTGACGAAAAAGTGAATTTTCTCTGCGAGTTTTAGCCATTCACCGACGAAACTAGTTCATTCGATAGATATTCAAAAGATACTTTTGACACGTTAAAAGCGCCGTGTGTTGTCCAATCAGTTGACGAGAACATCGAGGTTGAAATTATTTGAAATGTTTGTTCGACTTTTGCAAGCGTGCAAAGTTCATCCATCAGACGACTAAGCAATCCAAAAATGACAGTTAAGCGAGTTTCTTTCGATTGATGCCATTTTCACCGCGATCCACAAAATATTTCGAGGCCCTATGCTAAATTTGTGAAAATAACGTCATTTGGGATTCATCTGCATAACGAGTCTGCCGACCTCTGGTTCAAAGAGTTTGTAATAGGAAATGAACGCTAGAAAATAACCTTAAGCATAGGTTTGGAGAGACATTGCATCCATGGTTTGTGGTCTTTAATACTAGAATTGTGAAAATCATGAAAAAATGCCAAAAATTTTAAACAGCCTAATCACCTACTAGTTTTTAACGTATCTTTATAAATTGACGAGCCAAAATTACCTAATGGCCAATTTTGGAACCAATTCTATTACGGTTTAAGGCGTTCAGCATTGCATTTGTGAAAATTCGTCTGAAATACCGTAAGTGCATGTCTCGACAACGGCCAGCGTGAGCTCTAATTTTTATTTTTTCTGAAAAGAGGGGCGTTAAAAAATGCACGATGATGCTAAATTTGCGGTGATGGGAGGACGATTTTACTGCGAAATGATTTTTGAAAAATGGGTTACAGCCAAAATTTCAGCAATGTCAAGTCGCTCGCGGAACCAGCTATTTGACAGCGGGGTTTTAATTGTTTTCTGAAAAGAGAGGGGCCAAAAACTTTAGGTGGGAGAGTTTCGTGACGTTGCGACAAGTATTTGGTGGTGAAATTTTTTTTTTTAGATTTTTGGAAAAAAACAAGTTGGTCAGGTAGAAATGCCCCTGGAGGGTCCTCTGATTTGATTGGCTGGGGCCACGAGAAAAGTGAAATCCGTTTGGCAACCTACACACCAGCACTGTGTGAGTCATGTCATTAGATGCAGTGAGCCCGTCTTTCTATCATATTATCTGCAATAAAAATCGCGGGCTGACTTGACGGATCGCGAGGAAATGGCGATTAAAGCCAAAATTTAGAAACCTGAATTTCTCGGCCAGTTTACATCGCACGCCGGTGAAACTGATTTCATTAGACAGAGAATTTGATTCTGCCTTTTTATCACTGCAAACTTGCCATTGGTAGCCTTGTTCGTTACCGAGAAAAGTGGGATTGAAATTTTAAATCTGGCGTCGCAAGTATACAGTACAAAAACGTTTACGCATCGGCTTTACTGTACAGTGCCCGGACAAAAAAAAGTTTCGCTCTGCATAATTTTCAGTGTCCGCAGCCATTTGCTCAAATCTATAAAACTGGGTGCCAGGTGTCGCTCGCTGGGTCTTTTCTTTTTTTTTTTTTTGTGAAAATATGGTCCTCTCAACGACGCAAAAGGCACAACTCGTTGCACTTCGAAACAACGGTTGTACGACTGCGGAATTGGCTCGCCAATTCGGCGTGTCTGAACAATCTGTTAGATCTACAGTTAGGCGATGTACAGAACGAGGCCACTACGCTCGCCAAGAGGGGTCAGGGCGCCCACAAAAGCTCTCAGACGCGGACCTGCGACGCTTGCGACGCCTTGTAGTCAACGAGCGACGTGCAACACTTGACCAGATTCGCGACATGTCTGACATGAGTGTGTCGAGTCGTACCATTCGACGTCGTCTGCATGAAATGGGCATACACTCGCGTATTGCCAAGAGAAAACCCTTCGTTTCGACTGCACAGGCGGCAAAGCGACTTGCTTTTGCTAGGAGACACGCAAAGTGGACGGTAGACGAGTGGAAAAAAGTGCTATTTACCGATGAGTCCTCGTTCGAAATCGGCAAGAACTCTCGCCGCGTCCGTGTCTGGCGCACAGCTAACGAAGCAGACCACCAGGACTCTCTTGCCCCCACGTTTAAGAGCGGGCGCACGTCGCAAATGGTTTGGGGTGGTATCCAGCATGGAAAAAAGACGGAGCTCGCGCTATTCGAGAAACACGGGCCCAATGACCGCAGCACAAGGTCGACTGCGGAAGACTACGTGCGTGTCGTGTATGAGGGACCTTTGAAGAAGTTTTTTGGGCGCAAAAGGACCATCATACTCATGGAAGATGGCGCGATGATCCACCGTGCAAACGTGTCTAAGCAATGGATTGCTAAAAAGAAGATTAAGAAGATGGATTGGCCCGCGAGCTCACCGGACCTCAATCCAATCGAAAATCTTTGGAAAAAGATGAAGGCGCGCGTTCAAGATCGATTTCACGAGGGAATGGAGTTGGGGGAGTTTCGAGAGGTTCTAAAGGAGGTCTGGAACGAGTTTGAGCCCAACGACTGGAACAGGCTCATCGAGTCGATGCCCAGAAGGATGAAGGCAGTCATCAAGAACAAGGGCACACCCACCCGGTGGTGATCCCCAGTTGCCCAACCCCGCCCTCTTTTTTGTATGAATTATTATGTATGTATGATATTAAAGGATCATTGTATGAATTTTGAGAGATCTAGTTACTGTTGCCGATGAGAAGCACGTAAAAAAGAAATAACGCGTAAAAAATTAAAGTTAGAGCGAAACTTTTTTTTGTCCGGGCACTGTACCGTACGTACCAGGCTAAGGTACCGGTAAAATGACCTCCGCGCGCGTCTCTTTTCACTTGTAAGTTTTCAGCATACAGTAATTGAATAACAACAATTTATGATAGCACGACAGGGCCGAAATTGTGAATTTCTAGAAAAAATTGATTTTCCCCCCGTCAACGGCTCAATCAACCCCCGGTTTTTAATTTGTCTTCGAGAAGCAAGTATCCAAAATGCATAAATGACATTACGTAATACTGTACAGTACAGTACAGTGCCCTCCAAAAAAAACGTCCCCCTGGCTAATTTTCAGCCGCGCCAGCAGTCAAGTTAATCACGTTAATCTGTCCTGTATTGACCAGGAATGACTCGACTGACATGAAATTTCGTAGGAACAATGACATAAAGGTATAAAAACGATTCTAAAATTATGAAATGGCTATAGCAAGCGGATTTTGAAATAGATCAAAAAAGAGGTACCTGACGCGTCACGCGACGCGACGCGTACCTACATGTATAAAATGGCCTGTGGAGACGAAATGCCATTATGAACACCATCTCCAAATTTTTCTGAGTCGAGTGTAATGGTGTCTGATTGTATTCTATGAATCAATTTCATGTTACACGCATCACATCGGTGCTGTGATCGATAAATGTAAAATATTATGTGACGCGTGCACGTGTCAGACGCGTCAAGAGTCGCGATTTCCTTCGTAACATGGCCGTAGTGCTCTTACTGGTCAATCAATCAATAACAGCTTATTCTAGTCCTTCAAATTAAATAATTACAATTGTTTCAAGCCAACTAGGGATTAAAATTACATAACAGAGATGAAAATTGTGATTCCGGACGCGCCTGACGCGTGACGCGTGTCACATGATGATTTTACATTTATCGATCACAGCACCGATGTGATGCGTGTAACATGAAATTGATTCATAGAATACAATCAGACACCATTACACTCGACTCAGAAAAATTTGGAGATGGTGTTCATAATGGCATTTCGTCTCCACAGGCCATTTTATACATGTAGGTACGCGTCGCGTCGCGTGACGCGTCAGGTACCTCTTTTTTGATCTATTTCAAAATCCGCTTGCTATAGCCATTTCATAATTTTAGAATCGTTTTTATACCTTTATGTCATTGTTCCTACGAAATTTCATGTCAGTCGAGTCATTCCTGGTCAATACAGGACAGATTAACGTGATTAACTTGACTGCTGGCGCGGCTGAAAATTAGCCAGGGGGACGTTTTTTTTTGGAGGGCACTGTACAGTACTGTACTGTACTGTACAGTATTCATCATGAAGCGGCGGGCACTTGGTAGCGAGCTGCGTTGATTTTCATTCTGTAAAAATTGGGATTTTCTATCGATTTTGCAAGGGGTGGGAGTCAGTCGGCATTTTAGGGCAGTAAAATTTGAGGCCATCTTACCATAAGGGGGTACCATTTAGAATACAAGGCGGATTTTGAAACCCGTCGTAAGTGGCCCACCTGAATAGGTTTCAGCTCTTCTTGGAACCTTTGCACCACTCTTTCCGTCCTGACCTCCCCACACCTTCCCTCCCATTGGTCCACAGCTCCGCCGGACCGCCATACCCCGATGAGCCCGCACCCCAAGGTGCCACTGCCTCCTTTTATTGCTGTCCCCTTTTGTATTTCCGGCCACGACAATGAAACGCGTTTTTTTTTTGTGTTTCTCTCTCTTTCTCTCTTTCTTGTTCTTGTTTTTTTTTTTTTGTTCATCATCATGATTCAAATGAATGTCGACGAAATCATGTTTACGTTGCAGAAAAACATCGAATTGCCTGCTAAATTCTGGCAAGACTTCTCGCCCATTTTGGGGTCTATTGTGGAGGTGTTTGCTGAGCATTGCGAGGTCGCTGAAGGCGTCTTTGTTCTTGATCAGTTGGCAGCTGCTTTAGAAGGCGAGGAGGGCGATACAATTTCGCCAATGGCTTCTGGAAACCGTGGCAACAACCCATATAATGCCTATCAGGCTATGCGAAAGCGGAAGCGCTACTGTAATTTTTTTTTCAAAAGCAAATAATCATCCCACTAATATCAATTATAGCATATTCCGCCACTGCCTATAGCCGCTTATCAAAGGCTGAAAAATGGAGCTATGTTTTACAATGGCAAGCGACTCAGCGGGACAGTATGAGCCTGCGCCGCAAGTACATCAACAGGGTAATAAAATGCCTCAGAGAATGTGTGTGCGGAGTCAACATCGTCTTTCTTGTAACGATTTCCTTTGCATTTTATTCAATCTTATTTTATTTGACTCGATTTACTCGTAGAGACGAATTGTCATCAATAATGCAATGAAGGATATCAATTCCATGGGAGTAGAAGCATTTTTTTGCATGGCGTCTGGCAATGCAAGAAATGGCAGCAAGAAATTACACAAGCCTTTGATTGTGAGTGGGGGTAAATTACTGCTTCTCTCTTTTTTAAAGCTTGTATTAACCAAAAAACATGTTCTTTTTGGCATTAGAGCACGCAAGAAGCTTTTTGGTGAAGATAATGGACTTGATGAAACCTGAGACAGGAGGCAAACGAGTCTCGCCACACATCGCGTTTGGACGCCATATCTACCACGCTGTGCTCGGAAAATCAAGTGAGCGTCAGTGAGCAAGGATGAACTCGCTTGAAATTGTTTTTTTTTTTTTTTTTTTTTTTTTTTGCAGGTGACCCTGTGGTGCCTGCGAAGCTCAAAGGGTCGTCAATGAAAGCGCGTGAAAAGATCAGAGGCCTGCTTGGTGAGTAATTCATTTTTAATGTTTCAAACTAATTCCATTGTATTTTTTAGAAAAAATTGACGTCAAGCACAACTTAATCCCTTGGCAGCGATTCTTTGTGGACCCTGTCGACCTTGGCCAGAATAAGGATCTCTATGTGCATAATTGGCCTGAGAGTGTCAGTTTTGCTGCTTGCGCGTCCGCCACATGGTCCCCAGACGACAGACAGGCAATTTTGCGTGCAAACTTGAAAATATTTCGCATGGATCCAGACGCCCCTTTTGTGCGCCCCCAAATTGACCACGACGCGCCTGCCCCGCAAGACATGCCCGCCTCTGACCCTGCCCCTGCCCCGCTCCGCGACGCGCCTGCCCCACAAGACACGCCCGCTTCTGCCCCTGCCTCGCTCAATGACTCGCCGCAAGATGCGTCTGAAGCTGCCGATAACAACAGCGATGACATTCTTCTGGAAGATGGCCGAACGTTGCGGGATTGTCGATTCATGTTTGCGCATGAAAATCAAGAACACAATAAGTTCCAGTACTTTATCAATGATCCAACCAGCTTTTTCCCTCACCGGTTTCTTTGGAAAGACGCCACGCATGTCACAGAGGAGCAAACCAGGAAAATCCGTGCCAAATACAAAAAGATGCATGGTATTCCGAAGAGAAGCTGCAAGCTTGTCACCACGAAAAGCCCTGCTCGCATCAAGAAGAAGAAGAAGAAGCGCGCCGCAAACGCCGCCGAGACACCTGCACGCAGGACCCGACCCCGACTTACTGCTGATTGATTTTTATACCTTGCTCTCATCAAATGCCTGTCTCTCGATATCAATTCTCTTCATTACCATCGTCACTTATTGCTTGTTCGTTTTTTTTTTTTTTTTTTTTTTTTTTTTTTTTTTTTTTGCATTACTGTAATTCCCACTTTCCTCTCCTCATTTCGTTTCAACTGTATAAACAACTGATTTTTTCGCGTGTTCACAATACATCACTGCGTTTTTTTTAATTGCATAACATCGCATCTTAACTTGATTTCAAGGGTAATTAAGACAGATTGTTATTGTGGATTTTGGACACAGGATGCCAAGTGCACCAAAAAATATGTAATTGAAAAGGGCGAACTACGTTTTAAACCACGATGATGGGCTCCATCCTGTCTGCAAATGTCAAATGGATTCCTAGGAGAACCAGAAATGCGTGATGCGCCCCTCTTCCAAACGAAATCAGTTTCACAGGCGTACAGCAGCGAAAACGGGCAGAAAAAACAGCGAAAAACTGTAGTAAAATTTGTTTTTTTTTACCTCGATTTTTTCCCTCAGTTCATCAATACAGTAGGTGTTTTGTAATTTCCAAGACGCGTTCCAGTGGGAAGAGTGCAAAACTGTGAGCTCCGAATAGGTGTCAAATATTGGCAGACGTCATCCATCAAACCATCATAGGAGTGCACTGCAATTCAAAATTTGACGTTGCGAGCTACAACAGGCCAAAATTGAAAATCAAGTTTCTCAAAATCGCGCCAAACTTGAAGACGAGAAGCCCAATGCAGAAACGGCGAAAGGTCAAAAGACAGCACTGTCCACGTCAGCGTTGTCAAGCAATGGACATTTTTAGATTGAACTTGCACGCTATCATATTGGCAGCGCAGGAACGCGTCCTAGGACCGCACTGACGCTTCCCTCAGCATGATGACGAGCGACTTGCGCGTTGGTTTGAAAATAACGAGGCTCCGATTGCATTGTTGGTGACACGAGTGACGACACGTCGAAAATTGAATGGAAAATTGGCAAAACATGACACGTTTTGACCGTGCTTTTGTTGCTCAAACCTGATCGTCGGATCTGGGTCAAAGATAATTTATTTTCAGTCATTTCTGCACGTTTCTTTTAGGAAAGCATTCGAAAAAAAAAACGCGGTCCATCAGGCTGCTGTCGAAACTTGACGAAAAACACGAAACTTGCAGAATGTTGTTGTCACGAGCCAGCCCTGTTTCTCGCCGATTCACGCGTCAGCAAGGCCAGCGACGCGTGTACTTCGTTGCGAGACGTCATTTTATTAGCCAATAGCAAATTATCGAAGTTACCTGTTTGGGATGCATTGATCACTCGGAGTCCGAAATTTCCCAAATTTGGCATTTTCTGACATTGAATTGTGTGACCCCTGAGTGGCCCCTGAATTTTTCAAAAATGGTTGCACAGTAGCGCTTTGGGGATTTAAGCTCTTTTGCTGCAAATTTTGCGCTGACTGTTTTGGTGGCTGATCGAGGGATCGACGTTCTTTTTTTCTTCTTTCTTTTATTTGTATTGCAATCATGGCCCGTTCAAAACAAACAAGCAACAGACAAAAACGCAATGCACGTCATGTCCGAATGCAAAGGTTGTCTGGGACGATCGATGGCGAGGCTTACTTCAAAGGTCTCTCCGCCTCTGATGACCCGGCGCCTGTGACGGCATCAGCACCGCCTCAGCTACAATCCAGACCGTCGCCCGTCAATGGCCCGCGCATTGATGCAACCTCTTCAAGCGGTGCGTCTGAAATAATCAATCGCACCAGAGCAATTGGCGAAATGGTCCACGAGAATGATGAGCGCAATAGGCGTGATCGCGAGATGGCCCGCGCCAACGCGATGGATGAACACGATGATGGTGGCAACGGGTTCATGTCTGATTTTGACGACGAAGATCAAGCAGCGCAACAAGAACCAAAGATCGACAAGCATCACATTGCGCTTGGGCATTGGAAAGCTTTGCGTCCTCGAATTGCCGAGGCTTATTACCGCCATTTGTCGGTGAATCGTGGTGTGGTTCGCGCAATGGACTTGCGACACGTCGAGTCGCTCTTCCCATGCGGCCATGAAAAAGCAAAAATACGCGTCAATGCGTATTTCACGACCGGTTAGAAAAAAAAACCATGAAGCTCGTCCGCAGGCAGAATATGAGTATAAGTCATACTAAATTTATTGTAGATTACGCGCCCAACGCCGAGTTCGAGTACTGCCCCACTTGCGATGGGCTCGAATTGGAAGGCTCCGAGCTGCGCGCAGAGCAACTTGCAATTTATGCTCTTGTAAAACGCTATGGTCTGATGCCGTCTTCGCCCGTGAATCCCGGGACGTACTTCCACGCGCACTTATTTTTGACGTATTTGTATTTGCGCATTGATTCCACTGGCGTGAGCAAAGAGGCATTTTGCAGGGTTTTTGCTCGGCTTTATCCTGTAACATTCCCCAACGATGACCCTGCGTCGGCCGTGGCTCCGCCGAACAAGGTAAACAGAGAATGGTAATGTCATTAATCTTCTAGCGACAAGCTGATTTTTTTTTGCAGATCCCGTCAACTTTTAACCACGCGTTTGAAGAATGGCTGCGCATCGAATACGAGAAGGAGATTCTTGCTCTAAAGCAGCTTGGGCTGTCAGAGGGCCAGTGCTTGTGCTGCTCCAAATCGACGGTCTGCATTGCTTTGGATGGGCACATGTCGATGAAGGGCAAGCTCAAATCCACTTTTGCCATGAATTGGGGTCATTTTAAGACGGCATACTGGCAATACTTGCGCAAGGTTAAAAAAAAAAAAAAAAGGCTAAATTAGCACATTCTAATCACTGATTTTTTTTTTCTGTAGGACGATGAGCGGAAAGAGGAAGGCGGTGATTCCGGGCCAGCCACTCTCAATGACAATGAGTGTACAGATGATGAGGGTGATCACGGGGAAGGTGACGAAAACGAAAATTTGGAGGATGAGAATGACGACGATGACGAAGAGGACGACGATGACGACGACGATGACGACGTCGGTGGCGCGGCTGGCGTCAATCCCACCTCGACGAACGAGCCTGTCACTTGCTCAAGCGTCTTTCAGGCGGACAAAGACACAAGCGATTCCAGCACCAACACTGTACGCGATGCCAATGGCATCTTTTGTGCCATTGATGCGCGCCATGGCCATCCGATAGTCACAATGGACATCCTCGCTGGCGAATCCTATGAATATGGAAAGGCGCTCACAAAGGAAGTCATAGCCAGGAACCCTGACGCGAAGAAATTGATGCATGTTTATGATGTAAGCTGAAAAATAAGAATAACAAGAAGGCTTAAAGCAGCTATTTGATGTATTTTATTACGCACCAGGTCAACTGCCGCTTTGCACCCAGTTTTTTGAAGGTAATAAAGGCGAGGGCTGATCCCGCATGTTGGAAAAATTGGAAAAATTGCTAAATGATGCTGATTCGCCTCTTTTTTTTTTTTTTTTTTTTTTTAATACAAAGGATGGTCAGCCGCCCTTGGAGATTGATTTCGCTGTCGGGTGCTTCCACGCCCATGCACACACCCTCGACTGCTTCTACCTGCGATCCACGCGATTCCGACCAGGATGGGGCTTATGCGATGGTATGTTATGAGCTAAAAATCGAAAAAGAGTGCGATGGCGTGTCAACGCCACTTTAATTTAAGAACCTGACGCGCTTCTTCGCATTATTCTTTTAGGAGAGGGTGTCGAGCGTACGTGGGCGTCAATTACAAAGGTGGTGCCCATCCTGCGAAGCGCGTCACATGGCGTTCGCGTTCAAACCATTGCTACCCTTTTACATCATGTTTGGGAGGTCAAAATATGGGGTTCTGGCAAAACCCTGTACGAATTCTACAAACGAGCGATTGACACACAAAAGAAGGCGCTTGATACCTTGGGAAACGCGGACAGAGGCTCTTTAATGCAACAGCTAGAGTTCATCCGCATTGGACGCCATGGAACCACGCGCCATCTTCCCGGGCTGTCCGAGCGCGAGCAGTACCTTCTTAGCTTGCACGAGTACAACAAGATGGAGCCAAGGACCACTCGCGCAGGATGTGACCTCAACAGGGAGCTGGAAGCTTATGAGAGTGCTCACAGCATCCGACCCCGTCCAAAGCGCACCGGCAATCGCCAAATCGACCAGGAATTCCGCGACGCTATAACGAAAAATGAGGGCCGGAGCCTAATTTCTAGCGTGTATGCGGCCGCCACAGCGGTAAAGAAGATCAACAATATTGTCTTCAACCCACGGGCAAAGCATGGTCAAAAGACGATGACAGCATTGCGAAAGCGCCTCTGGGTGTTGAAAACCCGGTTTTCAGTGGCCAAGGAGCGTTACAATAAGTTTGCTGGTATGTAAAAAAAGAAAAATCAATAATAAGCACTCGCAATTAATGCCATTGGATTAGACAAGCACGGTAAGCCGAGGCTTACCAGCTCGTCCAGCGCAGTTGCGGGCCCTGAGTTTCTTGACAGCGAGGTGGTGCGCAATTGCTTCGAAAACATTGCCCAAGCGGAACAAGTCGCGTTGCTCGAGCGCTGCAGAGAGGAATTCATTCTTGTCGCCGTAAGTGTACCAAAAAGACAGGTGGAAGTGTCATTACGGTCAGATCACGTATGTTTTTTTAAATGCGATGGCGACATGTAGGCTGAAATTGACACTCTTTGCGCGAACCTCGCCAACATCGAGCGCAAAAGTACAGATCTTTACGCAAAAGAAATTGCGCGCGGCACCGTGGAGGGAGGCCAGCTAGCTGCGGCGCAAATGGCCGCCATATTGTTCAAGCCCAAGGTAGCAAAGATCGAGCATTATCTCCAAAAGATTCCTCCCCTCCCCCCCTCTTCCCCCTCTTCCTGATGGATCTGTTGATCATGCTCTTTATTCTCTTTGCTTGTCTTTGTTTTTCTTTGCCTGTTGTCCCTCTTGTCACCTTTCTCTTTCTTTTTTTTTTTTTTTGCAAATGGTTTGCATACAAAATTGAATACGCGCGGCTCTGTGGACCAATGGGAGTGATGTGTTGCTGTGGCACCTTTGGGGGGGGCAGGCTCATTGGGGATATGGCGGTCTGGCGGAGCTGTGGGCCAATTGGAGGGAAGGTGTGGGAAGGTCAGGATGGGAAAAGTGGTGCAAAGGTTCCAAGAAGGGCTGAAACCTATTCAGGTGGGCCACTTACGACGGGTTTCAAAATCCGCCTTGTATTCTAAATGGCACCCACTTATGGTAAGATGGGGTGTAAAATTTAGGTGCTCGGATCGTCGTGCCACCCACACGTCACACCCTGCTGGGTACTGTATGATAAATATGCTACCGGTACTGTGTGTTTATCAACGAAAATGCATGATATCATACTGTATAAAATTACAGTATTCAAGGGCTTGTCATCTGTTATTGCCCGTTTTTCGACAATGCCGTAATTGATTTTGAGTTTTGAGAGCATCCTCAACAACGGTTGCAACAAACACCAAATTTGGTGCAAAAATGATGCATTTCCGACCCAGCGGGTGCTTCAAAGAGGGGCAACAAATTTGTGACAGACTAAGCAAGGTCATGATGGGAGGACAAAAGGCGCAATACTGTAATGAAATAAAAAAATAATTAAGCAGCAGTGCAGCACAGCAGCAGCCTTACAGTATTGTCAAGCAGCCCCAGTCGTGGAATCAAGAACGGAAAAAAGGCACAATTGCTGCGACCGCCTGTCAAGATCAATACAGTAAACCCGGGCAGCACAAGAAAAAAAAGAAAAAAAGAAACATGCGCAAAATGGGGCGCATCGACGTTATCATACGAGCATGCACCAAGCAGCAATAATTGACGTGTGAATACAGTATAATACCGGTACATGGATTGTAGTAAAGCTTGTACACGTTGGGAGCTTGGGACGTTGCACACGCACGGCGGATGCATGCTCCTCATGGACACGAGATAACGGAACAGCACTTGGCACGATACAGTAGAGCACAGAGAGCCAAGTGCGTGTGTGCCAAAAAAGGGGGTTTGTTCGATATGCAGGACATCAATCACCAACGCGTAGTAAATGTCAATAATAATCTTAGTTTCTTGCTCATTATCAAATGGTTACTGTATGATATCGCTTCAACAGTATAAAAGTCCTGCATCCCAATAGTAGTCGAGAACATGAAATAAAGTCCAACCTGTTTTTATTACAAACTCTGGTTCCTTTTTTTTTTTTTTTTTTTTTTTTTTACTTTTTTTCCCCTTCGTTTCCCTAGCACGACAAGGTTTCTCAGGACTGAGCGATCTGATTCACAAACCAAATTACTGTAACCCCGTTGTAGAATTGAGTCTACCACCATCAACAAGCATCGACTGGTCCAAATTTGGGGCCAGATGAGCAAGTTTCTGATAAAGCGCCAGTTTCATAGGCGTAAAGGGGGTAAAGTCAGCACCATTTTGTCTCGTACAGCGGCAACGCCTGAGCGTCCCGACGCGTGAGACACATCAAATGAATCAGCGCCTAAACGCGGTAAAAGCGCTTGTGGTTTGGAGACATCGCGTCCAATTCTCGGCGAGTTAGCCTTCAGGGGTCGTTTTTATCCCGATTTAGCCCTGATTTTACGCAAAATGCATTTTCTCAGGGCTGAGAGACCCGATCTCTAGAAAAACTTGGAGTCATTGAAGTTTTGGATCGAGTATTCACTGGTCTAAATTTGGAGCCATATGGTCAGGCGTATCGGGAGGAACGCGTAAAATATTGTTTGGCCGCTGGGGTTTCACCAGCAAACACGGATCTCGAGATTTCTCGAGACTGTGCGATCCGATTCGCGAAAAAAAATAGCACCACTGGAGAATTGGGTTTGCCATCAACTGGTCTCAATTTGGGACCAGATGTGCAAGTTTCTGATGAAGCGCCAGGTTCATAGGCGTAAAGGGGGAAGATCAACAACGTTTTGTCTCGTACCGCGGCAATGGCTGAGCGCCCCGGTGCGTGAGACACCTCAAATGAATCTGCGGCCAAACGCGGTAAAAGCGCTTGTGGTTTGGAGACATCGCGTCGAGTTTTGGGCGAGTTAGCCTTCAAGGATCGATTTGGCCCTGTTTTGGCTCTGAAATTACGCAAAATGCATTTTTTCAGGACTGAGTGATCCGATCTTTTTAAAAATTTGACATCGTCGGCATTTGTGTTAAGCATTCTCTAGTTCAAATATAGGACCCGATGGACAAGATGCAGAGGACCGCCCAGCAAAAAGGGGGTAAGGTTTTGACCATACTGGTAGCATACGCGACAACAGCCCAAAGTATCGACGCGCTAATGACCTCAAATGAATCTGTGATCAGCGACGGTAAAGTGATTGTGTTTCGGAAACGTTCATTGAGATCTCGGCGAGTTGGTGTGCAATGACTCGGGAAACTCGCATTTTCTATATTGGTTTGGCAGACAGACATTATATTCGCTCGTTCGGCTCTGCCTGCTACGTAGTACATACTTACAAATATGGGCTATTGCAAGCGTGAAAAAAAAAATCAGCCAGCATTTTAGCAAGTGCCCGAGCGAGAAAATTTGCAAACGCACTAATGCCATCCATTTTATATTTTACACGCTAACTAAACGCTTGATCCATCGATGTTTCAATCTCTGTGGACAGAAACTGACGCATACTATCATTTCAATGCCTGAGCTATCACGCTGCACTGCGCAAAAGCACTCACATTTACCTTTTAAACCCCAAAAAGCGTGTTTTCAGACTGTGCCGGCCTGCTGTGCTTCCAGAAAATTTTTTACAGCCTGCTTGCCCGCCAATGAAATCTGCATCACGGCATAAACAAGAGCCCAGTGCTCAAGACGGCCTCGCCCAACGGAAAAAGTGCCATTTGGTTATTTATTGGACGTGATTTGAGCTCACGTCTACCATGGGATTCATTTGCTTTTTTTTTTTTTTTTTTTTTTTTTACAGTGTGGTCTCATCTCGGGTTCTCAGGGGACCCTGCCTCCCCTGAAAGTAATGATGGTTGGCGGTGAGTATGGGATCTAGAGCTCAATTTGCTTTTTCGGAGCGCATGCTCCCGACGCGTGCAGGGCACGACGTGGAATTGAGAAGCCTTGGACGGGGGGTGCGTCTGATTGCTGCCGACTTACTTGATCTGGCCGACGTGCACGTCGGCACGGTGCGCATCTCCTATCGTTCGCGCGGGATTACATCCGCATTTGCAAAAACGGGCAAGGCAGCGAGCTGGCTTGGCCCGTCGTCTGGGTTCGGTGTTCAAGAAGAGCAGAAAAAAAAAGAAGCGTTCTTGATTCCATTGGGTTCTTTGTCACCCGGCGTCGCGCACCAAGCAAAAAAAAAAAAAAAAAAAAAAAAAAAAAAAAAGTCGGCTTCCGATTCGCTTGCCCCCTTTTTCATGCGTTTGCCAAGGATGATGGTGTGACAATGCGACAGGCAAGAGGGAGGGGGCCACCTTGGGGTGACACAAGCAATGCCGTTGCCACCCCTCGTCCTCTATTTTCCTCTTGGTACCACCATTTTCTCCCTTTCTCCTGAATATCCATACCTGTTCCTATGGCCGTGCCGGGGAGTCATGGCCTCGTCACCGTCATTGAAAAGGATAGCATCGTCGAGCATCTCATCTTCTTGAGAAATGGACGTGGGCTGTCCCTGTCGCGCGACCCCCTTTTTTTTTTTTTTTTTGCTTTTGAAACCTACGACGTGTTTGGAGGGAGATCACCCTTTTTTTTATTCTTGAAAAGCAGGCCCTGTACGACGTGCACATGTTTTCCATGTTTGTGTGGCTACCGAAGTAAGCTTATGTTGATAAATTGCAGCAGACAGCGAGTCAAAATAGCAAGAGACTCAAAGGGCCAGACGCGCGCGCGCTCTGACGCGATTTAATCATCACAATCAAGCTCGCGTGACAAGAGTTTAGACTAAAAACTTGCACACCATCAGTATAAATCGCGATCACATAAAGTTTTGCACGACCAAGTAATTGTTGACGATGTGAATGTCGGCGAGAGAAGGGGGGTGGAGAGGGACAAAATGACAAGCATGGTCCGAATATCATAATAAGGTTTGTTTTAGGGGGGAAAGAGAAGTAAAGAGTTCAAAGCGGGCCGCGGGGGGGGGCGCGACGGGGAGCGAGCGAGGGCATATTCTTTTTACAAAAGAGGTCATGCTGATGTGCCACTGAGCGTTTGCACCCTTGATCGCCTTTCTCTTTTGCGTGCAAATGAAGTGATTTAGCTCGGGTTCACAAAGGAAGCGCGTCGTGATCAGAGCGCGAGGTTGGAATGAGGGCCCGCTAAACATTGATGGACCCAAATTTCTTTTCTTTTAGGTATTGCTTCGACTGTTGAAACCTTAATTCCAGTGTGGTGGCCCCCACCCCCCCTCTCTCCTGCTTCTCAAAACACTCGATTCTGGTTTACGATCCTGTTATTGGCATCCCAAATGGCCATGTCCACCCACCACCTCGGTACCAAATAAAGAGAAACGCATGGTCTGCCTTTTTTTTTCCTCTCTCTCTTTTTCTTTTTTCTCACCTCTTTTTTTTTTATCTTTTTTTTTCGCATCTCCATTGTGCTTTTTTTTTTTTTGCAACCTTTATTCCCCAATGGCAGTTGATCGATCAAAACAAGCGTACACGTCAATGATGAAGTTTACGATTGATGGGCGACCATTCATCAAGGTACACAAAAAAAAAAAAGGACGATGCCGAGTTGGGCTCTCATGCCTCTTTTTTTTTTAATTTTTCTTTTTTTTTTTGTTTTTTTTTTGGGATTTTAATAAATGTGCAGGACGTGCATGATCTTTTTGCGGCGCTGATTGTACAGATTCCATTGTCGGTTCACCGGTATTTGTTTCGCAACTATGTGAACACGTTTACGACGGAGGAGGCGATCAGTGCGCTTGGATCATTGAGGTTTTCGTACAGCACGCGTTCGCCTGACCCCAGTGACGCGAACAAGATGATCCGGACGACGACGACAACGACGTTCAACATGGCCAAGGACATGGCCAAGGCGCTGTGCCAGCAATTCCAGCAGTGTCACCTGATGCGCAATGCGACGGATCCTGCGAGCGCGTCCATTGGCGACAAGACGATTTGGCAGCTGACGCCAAAGGGCCTGTGTATTTTGCAAGATTTCTGCATCCGCACCGATGTGGATGTTGGCAAGATGCGTCGCCATTTCACGGACATTCAGCCAATCCATCTTGTTCGTCTGGAACGGCATTCGGACGATGATACATTGATGATGGGGCGCCAGCATCTTGTGCTCATCTACATTGTGATGATCCATTCGCTCCCTCTGGATGGCGATGCCATTGTCCCCACCGTCAATGCATCGCAGCAGCAATTGAACGCGTTGCCGGCACTTGCCAAGTCATCGCCATCATCGCGTCATAATAATGCCACGTCGGGCGGCGGTGGATCGTCCACTTCGTCTGTTTCTTCCGGCTCCTCAGCATCGTCGCTGCCATCCAATCATTTGACTCCGTTTGCCATGTCGACGCACGTCGTCAGTGGCGATTCAAAGGTGCAATTGCTTGGCAATTATCTCTTGACACTGTCCAAATCAACGCGACACGCGCCACTATCGTCATCCTCGTCTTCCGGTGGGTCGCCCACGGCGCAAGTTTCCAAAGTCTCTGCTCGGCGCATCCGATCGTTGTTTTCGACGCAATTGGCGTGCGATTGGCTGATGGACTTTAGCACGATTTCGGCGTACGAAGAAGGCCAGGCGCTTTTGACCGAGTTTTTGCGGTACAATTGGCTCGAGTACCAGAGCGAAAAGTACGCGGACGATGCGGAAGTGCGTGTGGGCAAGACGGTGCTGCTGTCAGTCACAGAAAAGGGCAAGCAGATTCTTACTGACGCCAATCAGCATCTGGACGCGTCAGCTGGAGGCGCGACACGCGTGCCGCCACCTGCGCATCATGCCAAGATGGCCAACCATGGGCTCATGCACGCCGCCACGGGCGCCGACGCCACCATTGTTGCTGCCAATGACGAGGCGACACTAAAGGAAATGCTCGCGCAAGATCCCGAGACCGCAATTTTGCACCAGCGTCACGTGCCACGGCGCCAGAGCAGCATCAGCAGCAGCCACAGCTCAAGCACGCTTGATAATGGTAATGGTAGCGGTGGTGGCGACCCTTCGTCGCGCCCATCCAGCATGGTGGCTATGGATTATCCTTCGGATGCGCCAATTGGCGCCGGTGGGAGCGCCCATGGCGGCAGTGCGCACGGTGTGTCTTCCACAGGTACTCTGACGGGCCTGCCGGGCGCGCAGGGCGGCGATTTCTACAATGGCAAGGAGACAAATGCAAGCAAGCTCAAGCAAATCTTGGATGACGCACAAATGCGGCCGTTTTTCAAGGATTTCCTGCGTCAGAATTTCTGCGAGGAGAATCTTGATTTCTGGATCGATTACTCGACATTGCGGCGCAAGATCCGCAACCAGAGCCCCGCACTGCCGTCCCAAAATCAAAAAGATCTCCTGGAGGACGCCTACGACATTTGGGCTACGTATTTAAAGCCGGGCGCCTCGAGCGAGCTGAATGTCGAGCACAGCCTGCGCCAGGAGATGGCGCGCGTCGTCAATTCCATGGTCACCGTCGTGCCCACCTATTTGCCCGCACAGCAAACCACGAAAAACACGCTCGTCATCTCGTCACACTCCGTCTCGCAAAGTCTACGCCTCATCCTCAAATGGCTCGATCAGGTCAATGACTATATTTGCAGGCTCATGGCCACAGACTCGGTCCCCAAGTTTGTCCGCACCCCAAAATACAAAAAGCTCCTCGATGCACGCGAGCAGGAGCAGAAAAAGCAACAAGAGGAGTATCTGCTGCAGCGCAAACAATTGGACGAGAGCCTCTTTTTCGACGTGCAGCAACCATAGACCCCACCTTCCTCTCACTGTTATCTCGCAATAATAATAAAAAAATACTCCACAATGATTCATTGCCTCGAGGCTCAATGGTACCATGGGCACGCGTATTATTATTTTTTATTTGTTTCCGTCGTGAAAAAGGCAAAATGTTTAGGCCATACCATGTTCCCTTGATCTGCGACACTATCGCGCTTTTGCAATTAAGGTTTCTCCTGAATCTTGGGACTCATCAGCGAGTCTTGCTGCAGGGACCCGCGGACATCAAATGAAAACTGAGCGAGTGCAGTCTTTTTTTTTTTTTTTTTTTTTGTTCTTTTCCGAACCAATCTCACGTCAATGGAAGTTGAGAGTGCCTACACGGCATTTATTATGTATTTTAATTCTGAGAGCCGTCGGCACTTGCAATCAGGCGCCCAAATGAATGAAACGCCCACGCGGTAAAAGGTTTAGGACCTTTTGGCGCGACCTGACCCCGCACTTTCCCAACTGGTGGGATCTGCCCCGCTTCAGTGAGGCAATAATTTTTCCCATGTGATGCGCTTATAAATCCCCGCTCGACGATTTTCTCCCCCTTTTTTTTTCTTTTTCTTTTTTTTTTTTTTTTGCAATTGTCCACTTTGACATCACGAACGCGCCCCCTCCTAGTCTGTTTTGCCTCTTCTTTTATTGCCCTCAAGAACCATGCCTGACACTGCTAATAATATAAAGACAGCGCAGCGCCGTTTGACTGCGGTGGCGGCGCACGTCAAGGACGAGCCCTTTTTTGACACCTGTTCGTGACCTATTTCTCGGGGAGCAAATGCCCTTTGCATTTTAAAATGGATCACGGACATGGGAACTCACGCGCGAAATGGCTCGGTTTTTTATTTTTATTTTTTGTCTAGTACGCCTGGATCGCACGGCAGAGCAAGTGCCATACCTGACGCCGATGGATCCGCTGCGATTTTTGCTGCGCAGCGCGATGGTGTACACGGACAAGGTGGCCATTGAACACCGCGGCGTGGAATGGACGTACCGTCAGCTTGCAGAGCGCGTGCAACGGCTTGCACACGGCCTTTTGGCCGATTTCAGCGTCCAAAAGGGCGACCGCGTCGGTATTCTTTGCCAAAACGTGCCCGCCTTCATCGACGCGACGTTTGCCATCCCTGCGGCCGGCGCCGTCATGGTCCCACTGAACACGCGCCTGGTTGCCGCGGAAATTGACTACGTGGTCACACACTCGGGCTGTTCCATTCTCCTTGTTCAGGATGAACTGCTTTCGCACGTGCCGCAGACTATCATCGACAGGATGCCCATCCTGCACATCGCGGACACCCCCGAGCAGCCGCAAAACGACCCCTACGAGCAATTCCTCATCAAACACGCAGAAAACCCGCGTCAATGGCGCCAAATGCCCCTCGTCAACGACGAAAACGCGCTGCTCTCGATCAATTACACGTCTGGATCTACGGGCCGCCCAAAGGTAAGATAAAAAAAAAGGAAAAAAAAAAGGGGAAAAAAAAAGCGCGCAATAACCAATTTTTTTTCTTGTTAGGGTGTCATGGTCACTTACCGTGGTGCCTACTTGACAGCGCTCAATGACTGCATCCAAGGCAGCCTGACGTCCGCTAGTGTCATGCTGATGACACTCCCTGGCTTCCACTGCAATAGTAAGTTCATATTTTGGTCCTTTGATGGTATTAATGACGCATTCAATTCTTTTTTTTCTTTTCTTTCAGATTGGGGTTTCATTTGGGCTATGGTCGCCATCGGCGGTAAGCTTCTATCTGGAGCAGGAGCACAGGAGAGACAATGAGGCTCAATGGGCTGGTTTTTACCTTTTTTTTATTATTCTATTATTTTTTAGGCAAGCAGCTGATGCTTGGCAAGATGGACTACGGGTACATTTGGCGGTGTCTCAAGGAGGAGGGGGTGACGCATTATAATGGCGCGCCGACCATCCACAATGAGATTTGCAACCATCCGTTGGCGACACGTTTGCCAAAGCCGGTTCGCATCATGACGGGCGGCGCGGCGCTGCCTGCGTCGCTGATCAAGCGGATGAACGACCTGAATTTGTGCCCTGTGCAGGCGTATGGGCTCACCGAGACTTATGGACCCAACACGGTGTCATATGACGAGTGGCACTTGGAGCAGCGATACCCGGGTGATCGCGACGCGCAATACAAGATGATGGCGCTGCAAGGGTACAATACGATTGTCACCGACGAGATCCGTGTCTTGGATCCCGACACCGGTAAGGATGTGCCCAGCAATGGCCAGACCATCGGCGAAATCTGCTTTTCAGGCAATACGAACATGAAGGGCTACTACAATGCCCCCGAAGAAACCGCCAAGGCGTTCCGATTCGGCTACTTTTGGACCGGCGACCTTGCCGTCAGGCACAAGGACGGCGTCATTGAGATTGTCGATCGTAGCAAGGATGTCATCATCTCTGGTGGCGAAAATATCAGCTCCATCGAGGTCGAGAGCGTTCTCGTGCAAATCAATGAAGTCTTTGAATGGTAAGTCACCCATCCCCTCGAGAGAGAGAGAAAGAAAAAAAAATGCGAAAATGTAAAAAAAAAAAGAGGCCATCTCATTTAATTGTCCGTTTTTTTTTTATAGCACAATCGTTGGTGGTCCTGATGAAAAGTGGGGCGAGCGGCCGGTGGCGTTTATTGTCTTGAAGCAAAACGCGTCTCTCACGCAAGAGCAGGTCATTGCGCATTGCCGAAAGAATCTCGCAGGGTACAAGGTAATCATGTCACCTATTTTCATGCAATTCTCCATGTGAAATGGGCGTGCTGACGCCCCCCTCCCTTTTTTCCAATCTTGCAGTGTCCCGCTAAAGTAATCTTTGTTGACAGCATCCCAAAGACAAGGTAAGACAGCATAAAAACATTTTTTAAAAAAAGAATTGATTTCCAACAAACCCTTATACTTTTCTTTTAATAGCACGGGCAAGGTGCAAAAGTACATTTTGCGCAATGAATTGTGGAAGGGCCGGTCCAAGAGGATTCAATAAATAAACGGATAGACACACGTGTATATTATTATCATATCATTCTTGCGACGACGGCGCACATTCGTCACAAAAACTCGATTTATTTTATTTTTTCATCTCTTTTAATGGACAAATCTTGATATTGCCTAATAGGTTTTTTTTTTCATGGCGTCTATGAGGGATCAACAGGTCCAAGTCTGGCAGAGATCAAACCATTGTATTGCCAGAATTCTTGGATATGGGCTTTTATTTTTTTGGCGCGTTGCTATACATTGCTTTGAGTTGTTTTTGTATCATTTTCATATGTACTGCATATTACAGTATATGCGCTTTTAGCACGTGAATCGCGTACTATTCAATAAAAAAGAGGGATTAAATGGATATCTGTCGAGAGATCGCAATAAAATCCTTGTTTGATCATTTTTTCTCGTTTTTTTCGTATTTCTCTGCAATGACAAGTGAAACTTGTGCAAGCAGCCTCAAATTCAAGCCAGTGGAGGATTGGGGCATTGCCCTGATGTTTACAAAGTTTTGTATCCATTCGCTTTGTACATTTTTGTGATGGGTACTAAAATTATGCAATTTTTATGAAAAAGCTGCCCGAGATCGCGACGGAATCCTTTGGAGCGACAAGGTGAAAATAAAGCCAGGGTTCTGGCGTACCAACAGAATTACACAGCAAGGCTCGTTCCGGGGACATTTGCTTTACGGATGCCGAGAAAACAGCAATTTAGTGAATCAATGCTTTCATTTGACCAGGACGCGTGCTCGAGACGAAAAAACATTGACGTTCCCTGGGCATTATAAAAACGCGCGCGTCGACGCATTTAAAACATGGTAATGGACCCTGTTTGACATGTCTTGTGGCACGTGCAGCGCGCATTTTCATGTGATCGCCAGCAACCAACGCGTGCGCATAGTCGCATTTATGCGCAAAATGCGTTGGTATCAGGCTACGAGAGATGCACTGTCAATTATGCGCCATCAAATCAAAAAAAAAAATGGATTTCATGCCTCCATGGGCCATTTTCTCGCCAAGAGTTGAACAATGCTCGTCTTTGCCATAGGCTGAATGGATAAGGGCCATATTTTCCTCTTGTCCTTCAAATTTCGTGGGCGATCTAATGTCATTTTCCGGGCTTTGAATTGATATTGAGCCAATTTTGCTTTTTTGGGCCACACGACCGGGCAAAGAAAAAGTTTCCAATGGACGAATTATCATGATGATCATGAAGCAAGTGTGGTGTGTCTCGCGGCACGCATGCCGGGACTGCAAAAGAGAGAAAAAAAAAAAAAGGCAAAATGCTTAAAAGTAGCAAGGAGGCGTTTATGCGGGTGGCTGCTCCATGAGGGAGTGCCCTTCCAAGCGAGCAAAAGGGGTCTGATCGATGTGTGCAACGCTCGTTTATGCAGGCGGGCATTGAAAAGGGTGCGCTCCATGAATTGCCGCCATTTGCCGAGTGCGGCCTTGATGACAAGTGAGTGTTTCTCTTTTTTTGGGCGAGGCGACTTTAATTTTCCCACCGTGCATCCCTCTCCTCCCCTAATTGGGGAGGGCTATAAAGGACGGTGCGAGCGCCAACGCAACCCCTTTTTCTTCTACTTTTTTTTTCTCTTTCTAGATTTTTTTCATAGACCTTTTATTTTTTTTCTTTATCTCGCCCTCTCTTCACCCTTTTCCTCTCCTTTTTTTTTTGTTCCAAAAATCATGACCGAGCCGTCTTCCAACCGCGACAAGGCTCAGCGGCGCTTGGCGAGCGTGGCGTCGCATTTAGAGACGTCGGCGCCGTTTGACGTGTGTAAGTGAGACTTTTTTCAATTTTACCGTTGTCTTTGATTTCATGTGCTCGAAAAAAGACATGATGATTGCTGATCCTTTCGTGTTTGGTTGGCTGGTGTAACCTGTGGGTGTAGTACGACTGGATCGAACCCCTGACCAGGTACCGTACAAGTCGCCTTTGGATCCGCTGCGCTTTTTGCTTCGAGCGGCGATGGTGTATGCGGAAAAGGTGGCCATTGAGCACCGTGGCATGGAATGGACGTACCGCGAGTTTGCGGCACGCGTGCAGCGGCTTGCGCACGGCCTGTTGGTCGATTATGGTGTTCAGAAGGGCGAACGTGTGGGCATTCTTTGCAACAACATCCCCGCCTTTTTGGAGGCGCATTTTGCCGTGCCTGCCGCGGGTGCCATCATGGTGCCATTGAACGCGCGCCTGGCGCCCGCCGAAATCGAGTACATCATCGATCACGCCGGCTGCTCCGTGTTGCTCGTCCAGGACACCCTGCTGCCTCAGGTGACCGACGCTGTTTGCGCCAAGGTCAAGATGCTGCACGTCACCGACCAGGCCGAGACGCCCAATGCCGATCCATACGAGCAATTCCTCGACAAACACGCAAACGCGCGCCCTTGGAAACAAATGCCTCTTGTCAACGACGAGGACGCCGTCATCTCCATCAACTATACCTCTGGTTCCACAGGGCGACCCAAGGTAAAAAAAAAAAGAAAAGAGTTGCAATAAAAGGAAAAAGGCAACTGATCCCGGATTTTTGTATAATTTTTAGGGTGTCATGGCGACGTACCGTGGCGTGTACCTGACGGCACTGAACCACTGCATCCAGGATAGCCTCAATTCTTCGAGCGTCTACTTTTGGCTGGTATGGATTCCAAAAAAAAAAAGATAAAACGCGGAATGAGCGACAATTGACGCGACTCACCCATTGCAATTTGTTTTTTCCAGCTCCCTCTGTTCCATTGCAATGGCTGGTGCTTCCCCTACTCCATTACGGCTGTCGGAGGTACACGCAGAAACGAACAAAAAAAAAAAAAAAAAAACGTATGCTGACGACAAAAAAAATCCACTTTTTTTTTGTTTTTTGTAGGCAAACACTTGATGCTTAGTAAGATGGACTACACGTACATCTGGAAGTGTTTCAAGGAAAAGGGCGTGACGCATTTCAATGGCGCACCGACGGTGCAAAACGAGATTTGTAATCACCCTGATGCTGCGCGTCTTGCGACGCCCATCAAGATCATGAGCGGCGGATCTGCGTTGAGCAGCGTGCTGATCAAGAAACTAAAGTCCCTGAACATGCATCCGACGCAAATTTATGGCCTGACGGAAGTGCATGGTGCGCAGACGTTCACATACGAGCCCTATCATCAAGAATTGTATTACCCGGGCAATGTGGAAAAGCAGCACGAGATGCTTGCGCGCCAGGGGTGGAATGCGCTGATTGCCGACGAGGTGCGCGTGCTTGACCCGCAAACGGGCAAGGATGTGCCCAGCAATGGGCAAGCCATTGGCGAGGTGTGCTTTTCCGGCAATGCCAACATGAAGGGCTACTACAACCAGCCCGAGCAGACCGCCGACTCTTTCCGTTATGGCTACTTTTGGAGCGGCGATCTCGCGGTCAGGCACCCGGACGGCGTCATCGAGATTGTCGATCGCAGCAAGGACGTCATCATCTCTGGCGGTGAAAACATCAGCTCCATCGAGGTCGAGAGCGTCTTGGCCGAGATGAATGAGGTGTTTGAGTGGTAAGGTCAACATAGAGACTCATGAACGCGTTGGATGCGCGCCGAAAACAAAAAAGAAACGTGTGAAAAGGGGCAAAAGGGCTAAAAAAAAAAAAAACGCGATTGACACCCCCCTTTTCTTTTTGTTGCTCTACAGTGCGATTGTCGGCGCACCGGATGACAAATGGGGCGAGCGGCCCCATGCATTCATTGTGCTCAAGCAAGGCCAAAGCCTGACACAGGACCAAGTGATCGCTTTTTGTCGCCAGCATCTGGCAGGCTACAAGGTACAATTAGTAACGACCAGCTCGTGAAAAGGCGCCAGCTCACCCCCCTTTTTTTAATTCGTGTCAGTGTCCCGCCAAGGTGTCTTTTGTCACGGAGATCCCAAAGACTGGGTAAGAAACAATACATTTTGAGTTTTTTTGAGCGAGTGGCCAAGGGCTCCTAAACTGACCTGATTTCTCTCTTTTGCAGGACGGGCAAAGTGCAAAAATATATCCTCAGAAACGAGCTTTGGAAGGGCAAGAGCAAGAAGATTCAATAAGAATGTTTAAAATAAAGAAAAGCGGCTCATTGTTGCCGCACATTGCTACATTGTGCCCACTCGGATAGTGTCAATCATTTAGACAGGGATCCCACGTATCCCGATTACTTTTTTCCATCACGTCATGCGACAAGATCCTACACATCTGGGCGATTGATACTTCTTTATCGTATTTTGGTCGCTTGTCAATAAGTTTACAGTTTACAAACAAGTAAACTCTTTGATCCGACTATTCTACGCTTTCTCGTTCAAACGAGCCCACTCCCAAGGCTCTGCGGCCTCCCGTTGGCGCTCAATAGCGATATTCAAAAACCACTGATTTTCCAAGGGGTAGAGTCGAGGAGTTGAAAATGGAGAATTTTAAATCCTCGGGTTGCCACGCCATAGCACCCATATGGTCAATGCATCAAGATCACCGTCAGAAATGCAATAAAAAGCGAGGGTTCACTGACCGGTTTTGGCGTAAAATGCGTTTTAGGTCTTATTTTCGACACAAGGTCATCTCAACGAAAATTACATGTATCTTCGAGAAACACGCACCATCAGAAAAGCCTTGGCTTGCTGCGTACGTGGACATTGATGATCAATGAAAAATGTGAATTTTTGGCATTTTAAACACGATTTCAAAATCATATACAATTTTTGACGCGTGTTAAACCGCGTCTAGTGTCGAGTTACACGCGCCTCTTCCTATTCCAATTCATGCGCCTGGACCATATCTAGCCAGTGGACGCGCCGGCGTGGCCTTTGGGACGCGTTCTTCTCCCGCAATTCGCCTTCAAAGTTTAAACCAAAATCGATAAACACTCATCAACCCACAGACGGATCGCAGTCCTTTTTGTCTTTTCCGTGGTTTCCCCATGGGATTCATCTCGTGTACCATTTTGGCGTCATTCCGAGAATCTGGATTTTTAATTTCTGTTCGAGGCCTTGCCATCACTGTTTTTTCAATTTGCGTTTGGGGCGCTCCAACGACATTTGGTGATCACAAGCGACGTCCCGGCATATGTTTTCAACCTGTCGTTTCAATATGAGACACGTAGCGAGGCTTTGCAGTGCCTCTCTGGGCGAGTTGTGCCCAGATTTGCACAAAACAACGATTGCTTATAAAGCAACTCCTTGGGAATTTTTGCAAACAACCCCATGATTAAACAGTTAATGATTGTAACAAAATGCAAGCATCCTTCTTTGGAGATGCAAGCATATTGCACCGAGAAACGTGTGTCATTGCGATTTGATGTTAATTTTTTGATCAAGCGTGCAAGTCCTCATTTTTGCAGTCTAACATGAGTATTAAAAGCTGCATGCACCAAGATTCATTGAAATAGATCTGCAGTGTCTTATCTGGGTGTTTACAGTTATAAAAAACAAGAGCTCAATAATGAAAAGAAAGAAATTTGCGCATCTAGACTTGTGAAATTGTCGGTGGAGCGTGTGCGGATCGCAACCTTCACTCTATGATACAAAAGGCATGCTCCAAAAAAAGTGGCACCAGTTGTAGGCGTTGCATGGGCCTGCTCACGCGTTTTACGCATGATTGTTTTGGGTTTTTATATCTGACGATCCAGCTTTCGGCTTGAACACAAAGGTGCATGAATTTCAGCCTCGGCAGTGGCAAGAGCACTTCGCGTGGCGGATTTTGAAATAATAAAGGCCGCGAAAAACAGGCCAGAGGAGCCCGCTTGGTACGTTTTCCTTTCTTTCCTGCTTCGCTCCTTTTTTTTTTTGTCGCTGTTGCTATGGAGACCGACGATCTAGAGCGGCAATTTGAAGCGTCAGAGCTGTGCCCATTGCTGCAGAATGTGATGGACGTGCTCCAAGGGTCAGTTCATTAACCAAACGGGCGATTTTTTTTTTTTACTCAAAACTTATATTTTGTCAACACTCGTAGGTATCCATTAGGCAAGGTTGATCTTTTGTCGCTGGACCAGCACGGGCAGATCGCCGAGAAGATCGCCAAACAGGCGTACACGTGTGTCGGCCAGTTCAAGGTACAAAAAGAGCGCGAAAGCCAGCTAAAAAAAAAAAAAAAAAAAGAGAAAAGGCGATACATGTCGAAGCGCTTTTTTTTTTTTTTTAATGGACGCCTTTTTTTTTCTTTTTTAGACGGATGTTGACGAGCTGTTTCGTGTTTTGCGTCGGCAATCGCGTGCGTGCGACGAGGCAACGGTGGAGCAGGTATATGTTGCTGTTTTGAACAGCGTGTCGCTTGAGGTGCGGTCATTGTTGGACGTGACGCTGCCGCCGGTTGCACCTGTGCGCGTTGCGCTGTTCCGGCCCGCGATTGATGGGTTCCTCTTTAGCGACGCGAGCGCGCGGATCCCTGCGGACCAGTCTGTTGTCGCGCCACACATGCAAACCATTGCAGTGCACCCTTCCACGTCCTTTGATGCCCCAAGCTTCAAGGAAACCCTGCTGCCCGCGTTGCCAGACACAAAACGGCCCTCGGTCACCAAGGACAATCCAATTTTGCCTGGTAAAAAAAAAACACGAAAAAAAAGAAAAAAGCAAAGAGGCACATGATCTCATTTTTTTCTTCTTTTTTTTTCACGCGATGACTGCAGTGCAATGGCTTGATTATGGGGCGTTTTCGTCTTTTGCGCCTGTGTACGACTCGACAAATAGCAATGTGAGCTACGACGCGAGTTTTGGCGGCGTGACGGCGAAAAAGAGCGAATTGAGTGCCAAGGCGCGGTTCTGCGGCAAGGGCGACCACCCTGACGACGAACAGGACAAGGACGGCGCGATGGAGGTTGATCTCGACCATGCATGGCTCGCGTCCCAGGGCTTGGATGCGCAGGCTATCGAGCGACATGTTGCATCACCCAATCTCGGTGCCAACCAAGATCTCATTGACAAACTGATTGCTTACCAGGAACATCGCTTTGCCAATGACGAGCACGACATCAATGACGCCGAGTCCTCCACAGGTAAAAAAAAAAAAAAAAAAAAAGTAAAAAAAGAGAGAAAAAAAAAGGGACAATTGGCGCTCAATTTCTATTCTTTTTTATTCTAGCATCGCAATTGCAAGAGCAGCTGAATGCGCTTGTTGGAAGGATAGCGCCACAGGATGTGGTGGACAGCGAGCAAGTGGAGGCGGCCATGGCGCGGCAAACGCATTATGTGTCGACGTACCGCGGATCGCTGCCGCCCAACAGGCTGTTTGCATTGCCGTCATCCGACACGCTCGACGCGACCGTGCCGCCACCTTATACCAACATCACGCCAACCTACAGCAAGGAACGGTGGCGCATGCCGGACGCGCGGCCCTCCGAGGGTGTCCACACTGCTCGTTAGCTTTTTTAACGTCTATTTTTTTTCTCCTCTCATTCACTCTAATTGCTTATTAAAAGCCCTTTTTTGAACACACCCCCTTTAAAAAAAACGACGACCAGACGCGTCAATGGCGCGAAACTCAAACGAATGACGCGTCAGCGTGGTGAAAAAAAGACAAAACGAGTGTTTACGCGTTCCATCACATCTAATGGCACCCTGTGAGGACCTTTTACTATTTTTTTTTTTATTTAAAAGGATTCTAGAAGTTAAAACAGGCAATGCACATTTACAAAAAAAAAAAAAAATGAAGAAAAATAAACGAAAAATAAACGAAACACACAAAAAAAAAAGTTAAGACTGCAAGTCAGTGGCCTTATTTCCACAGGGCATTGACCTGTTTGCGGCGCACAATGGGTCCCGTCATGATGACACCGACGCTGAGAGCGACAATGGTGAGCAGGAGCTGCGATTTGTTGAATGCCTCGCTCAGGACGTCGAATTGGCGGCTGGGCGACACGCGCGTCATGTATGCGTCGAGGCCAAAGGCAAATACCAGCGACGTCGACTCTAGCTGCGCGGGGGACGCAATAATCTTGTCGATACCAAGGACCTACAAGAAGAAAAGGGGACAAAAAGGGAAAAAGAAAAAAAGAAGATTGGAAAAAACATGTGGGTGTGAGCCATTGATCACGAATAAAGAAGCAAATGTTTTTTTTTTTTTACCTCCAGGTTGTAGGTGAGGATCATCTTGCGCTCTTCAGGGATGGGGGCGTAGGGGAACAAGCCTTCTTCTTGGTCTTCCGGTGTGGGCTTACCCTCGGGGCGACGGGGGTCAAGGTAACGCTTGTTCACGGCGACAATCTGGTTGGCCTTGGTGGCAACTAGCGTGGAGAAAGAAAAAAAAAAAGAAAGGACGCGTCAGCAACGAGGGAACGACACGATACGCGTGTAGAATTGACATTTACACAAAATATCCTTGGTGGTCACGCCATTGCGCGTGCGCGAGATGCCCATGGCACGCACAGCATAAGGGAATGCAAAGCTAGCGGCCTGGACATGCGGCTGGATGCCGTCGTACGAAGTGAAATTGACGCTAAAAAGGCAAAATATAAAAAAGCGACGCGTCAATGGCTGGTCATTCCCTTTTTTTTTCCCTCCCCAATTGTTTGTGTCGTACCCCTTGTGGCGTTCGTTTTGATCGATGCCTTCGAAAAGCTCGAGGACGACGACCTGGAAGCCTGTGCGGGGGCCATCGTTGCTCCAAAAGGTATAGACGACCCAGTTTTCGGCCTGGACAATGTGGACTGAATCGTTTGCGGCGATTGGGACGTGGTCGTGTGTGACATCATAAAGGACGGCGCCCGTGACGGCGTCGACAAGGCGGATGGCGAGAGTGTTGCGCTCGGGATGGATGGAAGCGACGGTCATGAGGTTGGGATTGATGTATTTGTAGTAGACATTGCGATTGCCAAGAACGCGGCCAATGGAGGCGATTTTATCACCATGCGCAGGGGCTGCTGTAGCGACGAGTTGCTCCGAGGCGGGCAGGGCCCAGCGCCAGACAGGCTCGGCGGTCAGGCTGCCGCGATAGCCTTCTTTGACGACAAAGCCGCGCCATTCTTGGCTTTTGCCTTTGGTTTTGGGGAATTGGAAGTAAAACGAGGGCCACAGGGCGGCGGCGGCGGTGCGTGCGTTTTCAGAATCTGGGTAAATGTATGTGCGTGTTGTTGCTGCGTCGTACAGGGCGAGGAGGCGCGTGTGTTCTTCGGATTCTTCCACAGGGAGCAACATGATCTTGTCAATGCCTGTTGCCGTCACCACCTCGGGATCAAACGCGTCGGGCGAAGAATGCTGCGCCACGTAATCTTGGCCCGTCCAGCCATCCAAACGGAACAAATGCGTCGTTTCGCCATTGTCCGAGAAACCGACGGCCACCAACACAGGCGCAAGCTTGTTGGCAGCGGCGCGGACAACAAAGACCTGTTTCAATTGCACGCCATGCATCACGCGCGTCCACACAATCTTGCCATGACGTCCCGTGTCCTGCGCAATGATCTTGCCCGTCGACGTCACCGACACAATCAGTTTTCGAATCCCAAAGCTATCGCGTTGCAACCATTCCATTGTCGAAACGTCGTCGCGCGACCAACACTGTTGCGATTGCCACTTGTCGAGGTCATTGGCCTTTGTGGACGACGTGCTGGCCATGCCAAGGACATGATGCACCAACCAAACGGGCAATTCATGCAATGCCGCCGCATGTGTCGCCAATCGGCGCCAATAACGCGACGCAATCACCGACATGCCCTGTTCTTCTTCATGTTCTTCCTCTTCTTCATCCACCTTGGTCCACGTCTGCTTTTCAGGGAGATCCACCCACACAGCATCAGACGTGTGTGCCAGCGCCTCCTCGCGCGACCACAAAATGGATTGCTTGGTAATGTCGTACGCATACAATGACCCGCTTGCAGACACAAAGAACAGCGTCGTGCGCGGCTGCAAAGGATCGTCAAGAGTAGCTACGTGCGCCAGGTCCACTCCACCCACCAGCTCCGCATCGGAAAACAGCAAATCGTGCTTGGCTACATTCTCGCCAATTTCGTGCATCGTCAGCATGTCTGTTGATCGGATCCCAATATGCATCAAGCTTGCATCGTCGCCACTCGCACCAGACACCACGGCAGATGCGCCAATCGATGGCTAAAAACGGTGCGGAAAAAAAAAGAAAAATTGAGAAAAATTGAAAAAAAGCGCGTGTCGAATCATCTCAATGGCTAGAACAAAAAAAAATTACCCAGAGACCCAGATCTTGCTTGACGGTCAGCGACGCCTTGTCGAGGGAAATGACGGCAACAGCCATGGCTTCTTGGTCTTCAAGAGCGACGAGGGCGGAAATAACGAGATTCGAGCCATCGCCTTGCTGCAGTTTGATGTGATCGAGCGCCGCGCCTTGGAACGACGCAGCGGGGCCGAGGGTTGACTAGAAAACAAATTAGCAAAAGCAATAATGCCGAAAAAAAAGAATTACCTTGGCAGCCGCGCTGTAGCTCCTTCCAGAGCCCATCTGTTTCCATTTGATGGTGGCGCCCTCTGTCCAGACGAGCCATTCGCCCTGGAGGAGCACATTGTTGTGGCCAGAGGACGCGAGGGTGCTCTGTTTGGCGACGATTTTGCCGGACGCGATATCGAATCCAGTCAAATGCAAGATGGGCTTGTCGGCAATGGACGAACAGGCAGCATAGATGACATTGTCAGCTTGGTGCAGAGCATGGCACGCGTGGCCACCGTCGACGAGCGTGGTCCATGTAATTTGGCCCGTCGCAAGCTCGATTTGCGCCATGCCCAGGCCAAATGCGACCACAGCATGCTTTCCATCGTTCAAGACGCGCACCACATTACCCGAAGATTCACTCGAATCAAACGTATGCTGCCACAGGAGGGCACCCGATCGCACATCCCAATGCTGCACCACGGCATCGCCCGTGTTGGCGACCGTCAGCGCACCTAGAAAAAAAAAATGTGAATTTTACGCGTCCATCACCCTCGTAAAAAGGTCACTGGTACCTGACTCGGTCCATTGGGGCGTGGCAATCGCGTGGTCCAGCTGCTGGCGCCATTCTAAGGCACAAAAAAGAAAAAGAAAAAAAAAAAAAAAAAACGGGATGAGCGGGCAAATTGACCCCCAGTTTCCATATCTTTTTCCTTACGAAGGCTGCCCGTGGCAAAATTAAGCGAGGCGAGCACATTGCGCTCCGTGGAAACAAGCAGACGAGGCACACGATCGCTGTCATAGTTGCCTATCCAAAGAGGTTTGCCGACCCAGGTATGATGCCTAAGCAAAAAAAAAAAAAAAAAAAAACGTGTCAAATGGAGTCCCATCCGCGCCTTTTTCTTTTCTTTTATCTTTACCAGTCGATGACGCCGGCCTGTGACTCATACACAGCCGATACGTGAAGAAGAGCGGCACAAAGAACAACAAGGCCAAGGAGCAACTGCATTGCAAGAACAAGAGGGCCTGTTGTTGTGTGAAGGGGTCAAAAAAAAAGAGAGAGAAACGCGAAAGAGAAGCGTTTACAATGGCAAAATTCGGCGCACTTTTAAATATCCTTTCCGCTCTCTTTGCTGTTCAGTTTCTCCTCTTTTCCGCTTTTCTTTGTTCCCATTTTGCTTGCTTTTCTCCATGTTGGCCGATCAAGAGAAGAATCGCTTCCAGATAGAGCTCGAATTCATCCAATGCCTGTCCAATCCATGGTATCTTAATAGTAAGGGGCTATGAAGCTTCCAAAATAGACATTTGACTCATTCTTGCGTCACTTTCTCTCTTTTTTTTGCAGACCTCGCACAACAACAGTATTTCAAAGACCCGGAGTTCATCAACTACCTCGAGTATCTGCTGTATTGGAAAAAGCCGGAATATGCGCGATTTGTCATGTAAGCATGTGGAAAAGCGCGTCAAGCTGCGTCTTTTTTATACAAACGCGCGTGTTTATGATGGCTCATACCCTTTTTTGTCCAGGTACCCGCACGCGCTGCATTTCTTGGATCTGCTGCAATCGCCTCAATTCCGCGAGTTCATCAGCACGTCCGAAAATACCCAAGAGCTGCATCGCCTGCAATTCTACCATTGGAAATTCTTGCGCAACCCACCCGAAGAGTCTGCAGCCGCCGCCAATGCGCAGACCGCGCCCGCCGGCGCGTCCATGGATATGGACCAATCCTTGTGATGGATCCTCGGCCGTGATTTTTTATTTCTTTTCTTTCTTTTTTTTATTATTCGCATGATACCACGAAATAAATCGCAATAGTTTCAACCTTTGAAAGCCGATCCCTGGCCAATGCCTGCCGCGTCCTCCATGCGCTTCTTCAAATGATTCCAAAAGCTCTCAAACACATCACGGTCTTGCCCATGCAGCCAGCTGGCCTGCAATGTGCAATGTGAGTCGTGTTTTCGAGCCATAAGTGTCAATTCCACGGCCAGTGAGATTGACGGCAACGATGCCAGCGCGGTCGTCGAGTCAGATGGCTCCCCTTGCTGCGACGGGTCATCTTTTGCTGCGACACGTTGGCGCTTGAGCAATCTTCGCGCCGCGCGCGCCCACGTGTTCTTTGTCGGCCGGATTTCAAGCGCGAGACGTTTGCCCGGTGCACCGTGCGCGTGCTCCTCGACGCTGAATTGCCCGCTCGGCACAACAATACATAAATCCTGAAGGATACTAAGCAATTGCGCTTCGGCGACCTCCAGCGATATGGGTAAATCCGTCTCAAATTGCGTTTTCGGTCGGTATGACTCGAGCGACCTGGCTTTCACCTGTTGTGCAGCAAGTAAAAAAAGAAGGAACAAGTATGAGCTTGGTGCAACAGATGGCCCCTTTTTTTTTCGCAATTTTACCACGCGCGCAGACCGAAATGACCATGCAATGCCCCATCGCTTGGTTCGGCCCTGGCAAAATTCCGTCACAACATAGTTGTTGATCTACAAAAACAAGAAACGATCAGAAAACATGACGTGAAGCTACTCTTTTTTTTTTTTACCTTGTGTTCCTTGAGCATCTGGGTGATGGGCCGAATCGACCGCTTAAGCCCGATCATGCTGCTGTACCAGCGGATCCGCTCACGATACCGCAGGCTCTCGAGGATCATGCGCCGAATGAACGCGACCTCGCCGCCATCCGTGATCATTTCCGACGTCGAGCCCGTGCACACCTGCCAAAAGAAAAAGGGGGGGGGAAACGCGTCAAAAGGCTCTTTTTTTTCTCCTATTTTTCTGTGATTTCTTACCGCGGACGGCTCCAATTCCTTGTTGATCTCGCCCTCGCGCACCTCCTCTTCAGAGGCAAAGAACGGCGGATTGCACATGCAGAAATCGTACGTGCGGACCCTGTCGTCCAACAGGAAAATGCGATACGGGTCGTTATTCAGCACCAGCGAGATGCGCGCGTCTAGCTGATTCGCCGACACGTTGCGCTGCGCATAATGTAACGAGTCCTCGTCGATTTCTAATGAATATAAAGGGATATAAGGACGCGATCACGGCGCTCAATGGACGTTTATAGGATGTGCGCTAAGCTTACCAGTGCCCAAAAAGTCCCAATTGGCATTCGTCTGGCACCCCAGCAATGGATAAATGCAGCTTGCGCCGACGCCTCTATTGCATGAAAGAAAGAGGGAAACATGAACCCTTTTGAGTCAGACATTTCGAAAAAGGGAGCGCGCTCAATGGAAAATGACGCACCCTACATGTCAATACCATGCACGCGGCGCGTGTCTGCATTATCGAGCGTCTCCATCAGCAGGTCTTCAATCCACAGAATGTAATTGAGACGATTGGGAATGGGCGGGATCAATCGCGTCAGCGGCAAATCCACTGTCAGATCAAAATCGCGCTTGAGCAAGCATACCGTCAGCTCCCTTGGAAAAAAAAAAAAATGAGCATCCATTGCCCTCGTTTCTCCCCTTGCCATTTTTTTTTTTTTTTTTTTACCTGACTGCCTCGGCGTTCTTAAAATCAATTCCACCGTGCTCCAACACACTAAATAGCAAGAGAAAAATAAAATAAAATAAAAAAAGGGTAAGCAGCACGATCCCATTTGCAAAGCACAGGCACTTGCAAGGGCCGGAACGACGGGTAGTCGAGCGCCAGCACCTCAAAGTCGGGCGGGTTGTTGTAATATTTGTTGCGAGGGTGCAGAATATCCTCGGAGGCGTGTACGTCGCCTTCCTCTGTTTCCGCGTGCGATCGTTTGCTCATACGAATGGAAAAGTGAGGGAAGAAAAAAAGACGTCAAAACGAGCAGCGCCCGCTCCCCTTTTTTAAAATTTCCGTGTCCGACAGCGCGTCGTCAAGGACAAACTAGCATAAAAAAGGACATTTTAGCCCCATTTTTTATTTTTACAGCTTGAGACATTGAGTGTTGAACGAGTCGCCCACCCATCGCGTGATGAATTTGGTGACGTCGACCTTTTTTTGTGTCGTGGTATCGCCCTGGTATCGTAGCTCGTACAGCGTGCACAAGTTTAAGATGCAAATCTCGCTCGTGCCCGCCTTATCCGGGTGCTGCTGGATCAGCCGCTCAAGCAATTGGATCGCCTCTGTTAGCTGTCCCTGGTAAAGCATGCAAACCGCAAGATTGCTCGCGGCCTATAGCGCAAAAGAGAAGAAAATAATGAATTTCGACATTTGATACATCAAACCACGATCCTTACCACGACATTATTGCTGTTCTGTTCCAAGAGCTGTTCGAGGATCTGCCTCGACATGGTCCAGTCGCCACGCGCTGTCGCCATCATGGATCTGAAAAGTAAAATCATGAGGTTTTTGCTTTCTTTATTTTTCATTCCACGCTTACTTGTTCATGTTGATATTTTCTTGTAGCCATGACTTGTTACTGGCGGTGTCCATGCCCTGTTCCACTTTGTTGAACATGTCCTCGGCACGCTGCAAGTCACCCAGCTGCAATAATAAAAAAAATACGCGTCAATTCATACTCTTCTTCGTTTTTTTTGGCGGGCATTGTACCTGAAGATAGAGTCTGCCGAGGCTGGAGAGAAGGTCGAGGTTTGGCGCGGCGTCGCTTGTATATTTTTGGACCATTTCGTGGAGTGTCTTTGAGGCTGCAACCATGTCGTTCATGTGGATCCACTGGGACACGAGCAGCAGCGCGACCTGGCGTTCGCGCTGCGCATGGCGCCGCCGCTGGCATTGAATCATCAGTGTCGCCAGCCGCTCCAGCGCCACCACCGCGTGCTGCAACTTGTTGGGCAAAAGAGCCCACAAGACGCGCATTTCAAATGGCACAAGGTCCTCGTCGTCGTCAGCGAGCGCCGTGCTCGACAGCAAATCCCCCAATTTTTCGAATTCCGCAGCAGCAAGCTGGTAAAACGCCAGCTTATACAGCGCAAGGAGACGCGTATGCCATAGCTTTTAACAAGTAAAAGTGAGATTTTTTTTCAGGGCCCCTATTTTTGCCTCTTACCTGCAAGATAGTGGCCATATCCGTGGGTGGCGTCTGGAGGAGCTTCTGCTTGGCGTATCGCGCGACACCGCGCCAATGGTTCTTTGCCTATCGAATGCAAAAAAAAAGATTGAGCGCTTGTCGGCGTCAATTGCAATGAAATGGAGAATAATGCCTACCACGAGTGATTGCAACGTATCCTCGTCGATGGCCAACAGCTGCTGCTGCGTGCCTGGCCGCTCAGGGCGCTGGTCAGGCGGCACATAGCGCTCTAACAGGTCCGTGAGCGCGTCCGTCTATTAAAATAAAATGCATGAAAAGACGTGTATAAGCATCCATTCCACTACCCTGCGCTCGCCCTTGGTGCATTACCACCGGGATATCGTAGAATGAGGCATTGCTTGTGAGGGCCGGGCCGAGCGTCGCGAGCGTCGAATGCAGCGATGGCGTCGTGGATGTCGACAGACGCAGCGGCGACGAGCTAAACGAGTCCGTGTCCACGTTGGCAGGGATCGGGGACGGGATGTGCCGCTGAGCTTGCGCCAGAGGCGGCGAGCCCACTGCATCAAATAGGTCCAACGTCGACTGGTCCATGAAAAAAAAAAAAAAAAAAAGTAATAAAAAGCGCGAAAGAGAGGCGACACAAAATCTGGGGCGGCCTGCTTGCCGCCTTTATTTTGCAGTCCGCCGCCACCCCCAGAAACCCAAAAAAAAAAATCGCGTACGCCTTGATCCGTGCAGTGGCAAAATACATTTTTGACTTCTTTTTTCATGACTTTTCTTTTCTCATCTGGTATTGTTGCTTCTTGAAGCCTTTGCACGTTGTCCACAATCATCACAGCCGTTGTGACCCGCATAATCAGCTGCTCCTTTCCTCTAGACGCACATGAAAGCAATGGTGGATCCCTAATTTGATGATTTTACAAATGCGAATGATTGCCATTGCTGAAATCGCGATAGTGTGGGTCCAATTATGTTACAGTTTACTGTATCGTACCTGCATATCACTTTAGTCCTTGAGTCGCGTAGTGCATGTGCCTCAAATTCCCTTTTTGTTTCTTAAAAATGCAATATATATATATATATATATATATATATATATATATATATATATATATACAGAGTACGGATTGCATGCGATTCTGTAGAAGCCACCTGTCAGAATCGGCGATTGTTGCGAAAAATGCAGATGAAATTTGAGCTTGATCAGGATGCCCTTAGATGGATACGGTATTAGGCAAGAGCTTTAAGAATGTATGATACAGTATTGTACCGTAGCTAGATACCAACTTTTGAAAAAAATTAACTTTTTGTTCCACAACGCTGAATCTGCGCTCGTGCACTTAAATTTGGAGAGGGAGCTGCTGCAAGTGTGTCCTGTCTCTTTAAAAAAAAACTCAGTAATCAAGTGCCTCAGAAAATACACAAAACACCATTTTTTCATCCGTTTTGTTGGATTTTTGCACAGAAAAACGTGTTTGATCCGCCCTTTTTTTATTACAGTGGACAGAAACTGACGTGTACTTTCATTTCATTTCCTAAAGAATTACGCTACACTGCACAAAATCGTATTCATCTACCTTTTAAAAACCAAAGAGCGCATTTTTCAGACTTTGCAGGCCTGCAGTGCCTCCAGAATTTTTTTTACAGCCCACTGGCCCGCTAATGAAAAATGCGTCACGACATACAGTAGTCTACGGGCTACGGCTCAGCACTCAAGCCGGACCCGCCCGATTTTTTTGGACTCAAAAATGCCGCAAAAACATCATACGGTATGCGTACTGTTTTGCATTTATCTGGCAGTCTGCATGGTCGACCCCGCTCAAAATACGTGCATCGTACTCGGCGCAAAATTTGCAACAAAAAAGCTTAAAGTCTCAAAGCGCTACGATCACTTTTTAAAAATTCAGGGGTCACACATTTAAATCCCAAAAACGGTCAATTTCGACCTCCGAGTGATCAATGCATCCCAAACAGGTAAGTTCGATGATTTGCCAATGGCACACAAAATGGCAGGTCGCCCAAAGAGTGACCCATGAACGCCAATCGACTGAAAAAAGTGCCTGCTTTGGTCAAGATTTTTTTCGCCAATTCATGTTTGACTCCTTCCCAAAATAGCAACTTATTTGTGTACACTGGTGGACTGCATGTGCTCTGCAGCCTGCAGATACTGTATGGCCGATGCAAAATGTTCATTCAAACCCAAGAAGTTAACGCGCTGCAAGTCATCCCATTAGAAGATTACAGTAGATGCTTCTTTGCACCCAATTTTTTGTTAGTAAACTCACAATAAAAATCGGAGATCGACTAGACCGTTGTCGATCAAATCTCAATAAATAATTAAAGATGGCATCACCATACGATATGACAGGTCGCTCGCCACCAGTGAATCTGCGAGTGTAATCACAAAGAAAAAATAGCCAGGCGATTATTGCGAGCGATAAAGCAAATGCATTATTACCAAAAGTGACCGAAGTTGGACATGACAGCGACTTTTTGCTTGATGGGCGGCGATGACGTTGTTTTCGCTGGGCGACGGGGGACGGCGGCAAAAGATGGCTTGAAATCACAAAAAAAGGTCAGATGATGTGCCTTTGTTGGCGAGCAGCAGCGAGATCGCAAATGCATTATTATGATATACAGTAATACCAAAAAAAGGCGGCGGAAATTGGAGATGACATAATATACAGCGATTTTTTGGTTGGCAGCGAAGACTTTTTTGATGAGTGAAGGGAATGATGGCGGCAAGAGATTTATGGTACTGTAGCTTGTTGAAAAAAAAGAGTCAGGTTGTTATTCGCCCTAATAATAAGAAGCAACATTATTGTGTGAAAAATTACCAAATCAAAAATGGACGACGTTTTGTTTTACATGTGCAGGATGATTCTTCTTACCGGTATGGGAGGTTGATCATGAGGAGGTTGTTGCGGGTATCCATGTTGTACGTTGTTGCTGCAATGGAGGAGTGGATGCGCAGAAGCGGAACCAAGTAATGAGTACAGTAGTACTACTCCTGTGGTTTTTTCAGCATCATCTCGTAGTCACCACTTGGCAACTTCGTTGCTTTGCGGCACTCGAATTGCGCTTGCAGCACGTCGTCCTTGGGCAGAGGTTCATTTTCTTTTGCGACAATTGTTAGGGCTCGAGCCCCATAGGATGCGGGTACAGTAGTAGGGGAAAAAACCATGAGTGATTGGCAGCCGCCATTGATTTTTTGGTTTTTTATTATTATTGATACCGTATGATAGACAAGAAATGATGATAAATAAAAGGGACACGATGTTAAGGCAGATGGAGGAAATGTTGTGTTTGCTGCTCGCAGAGCGTGATATTTTTAATTAAAAATCACAATGGACACGTCCATGTGAAAGAGCGATTACATGATTCCGGTGTCGGCAACAACCCTTCTTGGAATGCCTTCTTGGCATGGTCTCTGTTAATTTTGTTGGTATCATACAGTATTTGGAGGTCAATAATTGTCGTGGTCGCGGCGCGCGCGGAAGCCAACATACTGTAGGAAACACGGGCCACAGGAGGCATTCCTGGATGTCGTACAGATCGAAGAAATGATGCGTCGTCGCATTTGTTGTGACAACCCCTTTTTTCCGACGTCATGGACAAAACCGGTAATCTTGCGCGCGGCAGGCAGCAAGCAAGTCATCGGCACGACGGCTAAAAGCGCAGCTCTGACGCGTCGACGCGGCTGGGACATGTCTGGGTCAATGTGCATCTCGACACCTCGTCGGTACAAGTCCTTGAGCTCGTCGACAAGCGGAGATAGGAATGCGTTCATCTTGTCTGGCTTTGGGCTCCTTGCCGCAGCCTGGCATCATGCCGACCAAAATGACATTGTCGTCTGCAAATCGCCACTGTCGTGGGATGTTGTTGATTATCAGGACAATAGCACCGACTGTTACAGTATGCCCGCAAAGCCAAGATTCACGCCATGCATTTTTTTCTGGATTACCTTTTTCTTACGCGCTCTTGTGCCATTGTCATGGCCATGCCTTTGGCAAACAATGGCCATGCCCTAGCAAGATCAACTCGGCATGCTAGCATCCTTATCATCTGAATTGATGTGGCGTGCATGCATATTATTATTGTCAATTGAACCAACGTGGCGTGCATGCGTATTTATTATTCCCATCTGGACCAGCGTGGCGTGCATGCATACTGTTGTTTGTACAAACACTTCCTCGGCGCTTTCTCCGAAGCGTGGAGCTTGTCCATAATGTTACCGGGGGAAAATTGGTATTTCCTTTTTAGGAAATAATTTCTGAATTCTATTAGAAAATGCGAAATTTCCAGATATGGAATTTCACGTTACACATGGATTATCTCGGCCCACAGACGTCGTACAGGCTCCGCGGATGGTGATGCAGCAGCAGATGGCGATTTTGTGGCCATTGAATCCTCCGATGACACGGATGACGAAGACAATGCTGACGAAAATATTGATCCTGATTATGTTGTGCCCCAATAAATATTTTTTGTTTTTTGAATTAACCCCCAATAATATGACTTATTTTTCTCGACAATGGCATTGATTTAACAACGCAATTTTTATTCCATATTTACTTACAAATAAGGGGTTGAAGCATGTAATGGGACCACTTTCACGATGCTACAGTAGAGTGCGTTTGAAAATTTTGCATCCGCGATTCCACCCAAGTGCCACTCAAGCCGTGTACAGTACAACAAAATCTAAAATAAAAAAAATACAGTAAAAAAAGAAAAGATCTATGCAATCCACCACCTAAATTTGGAAGTGTCAAACCTTAAATTTTTGCACCCAAAGTAAGCAATTTTCCCAGTCGATCGCCGTTCATGCATCACTCTTTGGTCTTTGCGCCTTTTTCTTAGGGTGGGCGACCTGTCATTTTGTCTGCCAATAGCAAATTGTCGGAGTTACCTGTTTGGGATGCATTTCACTCGGAGTTAGAAATTCCCCAAGTTTGGCATTTTCTGAGATTAAAATATGTGACCCCTGAAATTTTCAAAGTGATCGTAGCGCTTTGGGGGTTTAAGCTTTTTTGTTGCAAATTTTGCGTTGAATGCGATGCAGCCGTCTTTGAGTAGGGTCAGCCAATTAGATGGCGAGAAAAATGCAAAATAGAAAAAATGGCATTACTGTAGAAAAAGCCAATTTTAAAATTCCAAAAAACGCATTTTCAGATGTTTTGACCCCGGTTTAATTAGTGCGGGATTCAAAAAAATTGCACATTAATAATGCCGTTGTGGAGCGAGAAATTGCAAACGTAAATATCTATCCATCCACTAGCCATCGGACTTTGAAACTACTACCATCGGAAAGCCACGATGTCAGCGATTCGAATACATGTTTCGCGGAGCCTGTACGACGTCTGTGGGCCGAGATAATCCATGTGTAACGTGAAATTACCATTTCTGGAAAATTCGTATTTTTTAATAGAATTCAGAAATTATTTCCTAAAAAGGAAATACCAATTTTCCCCCCGGTAACATCCTACTAGTCAACCAGCGTTTCATCGTCCCCTTCTCTCTCTTATATACTGTATACAGTATCCCCTTCTTCCGGACACTCAATTAGTTTTTCCCCACTGAATACAACACACACACACTCTTATCCCCTTTCTTGTTATTAAACTCTGGCTCCAACAATGGTTACTCCTCAACTTGCCAAGTGTTCCCGTGGGCGTTACCAGCCGGCTTTTGTGGCGCGTCAATCCAAGAAGCCCCGATATAAGCGCGCGCCGCGAAGCGGCGCGCGCACGGATCACTGGTCGCCTTCGCCCCCTCGCAATTGGGGACCTCGACGTGTCGGTCCGTGCCCGGATCGTCACAGCCATCCCTCGTCAAGGCTGTCCCCTTCGCGCGACCGCTCTCAGCCCCTAATTAATTCCTGATGGCCAGCACCAATAATGCATGATGACCCAACCTCCTAACATGCAATTGACCCTTAACATGGCGTTAAATCCCCTTCTTACTGATGGATCCGAAGGATCCATCACCTTGACGATACGACCCCCGCTATTTTCCCTTGATCCTTAGAGTATACTGTAAAAGGACATCCGCACAGCGCATGTCCTTTCTTTTTCCCTTACTGTAGCTCTGACGCTGCTTGAAGTCTTGGAACCAATCCGCCGAAATGGACAATTGGAGGAGGACGGACTAATAAAATAATAATGCGTGAAATAAAAAATTTAGCTCCAGTGCGCGCGCTCCCAAATTGTGTTTTTTTAAAAAATTATCATATCACCAATACTTCGTCATACAGTAGTACACAAATGCTTTTTTGCTTGTCGTCGGTATCATACAGTACGTAAGCAGCTGGGTCATGTATGATACGGTAGCAGCTTTCTCCACATCTTTCCGTGGAAGATACAGTATGTACAACAGTACCACATTTGCTGTCCGTCCGCGGGAAGTCGACGACGCCCCGCCGCATTAAGCATTTCATCATCGGCGAATCTTCCTTCTTCCTCTCTGTAGAACATACGTTGTTGTTGCAGTAAGTGCTGGAGAAATATCATCGATTTTCTTGTCACCGGCTCGATTACTACTGCTGTAACCCTCTGTTGTGATAGGTCCCAGCGCATAATACAGTACTGTAATCACACTCTAAAACGTAAAACACCCAAATGGCTCTAGGAAAGTGATCTTACCGGGAGAAAAATTGCTTTCCTAGAGCCATTTGGGTGTTTTACGTTTTAGAGTGTGATTATGCGCTGGGACCTAACAGATTGAGGCAGATACCGTACAGTACGGTATAAAAAACATTTTTCTTTTATTTTTTTTCTTTTTTTAGAAATGCAACATTCTACTTCTCCCCTCCTCAACAACACTGCTGCCCCCACCTCCTCCGTGGTCACGTCGGCGTCCATTCTGTCCGACGAATATTATTATGAGGTCTTTACCTCGTCAACAACGATCTCGCTCTCTGGACGCCATTAGGCGCGTACGTTGAATTTTCCGGGATCAAATACCCCCGACCCCAGCTACACCCAGGTTTTGGCCAATCACGATGAAGCTGCAAATGGAGTTGTTTTGCCGTTTTATATGTTTTCAAGGTCGTAGAAACTCATGGCGGTGTTTAAATTACATGTCTATTTGCTGGGTTTTGAGTACTTAGAGATTTGGCTCAAATGCTGCGGTTTGCTCTAATGGAAGTACCTCAAAACCTGCTTAAATCGCTATTTTGTCACACGAGTTCGATGTAAAATTTAATTTAGAATCGAATAAAGTTCTCACACGGTGTCCGTTAACTTAGTAAAATTTCGAGATAATTGCAATTTACGACATTTTGGCCGATTTTGATTTTTGGCGGTAAATGTGCGATTTTTTCACGTTTTTACTAAGAGAGCATGGCTCGAAAGTAACACCATTCGATTCCAAATCAAATTTTACATCCAGAGGCATCGCGTTGTAGCCTCTAAGTGCACTTCCTAGGCGTCTAGCAAGAGATTAAAACGTCTTTACCAGCCAAGTATTTGATCCCGGAAAATTCAACATAGGCCCATTAGGCAGAACGTGATTATCATAGACGGAAGAAGATCTACCTGGGCAATTTTGAATTTTAGGGTAAGATTTATCCTTTTTTGGAGTCCTCCCTTTTTTTTGCGTGCTCGGTCCTTAGATCGACCAACAGCAATAGTTTTTACGTATCTTTTTATGATATTACGGTTTGTCTCTCTTGCTCTAATTTGTTCAGTAGAACGGCTTCTCACAAGCACAGTCGCTCGTCGTCACTCATTCAATACTGTAGTTGTTGCGACTTTTTTTCTAGCCCTCTCTCGCACGTCTCTTTTCTCTCTTGTGACATGTCGTTGTTTGGTGCGATGCGTTCTAAGAAGTGGAGTGTATGGTCAAACAACGTCAGACGCTTTCACAGAAACATAAAGAAGTGCACCAGCTTTGCAACTAAAGTAAAACACGACGACTGCTCACTTCTGTCTCCATCCATGAGGAGGAAGATCTGTGCATGCAAACTTGCAAAAAAAAAACAAAAGAAAAAAAAGAGAATAAAATACTGTACATGGTGGGGAACGACGGCATAAAAAAAGGGGAGGACACCAAAAAAGGATAAATCGTACCCCAAAATTCAAAGTCGGCATCTAGCTGCTGCGAAAGCTGATGGCCCACCCGGACCAGTGGCAGTTAACTGGATGGATGGAGGCCATCATCACCGCGCAAGATGAGTTGCGCGCCACGCTTGCGGCCGCAGAGCGAGCTCTAAAAAGAGGCGCCGCCATCATTGTTGCCCGCCGTGCGTGTATGGTACAGTACCGTACCTTTTTTTTGTCCTGCGCGTCCTCTTGATAATTTTTTGCTTTTGAGGCAGATGCCTTTATTTCTTATGAGAATTACAGTATGAGACTATTTATATTTGAAAGGCATCTGCCCTGGAAAACCAGAAAGGGGCTTGAGGTCGAGGCCCATTGGTCCTTGACCTCCTTCCAATGCTCACTAATCGAGGACTGCATTAGTAATAAAAGGAGCTGACAAAGGAAAAGGAGCTGACTGAGCATTGGACATGCATTGACGGGGGACACGAGGAACTTGCAACGAGGAGAGGCCACAGAGAGGGGAAACAAGATTGTTGGCTTGACACGAGATGTAAAAGAGAGAAAGCTTGCGATAGAGAGGTGCAGATTGAGGAGCCTTGACTAATTGGTGAACATCCGCTCTTGCAGATCGGATGCATTTGATTTGAGACGCGCTCCTAAGCGCGTTGGATATTTTTAGATTGGATTTTGACATTTTGCCGCAGCATTTGCTGCGGATTGGCGATCAATGCCAGGCCTGCAGGGCAGAGTCTGACACCCTCGGTTTTTACTTAGTTTTCAATAAACAAGCACGTTTCATCATTGCAAATGATGGGGTCAACGCGGCATGATGATGAAGAGATGAACCCAGCCACTTTATTTCAAATGAGACCAATTCTACTGTATTTCTCGGTGTTCCTTTATTTTTTATTGTAAAATGATGGTTTGTTTACAGTATCATGTTAAATCCGACGATGTACTACTGGCGCACAAAATGGAAAGTCGCTCGCCCAAAAATACTGAAAGAAAAATACCCTGCAGCAAAGAGTGACGCATGAACGCGCATACTGTATTTTTGTGCACTGGTGGACTGCAACCTGCAGAAACGATCGATGAAAAATGTTCAAACTTAACCTAGTAACAGTATGATAGCACGCTGCAAGTTTTTCAATTGGATGCTTTGCCCCCCTCTTTGTTAGTAAAAATTTAATAAAAATCGGGAGTCGACTAGATTGTTGTCGAGCAAATCGCGATCAAAGATTTTGAATTTTCTCTGCAAGTTTTACAGTAGCCATCCATCTGTGAAACTAGTCTCATTAGATAGAAATTCAACAGGTGCTTTTGATACGTTAAAAGCGCCTGTACGTATCATATCGTTCAAAAGACTGACCCCTAGATTTTACGTAAGAGCGCTTCATCATATGATGATATTTTGCGTCGATTCATTTTGATTTGTCACTTTTTTATTTGAAATTTGGGCACCTTTGTACAGTTTGCTGCGGGTGGCGGGTCCCCACGAGCATCTATTTGGACTCATTGTCACCGTTTTCCTTGGTTTCGTGCATAGAAGGGGTCTTGAGGAGCTCAGGTTTGATGGGTGTCGGGAAGAATTGAATGGACGTATTATTAAAGACGTTGTTGATGTCGAAGAGGTGGGCGGGGAAGGGTATACTCTGCAGGATGGCGGACGCGGGAAGCAAAAAGGGGCATTTTTCGCGCAAGACGCGGTCAGACTGGCTGGTGACGTACATGTCGGTGAGGTCGTTGCCAATGAGTGTGATGTGGGCAAGCAGCTCAGGTTCCCAATTGGCCGCCAGCACGTTGTTGTAATGCTCGCGCGTGCAATGCGGCATGTAAAACAGGGTGGCGCAGTCGACGCGCCGCTTGCAGTCCTCGTTCGTGTCAATGACTTGCAGCCCATAGTGCGCGCACACTTCCTTGTCTGCAGCCGTCATCACAGGGTCAAAAATGTAGATCGCGCCCGTGTGCTAGCCGCAAAACGCGTTAAAATCATTGATTTTTTATTTTTATTTTTTATTTTTATTGTTTTACCTTGATTTTGTCCTGCAGCAGCAAGATGAGCATGAATTGATAGCGTGCGGGGATGGAATCTTCCATGGAGCCGATGCCATAGCAAACAATGTCCTTGATTTCGCGCGTTGCCACGCGCTCCTCGATAAGAGGCAGCGTCTTTTCATAGAATGCACAGTCTGTTAGCGTGTCCCTACAGAAAACAATAAAAGAATCAATTGCGTTGCACCTCGTTGTCTTTACTTTTTTGCCGAATTTTGGGTACCTGTATCGCTGCAGCAACTTGAGCAGATCGTCTTTTGTGTATTCTTTGCCCTGTTGTGTGTACTTTAGCTTGCCTGCCTTGCCCTTTTTCTTTTTGGCGCCAGTGGGCGGCTTGCGGTACTTGAAGGACACGGTTGTGAAGCCGTCATTGTCGTCATTGTCTGGCATGATCGGACAGCTCAAGAAAAATGGAGGAAAAAGTAGGAAAAGGGGGCAAAAAAAACATTCAAAATGGGCGGAGCTCGTCTTTATTTTGCCACTCTTTCGTCTATTCCCCTTCACCTGTCACTCTCTTTTTCGTTGTATGCACCGTTTTGGCCACGAGCTTGATGCTATTAGCAAGGACCATAAGAAAATGTGCGTTGTGTGTGGTGTAGCAAGTGTATTTTAGCCTCAAACTTACAGACGAGCTCTCTTTTTTACGCTGCTTGCTGCGCCTTTTTAGATTCAACCGGCTAAAGTCGATCCAGGAGGACGCGGCCTTTGTAGACGAGGTGGCCGACACGTATCCTGGCCTGGCGATCATTGGTAAAGCGCCATGCATGATTTAAACATTAGGCGCGAGTGCTCAATGGCTCGCTCTGCCCCCTTTGTTATCTTTTTTATGTGTAGCCAATGAGCGCTGCGGCTCGTGGTACATCAATCACGAAAAAGTAGGCGAAAATTGAGCGCGTCTATTGTGTAAGGTACCAATCTTTTTTTTTTATTTGTTTTATCATGTAGCACCCGCAAGCAGGCTCGGCGTACTTTAAATCGACGGATGGACACATGGGGCAGTGGGATTTCAGCGTGCGTCGCGCGAATTTGCCGCTTGTGGGTGTGATTGTGCAGCACGGGGGCGCGCTGATTGTCGATTCGACGCGGCGGGGCAAGCGGATCCCCGACGCGCTCGCCAAAACCATCCCGATCTGGTGCTGCACGCTCAATCGCGCCGTGCAGCGGTACAGGCAGCAAAACGGCATTTCCTGGGAGGAGCCCTGGGATGACGCGTTTTACACGCAGCCATCTGCTGTATCACGGTCCGAGCATGCGCAAATCGAGACCCGCATCGACGCCTTTGTGGAAAAACTATGGGTAGGCCAAGCGAAACCACGCGTTTATTTTTTTATTTGTCTAAATTTAACTTTTTCTTCAATTAGACATATGGTGTGGATCTTGCGTTGCTTGAGCGGCAGCTGCGCAAGCCGATGCGTCCGTTTTGGTTGACGCCCGAGTCGAATTTGGCGTGTGCGATCGAGATTCCCGACGCGTATCCTGTGTTTTGCGTGAGTGCGTCGCAATTCATCCAAGATGGCGGGTGCCAGGTGCGCCCTGCGGGGTATCTCTACGTGCAGGGATCCGGCGATGACCACGAGGAGTGGAGCATGGCAAGTCATGGGCAAATTGGTGCAAGGTTAAGGAAATTTTAAGTTTAACGCGTTGTTTTTCAATTTTTTTGCGATTTTAGGGACTTTCGGCGCGTTTGTTTTGGCGGCATGCATCGTCGATTGTGGCGCACGTGAGCACGTGTGAGGAGACGGTGCGTGCCGTTGTGTTGCAGGAGCAAGAAGCTCGGCAGCGACAAGGACAAGTAAGCGCCACGGCGGGTGGGGTGGCGCACGCGATTCAAAAGACGGGCATTGTCATTGGCGACGCTGCGTCGGCGCGGCAATGGTGGCAATCGTACGACGCGGTGATCCGTTGCTGTGCCATGGACGACGTGTTGGCGCATGACGACGCGACGCGGGCACGGAGTCTTGATTTGGCGATCCCCGAGGGCAAGCGCGGCCAGCACGTCCTGGAAAAGGCGATCCCCACGGCCATTGCGTTTGCCCAGCCATTCCTCGCACAAGGCAAGCGCGTCCTTGTATTTAGTGTCGATGGCAAGGACCGTGCCGTGGGCATTGCGCTTGCCCTCTTTGTCCGCTTCTATGATGAACAAGGTAAAAATGATTTTTTTTTTGACAAAATGAGATGCTCACCTTGGTATTTCCTCTCCATTGGTTTGTAGGTGGGTGGCAGTTGACGGCGCCGCGCATGGCGACGCTTTCCAAGGAGACGATCCGTCTGCGCCTTGTGCAGCTGCTGGCCAGCCATCCGCAGGTATACCCCACGAAGCAAGGGACCAAGGGGCGCATGCAGCTAACATTTTTTTTATTTTTCATGCAAGGCCGCGCCGTCTCGTGTCACGCTCCGACGCGTCAATACCTTTTTCTTGTCACCCAACCAATAAATGGATAGAAACAACAGCAAGCTTGGGGTCTGAACCATGCAAAGAGCACTTTTTTTTTAATTGGAGACATCTACCGCGGCGCGTATTAAATAATCATAATGGAAGGCGAAGGGACGGTGACAAGGGAGGTTTGGGTGAGGGGGAGAGAGAAAAATAAAAAAATAGAAAAAAAAACAAAATAAAATTCAGATAGACAAATAAAAAAAGGGGGAGAAAAGAAAATGAGAGAGTTGGTTCAGACTCGCGGGGAGAGGGGAAAAAGAGGGGAGGCGCACGCTACTAAAGAGAAAAGTCCAGGGCACAAAGGGGGTGAAAAAAGAGGCAAAGAGAGAGAAAGAGAGCGAAACAGAGCGACAAAGAGGGGGGCACCATTTACTCCTCCATGGGCTCCTGGTCGTAGTGCTCGGCGTCCTCCAATTCCTCATCCCCGTACTCGTCCTCGGCGGTCGCTTCTTGGTACTGTTGGTACTCGGAGACCAAGTCTTGCATGTTGCTTTCGCTTTCGGTGAATTCCATCTCTGTAAAAAGAAAAGATGGGAAATCAAGGGTCAGGTCAGGGCCAAGTCGTCATTTTCTTTCCCCCCCCCCAAAAAAAAAAAAAACTTACCGTCCATGCCCTCGGAGGTGAACCAGTGCAAAAAGGCCTTTCGTCGGAACATGGCGGTGAATTGCTCGTTGACGCGCTTGAAGAGGTCTTGGATGGCGGTGGTGTTGCCAATGAAGGTGCCGCTCATCTGGAGGCCGACGGGGGGGATGTCGCAGAGCGAGGTCTTGACGGAATTGGGGATCCATTCGACAAAGTACGACGAGTTCTTTTGTTGGACGGCAAGCATCTGGTTCTCGACCTCCTTGGTGGACAATTTGCCACGGAAGATGGTGGCGGCGGTCAAGTAGCGACCGTGGCGGGGGTCCGAGGCGGCCATCATGTTGCGCGCGTCAAACATTTGCGCGGTCAACTCGGGGACAGACAAGTTGCGGTATTGCTGCGAGCCAAACGCCGTCAAGGGCGCGACACCGACCATGAAGAAATGGAGACGGGGGAAGGGCACTATCAAAAAGTGATGAGGATGAGGAATGGAGATCCATGACGCGACGTTTTTTTTATAATTTTTTTTTCATTTTTTTCATTTTTTTTTTTTTTTTACCCATGTTGACGCAGAGCTTGCGCATGTCGGAATTGAGCTGGCCAGGGAAGCGGAGCGAGGTGGAGACACCGGACATGACGGCGGAGACGAGCTGGTTGAGGTCGCCGTAGCCAGGGTTGGTGAGCTTGAGGGTGCGGAAGCAAATGTCATAGAGGGCCTCATTGTCGATACAGAAGGTGGCATCGCAATTCTCGACCAATTGGTGGACGGAGAGGACGGCATTGTAGGGCTCGACGACAGTGTCCGAGACCTTGGGCGAGGGCACGACCGAGTAAGTGGACAGGATGCGGTCGGGGTACTCCTCACGGATCTTGGACAACAAGAGCGAGCCGAGACCCGAGCCGGTGCCACCGCCCAGCGAGTGCGCCAACTGGAAACCTTGCAGGCAGTCAGTGTTCTCGGCCTCCTTGCGGATCACATCCATGATCGACTCGACCAATTCAGCGCCTTCCGTGTAATAGCCCTTGGCCCACGAATTGCCCGCACCAGATTGCGCGTGGATGAAGTTGTCAGGGCGGAAAATCTTGCCATACGTGCTGGAGCGGATCGCGTCCATCGTCGCAGGCTCCAAGTCCACCAACACAGCTCTAAAAAAAAAAAGAAAAAAATAGAAAAACCAAAAAAAATGGGTGAGTGCCTTGCCCTAAAAATGGCCCAATTGCACGCTCTCGCTCTCTTTTTCCGCCAATGGGTTACCTGGGCACATATTTGCCTTGGAAGCCCTCGTTGTAAAACACGTTGATACGTTCGAGCTCAAGATCGTTTTGGCCTTGGTAAATACCGTCGGCGTCGAGACCGTGCTCTTGCGAGATCGTTTCCCAAAACTTTTGACCAATCTATAAAAAGAGTCCCAACCATAAAAAACGTGCGTCAGTTTCAGGACCACCACCACGTGCAAAACTCCCTTTCCGTCTTACTTGGTTACCGCATTGACCTGAAAAAAAAGAGAAAAAAACCGCAAAATATGAGAAACAAGTCGGAAAGATGGGCGTTTTGCGTGACTTACCGGCTTGAACGTGAATAATTTCTCTCATTGCAAAAGGTAAAAAAAAGGGGGGGGGGATGGCTTGTCCTAGAGGGCAAAACAAGAAAGAAAAACAAGATGAATACACGCGCACCAAGATGAAACAAACGTGTTGTACTTTTTAAGGAGAAAAAAAAGGTGGGTTGTCCTGGAATAGAAACAAGTAAAAAAAAAAAAAAGAAGAAGAAGAGAAACAAAAGAATAAAAAAATTCTCGCAAGATACAAATAGGCTCTCGGTCCCCCTTTTTTTTTTTTTGTTGTATTTGGACAAGGGCCGCGCACGCTGAAAAAGAAAAAAAAAGAATTAAAACTCAGGCGCGTCGAGCTGGACCTGACCCGCGTCGATGCTCTGATTGGCTCCTGCCATATTGACGGGACTCCTTTGTGCAACGACTGGCCATTCCACGCGCAAAAAGATAAAAAAAGGGGAAGATGCTCGGATGATTTTTTTTTTTTATTTTATTTTTGAGGTGATTTTGCCGCTCCATTTCTTTAATAAGGGCGGTACGAAGACGAGGAGCTGCGACTGGAGGAGGCATGGACAGCGCCGCCGCTGGGCCGGTCGTCGTAATGGCGATGATGGCGGCTGCTGCTTGAGCGGTGGTAATCACGGCCATAATCCCTATCGCGGCTGTGGCTGTGATCTCTTTCACGGCCACTGTCGCGGTCACGGTCGCGTCCCGCGTCGCGATCGCGTCCGGTTTCGCGGTCATCGCGGCTGTCGCGGCGACGATAAGGCGCACGGCTGCTGCTGCCACTTCCACTGCCACTGCTGGCGCCACCGCCGCTGGCATAATGGTCATGATGATGATGCTGCTGTTGCTGTTGCTGCGCGTAATCGCGATCGCGCGATCGATAGCTAGCGCCACCGCCGGTGGATGGCGAAGATGAATAGCCACCTTGCTGGTCGGGATTTGCACGATTTTGTTGATAATAGGCGGCCATGGCGGCGGCAGCCATCATGTTATTGTACGACGAGGGCATGCCAGCTGCGGCGGGGCCACCTGGACGCATCACACCGCCGGGCATCATGGCGGCAGCGGCGCCCATGTACCGCGAATTGGCCTGTTGAGGCATGCTGGCGCCGGGTTGTTGCTGTCGTCGGTTCTTGGGCGTCGCCTTGCGCACCTGCACAGGCCGGTCACGCAGCATCAGCTCCGGTGCAGCCAATGCGCGGTCGGCCGCTTGCACATCACCAAACGTGATGAACCCATATCCGCGATTCTGCCCCGTCGCGCGATCCATCATCAAATTGCACTCGGTCACCGTCCCGAATTGCTCAAAAAAGTCACGCAGCTCGTCTTGCTCCACATCAGGCGCAATCCCGCCCACAAACACCTTGTCGCTCTGCTCGCTATCGCCGCGCGGAACAGCTCGCTTCGGGTCAATGCGCTTGCCATCAAGAATATGCTCGCGTTCATCGAGCACACGATCCACATCCGACGGATTCGACATGGTCAGGAACCCAAATCCACGCGAATTACCCGTCGTCTGGTCCTTCATGATCACACAGCTGTCAACATCACCAAACTTGGAAAAATAGTCCTTGAGCCTTTCTAAAAATCGAAAAAAAAAAGAAAAATGACAAAAATGTGTTATGGGCCCAACGTGCCATTGCCATTTGCTTGTCTTACCCTCCGTGGTCTCCCAGCTCAGGCCACCAATGAACATTTTTCTATGGAAAAGTGTGAGAAAAGACAATGAGATGCGCGAATTTTTTTTTTCGTGTGGCAGGTCAATTCCCCCATTACGACTGCCCCCTTTTGCCTCCCAATGCCCGCCATGTGTGTAAATCGTTATGGTCTCTCTCTCTCCCCAATCAAAAAAAAAAAGTGTCAAAAATAAGGGTTTAATTCATTGTTTTGCTCGTTTTCTCTTTTTTTTTTTTCTTTTACGTGATTTGCCAATAGACAAATCACACTCACTAAATGACAGCGGGATCTACACATTGCGATGGCTACAAGAGATCTACTATGCAAAATGACAAGAGAAAAAAAAAAGCTGCACGTACGCCCAATTGGCGAAAAAAAGGTGCAGAGGGGAAGAAGCAGTACCTACGTTGTTTCTACGAATCCAAATCTAACCTAATATCCACCTCTCACACGACTCTAGGGGGGAGGAGGGGAGGGGGCCTCTGACAAGGACAGAATTGCAAAAAAACTAGCCAAAAAAAAAACAAGCGCTTACCCTTGAGTATCACCTTGATCTTGCTGCTGTCTCGGCTGCTGCGAGCCCGTGTCTTGCTGTCGTCGGCGTGCTTGATCCGGCTGGTAGCGCTGCGTCTGTTGTTGTTGTTGTTGCTGCTGCATCTGCTGCTGGAGCATCTGTTGCTGCATTTGCTGCTGGAACATTTGATACTGCATGGGATTCGTGGCCATTAGCTGCTGCATCTGCTGCTGGTACGCCATCATGGCCATGGCCTGGTACATGTTGTTCATCATGGGCTGCGCTTGTTGCGCCTGATGAGGATTGCGCGGCGAGCCGCGATGCCGCGATTGGTTCTGCTGCTGCGGCGACCGCGAATGCGACGCATCCGGTGACGATCCACGTCGCGCCGCCGCCGACGACGACGACTCGCGCGGATGGTCATGCTTGCCGCCGTCTTTGTCATCGCCGCCTTGATCCGCAGGCGGCTCGTCCAGGTTGTTGTCCAGCGCAAGATCATCCTCAAAGTGGTCATTCACATTGGGCGCTTGGTCCGTGGCGTCGTCATACACCGCATACAGCTCATCATCATAGTCATCCGACATTGTGGGGGGGGCAAACGGTTTTTTTTTTTTATAAAAAAAAGGGAGTGTGAGGGAGAAAAAGAAGAAAAATTGGCAACAGCCCACATTTATCGGCGAGCCCCCTTGTGTGAGCGGTTCAATTCATTCGCCGACAGGTCTCGGGATCTCGATCAACCAATCAAATCGCTTAGTTTCTTTTGCTGCGCGTGGTGTTGTCCTTTTTTTCATTGTTTTCTGACATTTTTGACATGGACAGCCACCATGGCACCGCAATGAGCCCTGAATGACCTCATTCAATTCGAGGATCCAGTGGGTCATTGTTCAAAGCGTTTGTGTGGCGATTATTGGCGGCAGACACAAAGAAAATACAGGAAAAATGCATTTTCACGGTTGTCCATGGTCATGGCACCGTAGCAAAAGCAACATAGATGTATTTTTTTTGCTGCAGAGTGAATCGGGGCAATCAAGATCTTTCATTTGCGCCAACGCTCGTGTCTGTATACCGAGTTGGTGACGAGCAACACGCCGAAATCAAAAATGGCCAAAATCCGTGGATGACCCCCTTGCCAATTTTCAAAAAACCAAAAAGGTCTCTGCACTGCTGCGAAACTTGTGAGAGTAGCAGAAACGCCCCGCCCTCTTCAATTTTTGTGTGGGGAAGGTCAAGCACTGTAAAGCCGGTTGGAGAGAAAATCGACAAAAGAGCACGAAAATCACCCAATTTTCAACTCGATGCCATGGATCAACCCGTGCGTATAGCGGCCTGAAATGCACATGTCTCGCGCATATGGATCGTGCGAACACGTGGTTGTCGGTGATGGCGAGTCAACACGTTTTGCGCGTGAATGGCGACGCGTCGAAACCGCGCTTTTCAAAGGTGATTTTCGACGCGTCGATATTCTGGATTGTACAAATCGTCACAGCGGCACAATGCATACATATGAACAACTGGGTGCTTCTCTCCAAGGAAATGTCGACAGATCGGCTCTAATGCGTTTCGTCGTCAAAGGATGAGCATTTGAAACAGAGGCCACCAGCTCACGAAACCGCGATTTTCTCCAAATCCACAAAGTAGAATCTCGTGAAACTTGCCTTGCTGCTATTACCCTTTGGCAACCCTCCGGCCCTTCAAGTTTGGGGATGATCTGAGACACTGCTTATTTTTTTGTAAAAATCGTCGCGTCACGAGCATGGCTGCGCGCCACGTTTCAAACAAGTAAACCTTGCCGGCTTGCGCACAGGTAGACAAGCAAGTGCTCAAAAAAAGCCTACCGTTCATTTTGACACCTTTTACCTTGATTCATTCACAAGCAATTGGCAAAAATGGCACGCTTCTCTTTTAAATTGCAATTTGTTCTTTTTTTTTCTTGGATTTGCATGTCAAGACAGCAGATTTTGACGAAACCGGGGGCTCAGAATCGCGTCGTGGTAGTCAGCATGGCAAAACAAATCGAAGCAGAAGCGGCTCAGACACACGAGATGTTGCTTTTTCGGCCAAAAAAGACACCTCCTTTTTTTTTTTTTTTTTTTTTTTTTTTTTTATCTTATGATACACCGATGCGAATGAATTCATGAAGATGACTTTAGAAATGCAAAGCACATCACGAAAAAAAAAATGTCGCGTGAAAATGAAGTGTCGCGTCGCGACCGAGGCGCCTGACGGCTTTTTTTAATTGTTTTAAAGAAGATGTAATTCATAAAAAGGGAAAGCAAAGGAAACAACAAGAACAGCAGTGCACGGAAAGGTGATTGAGGGGAAAAGGCGAGAAGGGGGTGACAATAAATCCAGGAAAACAAGAAAAAAAAAGTATAATCAAAAGAAAAAGTTAAAAAGTGGGAGAGTGGGGTATGGGCTTGTGTTATTTTTTGTCATCATCGTCGTCCTTGATCCAGATGCATCCGGAAGCGGCGAGCTGCTGCTTGTCATTTTCTGCCATGTGGATGTTGGTGGGCGACAGGTTGAGCCAATCTTCGAATTCGTAGCCATGGACCCATCGTCGCCAAGCCTCAATGTAGCCTTGTTCGAGGTTGCGTGTCCATCGGTGGGTATCAAAGAGGCGGCTGTCCTCGCGAGTAAGGAAGAGTTGCTTGCGCAGGTGCATGAGTGTGCCGATGCCGCGCCTTGTGCCTGTGGTTGGGTCGTTGTAATAAGAGATGGACTGTGCCCAATGGACGACCTTGTCCTCGTATGCGGCTTCGTCGTAGACAACCATCTGCTGGCCAAAGCCCGTGGCATACGCGATGCTTGCGCCGACGCGTGAGCACATTTTATGCTCGTACTTTGGGTAGGTGACAATGGGGGTGCCGGACCACAGGATGTCTGCGGCGGTGGTGTGGGCGTTGCACTCGGGGGTATCGAGAAAGATGTCGGCGACGCGGCCACGGTGAATGTGGACGTGTTTTGGCGCGACATCTGTAAAAATGACGCGATTGGCGACTTCTGGGCCCGCCCAAGTGGTGGCAAAATGCCTCAGGTGTGTCTCGCCGGCCGGGGGAAAGCGCAGGAGCCACAAGATGCTGTTTGGCACGCGTGCGAGGATGCGCAGCCACAGACGGAACGTGGACGGGTCCAATTTGTACAATTGATTGAAATTGGCAAAGATGACTGTGTCCTCGTGGATGTCGGGGAACAATTCGCGTCGCATCTTCCACCGCTTGGCCTCTTCAGCACGCCATCGGTCCTCATTGCTCGTCGCATGGTGAGGAAGGCCATCTGTCACGCTCAAATTCGCAAACATTTTTGTCTCACCGCCGAGAGGCGTGCTACTATTGCTGTTGCTGTTGCTATTGCTATTGCTATTGCTAGTAGCATGCCCCGGGCTGTGAGTGGCGCCGCCATTCATGCCATGGCCATTGAGAAGGCGTGGAACCTGTTGTTGATGTAATTGCTGCTGTTGTTGCTGCTGTGGTGGCGTGTTTGTATGGGCGCCATGGCCATTGCCCTGGGTATCGTCGTCTTGCTCGCGGAAACCCTGCTTGTGGTCATTGACAAAGTACGAGTGCGGCATGTAAATGAACTTTTCCGTGTACACAAAGTCGTCGCGCTCCGATTCCGGGTCCAAATCGCCCTCCAAATCCCCGTTTTGATGCTAAGAATGAGTTTTGCAAGAGGAGAAAATAATGAGTGTTTGTCATTTTTTTTTCTCTCTTTTTCCCTCTTGCCCATCTCTCATTTTTTTTTGTCCTTACCTGAGCCAAGGGTCCAGCATTGGCGTGATCGTGGTATTGTTGGCGCCATTTTTCAGACGAGACCATGGATGGCGGGCACACAACGGGGTCGGCAATGATCCAATCGCACCATCCGCCGCCGAGGGTGCCTGCAAAGCCCATGAAGGAGCATTGGACGGGGCATGGGCGTGCGGCAAAGATCTCGTTGCGTGCGCCCTTTGTGTATCCATTGAGATTGACGAGGACATGGATGCCGTCGCGCAGAATTTGGTCGACGACCTGCTGGTTAGACCATGTGCTGACATCTAAAAAGTGCTCGCTGCCCTTTTCGATTTTGCGGCGGTAAGGGGATTGGTCGGAGGCCGTGGTCGCGTAGCAAAACACCTCGCAGCGCGTGCGGTCGTGGAAGCCAAAGACGGATTGCATCAGATGGGCGAGTGGGTGGTTGTTAAAGTCCGAGGACACGTAGCCGATCTTTAGGCGGGGCGATGGTGGTGGTGGAGGTGGGTACACGTGATTGGGCAGCCAGGAGGACGCGAGGGTTGCATGCGAGATGCGCAATGCATTGCGATGGGAGATCAGACGCACCTGGCGCGCGGTCAATGGGTAGGTGAAGGTGTGGAAGGGTAAGACGGTGGGGACGGGCGGCGCAGACGACACGTCGTGGTGCAGGATGGGCCGCGCGTATGTCTTTGCATGCTGTGCGGTGACAACAATGGGCGGTTGGCGCGTGGCTTCGTCATTGACCAATGTGGGTCCAAAGGTGGCAACGTACCATTGACGTTGCAAACGACGCGTCAGCCTTTCGACCACACGGACCAACCAGCCACCTTGGTTCTTTTTCGGCGATTCCATGGCGGCCAGCCGCTTTTCCCATGTTTCGATAAAGGCACGAGGCACATTGGCATCGTTGCATGGTTGGTTAGACGCGACCAATGCATGGTACATGCGCAAAACAAGGTCATTGAGCACATGCAGGGTGGTATTGCGATGTGGATGTGTCATGGCCACCTGTTGCTTTTGTTTGACAAGCCATCCAGCACCCCAGGTGCTACCCTCGTGCAATTGCTGGTCTACAATGGACACAAGTCGCGCCATCCATCCCGTGCCTTGTGTCATGGTCGGCGAATCGAGCAACAACTGCCATTGGCCGTACGAATCGACGTACCCGAGGTCGCGACTCGGTGTGACCGCCACGCCCTTTGGCGCAAGAGGCGTGGCAGGCAGCCACGCATAACCACGTGCGCGCCAGTCGCATACACCACACAATGCATTGATCAGACCACAGACGGCATCCACGAAATTCGGATTCACGTCGACAGCGCGTCGGTACCATTGTACCGAATCCTGGACGCGACCCATGTCCTTGATAGCATTACCCAAATTCGCAAGAGCTACGTCGAATTTGGGATTGTATTCGACGGCCTTTTCGTACATGGACACAGCTTCGTTCAAATGACCCATGTCCTTGAGCAGCGAACCGAGATTTGTATACAAATGTGGATGCTTGTTGTCCAATTGCAACCCATACATGTAGTATTGCATGGCAAGCATGGTGCCTGAGATGGTGGCGGCGGCCGCGGCGGCATGATGATTGTTATTGCTATTGGTGGGCAGGATGCGAATGGCTTGACTCGTGACCGAGCCGGATAAATTGCTGAGGATGATGCCTAGATTGTTGGCCGTCGAAGGTGAGGGGTGGAGGGCGAGACTCAGATAGTACAAAGGCAGCAAAAGGGCCAATGTGGGCGCATTGTTGCCGAGTTGCGACGCTGCGGCAGCCAATGGCGGTGACGACGGGTGGATCAGGTCCTGGAACAGCTTGGCAAGCGTGAGCATGATGGTGGACGTTGTCTGGTTGGCCTGCTGCACAATGTTGGACGAGCTGGCCTGATTGGTGTTTGTATTGTTTGGATGCGTGTGTTTGCGCCGATGCGACGCCGAATGAGCGTGCGATGCCGTGGCATTCGTCAGCCCTGGCAGCAATCCGCCCGACGACGAGAACGCCATGTTCATCAGGCTCATTGTTTGCTCGGGTTGGAGCAAAATCAGCGGAATCGTCGCATTGTTGCCAGCTGCTGCGCCGTCCTTGTGGTCCGACCCTGGCACCACCGACGTGACCGACGCCGCCGTCCCATTGCACACCATGGCGAGTCGTCGCACCACCGTGGCCCAGTCCAGACCGCTGAACACGAGATCAAGGCCCTTTTCGTACTCTTGCTTCGCACCCAAGATATCGCCAAGCGCATATTTGAGGTTCCCCATGGCGTAAAACAGGTTCTGCAGCCGTGGTAGTTGGTGCACAGGCAGCTGCGCTGGCAATTGGATCGGCCGCTGCTGACTGCCCTGCAAAAAGTGTTGCTCCACGTACTCGCACACGCTTAGCGCCTCGGTGAACCGCGGTGTCATCCCCTTTTCCTAATTAAAAAAAATAAAAAATAAAAACGGTGCGTCAGATGGTTCGTAATTCCATGATACCTCCCTTTTTCCTCATCCTTTTTTTTTTCTTCAATTGTCCCTCTTTTTTCTCTTTTTCTCTTTTTTTTTTTTTTTTTTTTTACCTTGGTCATGTCGTCTGGCTTTCGCGAGGTATCTGGGGAGCAGAGGACGCCCACAAGATTCTCGACGGCGTCCCAGTAGCCAGGGCGTAGTTCGACGGCCTTGTACCACCAGCGCTCGGCCTCTTGCGTGCGTCCGAGACTGCGCAATGTGGTGCCAATGTTGCTCATGGCCTCGACGTAATTTGGATCGTATTTGAGAATGAGCTGGTTGTAGGTGAGCGACGCCTGGTAGTCCTGGTGGGTATAATAGACGCACGCAAGTAGGAGCAATGTGGGCAAATGGCGCGGAAAGGATTCGTGCAAGGCGTGCAAGATGGTGAGCAGCAATGGACTCTGTGGCGACGCGCCATACAGCGTGTGTGCGTATTGCAGAATGTTCTCGCGCCATTCCTCGTGATATTCTGGCGATGCAAAAGGCGGGAGCACGAGTGCGTGATTGACCGCGGCCGCTGTCGATGTCGGAAGCATATTAGAAGAGGTGACCGTGGACATGAGATGGTTCAATTGGTTCAGTGCCGTGGTCCTCGGGGACAAGAGGCCAGTAGCAGCAGCAGCCGCGGCGGCGGCCGCAGCACCCCCTGATCGTGGTGGCAGCTGAATTCCCGGCGATGCACCTGCAAAGGACGCCAAATACGCGGCCTGCGATGGATCCATGGTCTGAGACGGGTCGACGGCCGCGTACGACGGGTGGACAAAGTGCTGCTGATGCAATTGATGCTGATGCTGCTGTTGTTGTTGCTGTTGTTGCTGCATCATGGCCATCGACAATTCTTGTGAATATTGCATCGACGACGCGTCCATGGCATGATTCGATACATTCGCAGGATGGTACACATGCACGTCCGTCTGCACGCGAGGCGAAAGATGATGTCGTGTCGGATCGTAATAGTGCTGCACCCAGTTGTTCGTCCCTTCATAATAATATGTCGCCAATGTCGGCGATTGCGGCGGCACCATGATGGACGGCAGATACGTCGTTGGTCGCGGTTGATTTGGTGGTGGCTGTGGCTGCTGTGATTGCTGCTGGAGAAGCGGAGGAGCGAGTGGCGGAGGAGGAGGACGCGCTGCATGCGGCTGTGGCTGCTGCTGCTGTTGTTGTTGATGATGGAACTCTGGCTGTATGTCCATGGCCGCATGCCCATGCGGCAGCATGTCCGTCTGCTGGAACGACCGCCGTGGTGCACGCATCATCGTCCCCTGCAGCCGTGGCGATGATAATTCTTGCTGAAAATACGCAAATGCCGCCGGATCGTCATGATAATAGGGTGTGTATTCCATCGAGACCTACCCAACAAAAAAAAAAAAGGAAGGGAGAGATATAGAGATTGTGTGTGTGTGTGTGTGAGAGAGAGAGAGAGAGAGAGAGAGAAAAAGAGGCGTCAAAAAAAAAAAGAAAAAGAAGCGCGTGTTTTTTTTTTTTTTTTTTTTTTTTTACCAAGACTGAATTTTGCTGTTGCGACGCCGGGTCCACTTGCTGCAATGGCAACTGATGAGACCCATAGGGCGTGGTGTACGAAGGATGAGGCTGTTGGTATACGTGATGAGCCCCAAGAGCAGGCTCAGGATAACGCTGCTGCTGCTGGTAAAACATGGCAAAGCGGGCAAAAACAAGTCAAGGTGACACACGCACAAAGATAAAACAAGAATGGAGCCCTTGGCAAGGTCCACAAACGAATGAGGAAGAAAGGCGACGCTTCTATTTACAAGGAAGAAACAAGCGAACCTGCAGCGTGTGGTGGTAGTGTGTAAGGGTGTGATGAGGGTGCACAGCCCAACGAAAGAGGAGAAATATGGATATGCAGAAAAATCAAGAGAGAGAAAAGAGAGAGGAAACAAAGAGAAAAAAAAAAAAATTCTGCCCTTTCAGAATGGATTTAGCCCCGTTCGTTTCAAATTCCGCCAACCTTTTTTCCATTTTCACCCTGCAACCGTACCTTGTTGACACGGTCCCCCTCATCTTTTTTATTTTGATGGGCCCAGGCAGCTAAAAAAAAAATTTAAAAAAAAAAAAAGCGGGCTTGGCGCCCCATCTTTTCGTGTTTTGCGGTAAGAAAAAAGTAAGCCCTGGCATATCCTTAGTGACTTTTATTGAAACTTTTTTATTTTTCTGTTCAAGAGGGGGGGGACAAGGTTCGTGCTCCTCTCAAAAGCCAATGCAGCACAATGACGTCGAGCATTTATAGGGAGACGACACGAAAAAGGGGGGAGAGACTAAGGAAAAAAAGATAAAAGAGGGGGGAGCGCTCCCCGGTCAGGCGCGTCAAAAGACAAGCGCCATCATTGGTCATCCTGACCCATCCCCCCAATGCCCCCCCTCCTTGCCCAGCTTTGCCCCGTACGTAAAAACGAGACTATCCTCTTTTTTCGCGAGCAACGGCAATTGCAGACCACGCATGACCCTGTGCCTTGTGTACCTGTTTTCTTTTCTCACGGAGCAATTGGGTCCTTTTTTTTTTTTTGCTTGCCGCTGCTCCAAGGATCAGGCACTAGATGTTGCTCGTGACCGCGCGTCCATCTCGCCCGCCCTCTCTGCGCTTTTTTGTTTTGCCTTGCGATTTTTCTGCACCGCGCCCATGCGCACGTGAACCCGCGATCGTCCTTGAACCCGTGCCCAAATACGGGCAACAATCCTTCTGTTTCAGGAGAAAAAAAGGCTTTGTTGTTGCCGTCATGTCAACAAAACACACACTTGCCCTCCCTTGGTCGTGCAAACGGCTAAAACAGCGAAAATTCATTCATTTATGGAGGGGTATCATGCAAATGGAGGGAAATTATGGATGGCAACTATGATGGCATGACATGCGTTGAGAGCCACTGCGCGCGGCACGCCTGGCTGCAGACGTGGTACAGCAGGGGCACGTGAATGTTCGCGACACGCGCCGACGCGCTGTGGTCTAGCAAGGCGATCCCAGGAAAGTAGAGCTTGCATTGGCACACCGCGCAGCGTGCACCACGCTTTCCATCCTGTTCGGCATCGTCATTTCCATTGCCATTGCCATTGTCGTCATCGTCGTCCAATTCTCCATTTGGCTGGCGCGACGCGTACGTTTCAAAGAGCAAATCGGGCAAATCGTGCTTTTTGAGAGTTGGCCCGGCCAGCTGGAAGCATAGATCGCGCAATGACGGCACGACACACGCCGTGACGCGTGGTGCGCGGTCGTGACATGGGTTGTGCTCGATCCACAGCTGCTCAATCGCATGCAGCTGCGCAAGCTCGCTTGGCAGCCAGGCCAGCTGATTGCCCGTGAGATCCAGCACACATAACTGAGCAAGGGCACCCATTGACCGTGGCAGCTCTGAAAGCTGATTGTCGTGCACGTAAAGCCGCCGCAACCGTCGGAGCTGGCCCACCTGGCTCGGAAGGACGCGCAGCGCGTTGTGTCCCAAATTCAGCTCTTCCAGCCGGCTCAATTGCCAAAGCGCGGCAGGCAAATCCGTCAGCCGGTTGTGTTGCAGCGACACGCTTGTCAACAGGCCAAAGTACGACACGGGCGCCGCGATCGTCTATGAAAACAAAAAAAATCATACGTCAGCGTGCAATAGATCGTCTTTTCTATTAACTCACAATCGCATCTAGATCACGATGAGCCAAAAAAGCCTTTTGCGAGAAGCTGACCGACCCCTCCGTCTTTTTGGTCTTTTCTGTATGCAGGTAAAACGTCGCCATGCACTGCTGCATGTACCAAAGTACCACTGTTCGTCGTTCCATGACCACAAAACGTCGAGAAAACGAGAGAAAAAAAAAAAAAGGCGAAACAAAATGGGCTCCTCTCCTCCCCAAAATGAGAACACGCAAATCCCCTGAATTTGCAATTGAAACTGCGCACTGATCCGACACCGCGTTCTTTTACGTATGACGTGCTGACTGACGTTCTTTCATTTCTATTTTTACCATTTGCATGCCATTGCCTTTATTCGATTGTCGTCGCGACAGACGCGAAATCAAACAATCGGAGAGCCACCACTATGCGTTTAAAAACAACGCTACGACCGGTGAAAAAAAGGTGAATACAGTAACGAGTACAGTATAATAAAATATAAAAGTTTGCATTTTGGGCAACAAATTAAAAGAGTACCGGTTGCACCTAGGAATTTGAGAGTACTGTATCTATCATGCACAGTGATCGGCACCACAAACTGTAAAAACTAAAAAGAGCGAGTAAACCTTGCGCATGGGCATTATTTTGGAGCTCTGAGAAAGCTTTTTTGAAGGCTTTTTTTGGCAAGTGTGGTGCGCATCATCGTGTCATTGTTTCAAAAAATATTTTGGTCAGCACCCGAGAAATTGCACAAAAGCATTTCGATTTTCATACTGTAATCTTGGGATTTCATGAAGAAGAAGCTGCACACCAAAAATAAAGCGTTTGATCCTTGCATTTTTAATTGCAATGGAGAGAATTTGACGCGTGCTGTTGGTTAAATGCCTGCAACAAGCGCTCTACACTGTACAAAAACGCACATGTTTGCCGTTGCAAAACGACAATGCGTGTTTTTCCGACTTTGACGGCTTGCTGTGCCTCCAGAAATTTTTTTACAGTCTACCTGCCCGCCGATGAAAATCGCTACACAGCACGAGCTACCGCCCAGCGTTCGCGACGGGTCCGCCCGATTTTTTTTGAGCCTACAAATTCCAAAAGCATTCAATTTTCTCTATTTTGTTGCATTTATCTGGTCATCTGAATGGTCAACCCTGTTCAAAAATAGCCGCATCGATTTCAGCGCAAAATTTGCAACAAAAAAGCTTAAACCCCCAATGCGCTACGATCACTTTTGAAAAATTCAGGGGTCACTCAGGGGTCATTCAGGGGTCACACATTTCAATCTCAGAAGATGCCAAATTTAGGAAAATTTGAACTCCGAGTGATCAATGCATCCCAAACAGGTAACTCCGACGATTTGCTATTGGCAGACAAAATGACAAGTCGCCCCCAAGTAAGAAAAACGCTCAAAGAGAGACGCATGAACGGCGATCGACCGAGAAAAATTGCCTACTTTGATCAAGATTTTTTTTGCAAAAATTTAAGGTTTGACACTTCCAAATTAAGGTGCGTGGAATGCATGGAATATTTTAGTTTTTCTTATTTTTTATTTTTTATTTTTGCACATTTTTATGCGCTGAGTGGGCTGCAGCCTCGTGAAATGACCGATCCAAAAAGCAAAACTCAAGCTAACGCACTGCAAGTCACCCCATTAGATGCTTTGCACCCGTGTTTGTTAGTAAAACTGGAATAAAAATCACAGGTTTATGAGACCATTGTCGGGCAAATTGCGATCAAAGATTTCGATGAAAAAGTGGAATTTTTCTGCGAGTTTTGGCCATCCATCGATGAAACTGGTTTCATTTGGTACAGATTGACCAGATGCTTACGCTACGTTAAAAGTGCCGCGGGTTGTTCTTTCGCTGTCGAGAAAATGGAATTTAAAATTAAATCAAATGTTTGATCGTATTTTGCAAGCGTACAAATGTCGTCCATCTTGGCTGCAAATAATCCTAAAGCGACGTTTGATATCGTCTCTTTCTAATGATGCAAGTTTTATGAGGGTGATAAAAATATTTTGGCGACTGACGCCCGAAATTCTGAAAATGTCAATATTTTGGATTCATCTGCACAACAACCCAATCGATCTCAAGTTTTGAACGGCTTGTTGAAAAAGCCCCGCAGAAAACCCTTACTGCAAAGTTTTGGAGGTGATTCAACCTTGGTTTGTGGTTTGCAAGACTGGAATTGGGAAAAAGTGCCAAAATTTCAAAGTTGTCGGCAACGACCTGATTGACCTCTGGTTTTTAATGATTTTTAAAAAGAAATTGATGGAACTGAACAAATGACATGGTTTTGAAATTGATCCAGTCTGTTGTATTTGCCGTCCTCAGAGCATACGCGATCAAGTTGTTTAGACGCGCAATGGCGCATAGTACCTTGTATTTTACCAGTGTTGAAAAGAAAGGCAATTGCCGCACACGTCGCTCCGACGCTCCTTCCAAATCTGGGGTTTGATTCCCCGCTCTCGCTCAGGCCGCTGTCGGGCCGTCATCCGCATCGCATTGTACAGTAATCATGATGCATGCCCAAAATAAGGAAGAATGCGCACCTTTATCATCCTCTATGCTCTCACATTGAATTGTACGCGCTCAATACGTGATGCATCCATCAATGCCCTTTGTGAACAACGAGAGCAATGAGCTCAATCAGCCAGGCACGCCAATTGTGGGGTGCTAGGCGCGTCAATGCACATTGTGTGCATTGTGGACAGGGCACCGCACCAACGTGCCTAGCGCTTGAGCTCAGACCGAGCTGAGAGTCCGGTGTCGGCCGGTGAATCTGCCACACACCCATTTTTTCGCCTATAAAATCCCACCTTGTTTAGATTTCCCCTTTTCCTTTTCTTTTCACCCTGTTTTCAGATTAAAAACCCCATCTTCTTTTGTCTCACTTATTCGCAAAGTTTACATTTTTTAAGTGGATTCGATTCATCTCTCGCTCTTTTGATTGCTATACAAACCCCCGCTTCTTGCATTTTTTTGTTGTGTTACAGTACTGTACAGTGAAGGTATGTGCCAAAAGTTTAAGCTCAGTGACAAATGTGTCACCGGCCTATCTGTCACTGAATGTCACCGATGGCAAATACCTTTTTTGGCTGCATGTTGCTGCGGGGATCTAAAACGATGATATAAAAAAGGGGGTAAAAAGGGGATCAATTCCACCCTTTGCCTTTTTTTGTTTGCAGAAAATCCTCTTTATTATGCCCTCTACACGAAATCGATCTGCGTCACGTGTGATTGCTAGCAGCAGCACATCTGCTGCTTATGATAGAAACACGGAGCGTGGCAAGGAAGTCGTGCGCCAGACAATGAATACTTTCACCCAAGAAGTGAGACCAGCAAACACGCATGCTAGCTATAAAACAAGACAAGAGAAATTCAGTGTAAGCCATGAATAGCTGCGCAGCGAGGACAATTGCAGTAAAAGAGCGTATTTGAGGCCTAATTGAATGTTTTGTATAGAAATTCTGTGCCGAAAGACAATATGCTGATGGTCCAGCAGTCACGGAGGAAAAGATCTTGGTGTATCTGGAGGATGTCGTGTCTCGCCGTGGCCACCAACACAAAAAACGCGAAGACGGCATGCCTTGCGATTTATCCTTCGAATCGTATTCAATGGAGGTGAAGGCGCTGATTGATTTGCATTCCACGCAAGTCATTGACAGAATCGCTGAACCTGGGAAGATTCGAGGCACGGCATTGCAAGCCTGGTTGAAGAACAAGCGCATTGCGGAGCACAAACGCAAGCGAGAAGAGTATGTGGATCGTGGTGCGCATTCTGCCCAAGACGGCTACTCTGCTGAACAGCTTGTGCAAGTCTCGATGTTCTTGTTTGGCCAAAAAAAAGAGATCTCGCTCAGGGATCGTGCTTGGTTTCTGCTCCAGCATATGATGCTGTTGCGAAGCGAAAGCTCGCGCGACATTGATTTGGCGGATCTTTGCAAGGTGGTCTTCCCTGATGAAGGATTCAGCGAATGTCCTGCGTTGGTGGTTCGTCTCGACCATGGAAAAACTAACAAGTTCGGCAAGGTTGAGTTCGGTGGCGCCATCCGACACAAGGACCACCGTGTGTGTGCGTTTGGTGCCCTTGCACAGTACTTTTTTTATCGATGGCACATCTCAGGCGAAGAATTTCCAAATTTTGAGAAGAACGCGACTTGGTTCGATGTCAAAGCATTCAAGAATGGCCACCCGGAAAATGCAATGACCTATCGAACGCAGCTTAGGGCTGTGAATCGCGTGTTTGAGGCCTTGAACATTCGCATTTCCAAGAAAACACATTCTGGCCGTGGAAGTGGTGCCCAATTGGCGGAAATCGATGGTGCGACGGAAGAAGACCTGCGCCGCCACGGTCGTTGGGAAACTGGAAGCATGGAAAAGTGCTACCTGCTTGCTCTCCCTCGCAAATCCATTCGCATCATCAATGGGTTTTCCTCGGAAAAGGGATTTTACTGGCTGCCCCGAGCAAATTTGGACCCCCCCGAGTCGCTGCAAAAGAAAATCTTTCCGCAAGTTGAAGAATGGCTCAACAAGGTCACGCGCAAACTCGATGGAACAGAATATTCCATTTGCGCGGAAGCGTTTCTCAACCTTCTGGCGACAATGCGCCGCGTGTTTCTGCAAGATTCCGTGCTGCACCGCGTTGACCACCCTGACCATCCCTTGTTTTGGCACGATGTTTTCAGCGACCCTGAATTCATCACATTTGAGCAACAATTGCTTTCTGCCATCAACACAGCGGAAGAACCTCAAGACCTTCTTGTTCGCCGAGCCTTGCCCGTGGTCAGCGAGCAATTGCAGAACTTGAGCAACAAAATCGACAGCAACCAAGCGATTATTAGGAGCATGATATCTCAGCAGCAAGCGACAACGAGTGCTGATTCTGCTCAGATCTCCAGTGTCCAGCAAGATGTCGGTGTTGTCAAAAATCACCTGGAACACCTGAAATTAGCCTGCGCGTACTTTGTGAATCCTCACAGCGCAACAATGGTTCCCAATGCAGGTGCTCCAAGAAACAACAATGAACAAGACCATGCAGCCACAACATCTACCTATCGCCTTGATAGAAATGTGCAAAGCTTGGCCGATCTTGTGAAGGAATGGTTCGATGGACTTCCGCCAAGCAAGCCATCCGTGGTTAGTTTGAATGCCGAGTTTGGTTCCTCTTGGAGGAGTGATCATAAAGGTAAAACGTGCTGAATTCTGTGACAAGAATATTGTTGATTTATGATATTTTTTTTTATTTTATTGTATACAGAGCGACAATTCTATTCTCGCCGCCAGCGAGTGATCAGCCAAATTGAGCGCCTGGCAGCATCTGATGGTGTGTCGGTATATGACATTGCTGCAAGATTGGACAAAGAGAGAAAACAAAAAAATTGGACATTGAGCAAGTTCATGACGCACGCACTCAAAAATTCTTCCAATGAGTAGTTTTTACGAAAAAAAATGATATTAAATATTCTTTTTATAAAACGACGCGTCCAGAGGCGCGCCGAAAACAGAAAAAAAGGGGTAGTTGCACTTTTTTTCCATGTGTACCATCATGCTAGCGTACATTATGCTGCATTGAACCCATCCATCCACGTGCAAAAAAAAAAGGTCACCACACTGAGCCATCCATCCACGCGCAAAAAAAAAAAAAAAAAAAAGGTCACCACATTGAGCCCATCCATCCACGCGCAAAAAAAAAAAAAAGGTCACCACATTGAGCCCATCCATCCACGCGCAAAAAAAAAAAAAAAAAAAAAGGTCACCACATTGAGCCCATCCATCCACGCGCAAAAAAAAAAGGTCACTACAATATCATGGTCCGGAACCTCAGAGCCGTGTCACTCAGAAAATGTCACGTACATTGTGTACTTGACAAAAATGAGGCGAGACATGGTACAATACATTATGTATTGTGCCATTTTCTTGTGACCCCGACAAATGGCCGCTGTCACTGGGCTAAAATTTGGCTGTGATTTTGTCACTCGTTGTCACTCGTGTAACACAACTTGTGACTCAGGTGTCAGATACAGTACAGTACTGTACCTGTCAGTTTTGACGTCTGTGCACAATTCCCTCTTTTTCTGGTACATTTATTTTTTTGTACCTTTTTGTCTCTCTCTCGCAGAGTTCTTTTGTTTGTAGGAGTGAAAAGTTTTTCTTTCATTAAGCAAACCAATCGTTTCTTGTTGCTGCTCGTTTTTTAACTCATTTTGTATGGTTCAAACTCGCAACTCAGTGAGCCAATCGCCTTCGGTTCCATCTGAGGCATCGGTCTCTGTTCCTGCCGCTGCTCTTGAGGGCACTACGGCTGAGGAAATGCACCGCCCATCGCAAGATGGTGCGATTGCACATGATGCCCTTGTGGCAAACCCTTTGCAGACTACTGCCGAGCCGCCCATTGAGGGTGCTGCCTCGGTGGCAAGCGTCACTAACACTGCCGAGCAGTCTCTACAGTACAGTGCCCGGACAAAAAAAAGTTTCGCTGTGCATAATTCTCTGCAGTGCAAGGTATCAATTAATCGCGTTAATCTCTGCTGTATTGATCAATAATGGCTCCAGTGATATGAAATTTTGCAGGAACAATGATTTAAAAGTAAAAAAACAATTCTAAAATTATGAAATGGCTATGCCAAGCCGGTATTGAAATAGATCAAAAAAGGGATACCTGACGCGTCACGCGACGCGACGCGTGCCTACGCGTATACAATGGCCTGTGGAGATGAATTGACGTTATGAACACCATCTCCAATTTTTTTTGCAACGAGTGCAATGGTGCCTGATTGTATTTTAAGAATCAATTCCATGTTACTTGCATTGCATCGGTGCTGTGATCGAATAATGTAAAATCATCATGTGACACGCGTCACGCGTCAGTTGCATCTGGAATAACAATTGCCATCTCTGTTATCTAATTTTAATCCTTAGTTGGCTTAAAACCATTGTACTTATTTAATTTAAAGAACTAGAATAGACTGTTATCGATTGGTTGACCAGTAGGAGCACTACGACCATGTTACGAAGGAAATCGCGACTTTTGGCGCGTCTGACGCGTGACGCGTGTCACATGATGATTTTACATTATTCGATCACAGCACCGATGCAATGCATGTAACATGGAATTGATTCTTAAAATACAATCAGGCACCATTGCACTCGTTGCAAAAAAAAATTGGAGATGGTGTTCATAACGCCAATTCATCTCCACAGGCCATTGTATACGCGTAGGCACGCGTCGCGTCGCGTGACGCGTCAGGTATCCCTTTTTTGATCTATTTCAATACCGGCTTGGCATAGCCATTTCATAATTTTAGAATTGTTTTTTTACTTTTAAATCATTGTTCCTGCAAAATTTCATATCACTGGAGCCATTATTGATCAATACAGCAGAGATTAACGCGATTAATTGATACCTTGCACTGCAGAGAATCATGCACAGCGAAACTTTTTTTTGTCCGGGCACTGTACAGTAGTACCTCGTTATAACGTAATTCAAAAATTTTGAAAATGATAGACTACAGTACGTTATAAAAACCACAGCAAAATTACGCTATAAAATCTCTCACACATGACTTTTTTCGTTACACACAGCCAAATGAAAATTTCAATTTACTACGTTAGAATGAGGATTTCACTATAATGAGGTGCGTTATAACGAGGTACTACTGTAGTGTCAGGGTTTTCGAGCATGGAGGTTGACGAGGATGCCACGTCGGTGGAGGATGTGGCACGAGACATGCTCGCGACGCATCAAAAGCATTTGAAGGCTTTAATGCGCCAATTGCTGTTGGCTCAGAGCCACGGTGATGAAGTGGCCATAGGCCAAATCGATGCAGAGTGTGCAAAACGTCGCAAGCTCATTGAGCAGATTCAGCTCAATTTGCAGGCTCTTGTTTGTCATTTTGCATCCAGATGACGCCAAATCGACCTCCATCGGGGGTCAATCAGCGCACACATCGGCTGGTAGTGTGACGACGTCCACGGATGGGGTGGTTCCCCCAAAGCAGCAATATCGTTTGCCCACTGACACGCCTTTGTTACTTTTTCCTTGGCATAGTGCTGTTTCTCCATCATCCGGAAAACAAGTCACCATTTATCATTCGGTCGAGGATTGGATGCGTGAGCTTGAGGTTGTCATCGCACGCGCAGGCTTGAACCTGGACCTGGTGTGGCATAGCCAAGTGCTCTACACGGCTTTCACACAGGCCCAACGCGAGCAATATAAGGCTCGTGCGTGTCCAAGACCAACCCGTAAAGTCTTGGGAAAAGGATGTCAAACCGATCCTCCTCGAACTGTTCGGGCACGCTGCCACGTCATTGCGTTACGCCCAAATGCTAGACCGTGCAAAAATCGGCAAAAAGCAACATTTGCTCGAATATTTGCACTATTACCGTGATCTCGCGGAAAAGGCAAACAAACTCAATGATGATCACCTTGGTTTGCGCTTTGTTGCGTCTTTGAAGGCCAATCGTGAGCTTACACATTTTCACGCAAGTTTTCGCGTCGCGGTGCTAGCAACCAACCTCCATCATTTTTGGAGGTTGCACAGGCAGCCCAAGATGAGGCCAAGGGATACTTTTACCAAGAGATCTACCACGATGGCCAATCACTCGATGACAAGCAAAAAATCCCGGCGAATCAAGGCTCTTCTCAATCGGCACCTGGCGGTGGCGGCAAGGCGGTCAAAAAGAAGAACAAGCAGCCCAATTCCGGGCAAAAGTCATCTCCCTCAATCATCTGGCCAGTCCGGCAACAATGGCAATGGTGCTCCGTATCATGCCAAGCCCAAGGACCAAAACCAATTTGTACCTCGCCAGCAATGGCAAAAGACTGGTCAGCAGGTGGTGCACGCCAAGAAAGCTCAGTTCAACAAGCCCTCCGCAGCGACGCAAACTTGCAAGCATTGCTTGCGCACGGCGCCAGCCAATTTCGATATGGTGACGACACACGTTTGTGACGCCATCATGCGTGCGACGCCACCTGCAACCCATCACCATCCTTCGCCTCACCGCAAATTAGACAATCGCGCCCCCACCGCACGTGCCGCGAACGTCCACCATGGCTCGGACCTCACAGGCCACTCGTTTGTTGACGAGTTTGCCGGCAGTTCCAACGCTGCCTGACGCCGATGACATGGAAGTGGATTATGAGTATTATGGTGCATCTCAGCTAGAACCGCCACAGGGGGACCAATTTGAAAATTGACGAATTCTAACGCAAATACCAAAAAAGGAGTGACCAATTCTAAAAATGCAAAAAAAATAAAAATTCAAGAGAGATTCGAACTCTTGACTTTGCGGCGGCATCCCTGTTTCTTGCCACTGCGCTACAAATTCATTTCTGGACGCAAAAAAATAAGATGACTGATCAATCATCACGGAAAAACATTTTTCCGGTGCCGAAAAGATTAGCCGGTCACCACATGAGGTCCAATTTGCTGAGGCTCCCCGCTTAAAGGTCCCCGACCCCCGAACTTTGATCGCTTATGGCGTTCAATTTAATGGTGGTCGTAGAGACAATCTGATCAGTAATAGGTAAATGTTCCTCACGACCCACTCTTTCATATTTACGGCTTCGATTTTTTAAAAAAAGGAGAAAATTTTGAGCCATTAGCTCCGGAGGACGGTCAGAATTCCATGTTTGTGGCATTTTCAGGTAGACTTTTAATAAACTCTTGATAGTATTAGGTCGATTGGATGAGTGGGGCCACGGAAATCATAGCTCTCCACCACAGGGGGTGGCGAACTATTAGGGGGATTGCCCCACTTCGTCACCCCCCATTTTTATCGGAAAATCATAGACACTGGGACAAGCAATGGACAAAAATTTTTGGGATTTACAAATGTTTTTGCCCGGTCGCCTCCCAAAAATGGCAAAAATGGTGGCGGTTTTAGTTGAGATGCACCATATTGTAAGGAAAATACGATTGTGTCTCGAATGGCACACATAAAAAAAAGAGGAGAAGGTTAACGTACTGTAAATCCTATAAGTGACAAAGTTTCATGGCAATGATGCAATGAAGTCTTGGTGGTGAAATATTTTTTTTCGAATTTTATGAAAAAAAGTTGGTCAGGTCAAAATGGATCTGGAGGGTCCCCCGCTTGAGAGGTTCAAGCACAGACAGAAAACCCAAATCCGTTTGGCAACCTGCACATCAGCGCTTGGAGATCATGGAATCAGATGCATTGGCCCCCTCTTGCTAAGCAAATATGCAATAAAAATCGGGGGTCGACTTGTTGGTTCTCGAGAAAAAGGCATGCAGTTAAATTCAAATTCTAGAAATTTGCGTTTCTCTATCAGTTTTGGTTGCACGACGGTAAAACTGGGCTCATTTGACAGAGCATCAAATTCTATTTCTTTTGTCGCTGCAGCGCGTTGTGTTTTGATTTGCTCGCTGTCGAGAAATTCGGGCATGAAATTTTTGATTGCATCGTGCAAGGGTACAAAGATCACGCATCCACTTTGTTGGGCGGAGGCAAAATGGTCCCCATGCGTGTATCGTGCCACACAGGAAGGTTTGAGCCCGATCGAGGAAATTTTTAGTGCGCCGCGGCCGGAAACGTAAATTTATGGATAAATGTCGATTTTGTCGTTAACGGCTCGATAGACCTCCAGTTTTTACGTTTGTTCTGAAAAGAGAGAGGCCAAATTGAATGGGTTCAGATGCTTCGATGACCAATTTTCAAGCGGTGGAATTTAGTTTGCTAAATCGCCACGTCATTCACGTCTACAGTAATAAGATAAATAAACGCATGCTGTTACAGTAACCGAGGGCAATGCCGTAAAAAAACCCTGGGGTCGATTATTGGATTTTGGCGGAAAATGCGCGTGTTTTTGACTTTATTTTCAACCCAAGGCTACAGTAACTCGACGAAGATCTGCTGCAGCGCCTTACTGTAAAGCAAGGCTCATCAGAAAGAGGCAAAGAGCAAGAAGATCGGTTGCATCAATAATGGATGTACGTACTGTACAGTATTATGTACAGTAGTAGGTGATCTGTAAAATAAATATGATAGATGAATTCTGTCAGAGTAGGCGCTTTCCAAAAAGACTACGGAATGTCACTTTTTTGGATGGATGATGGCTCGCTCCACAGCCGCCGTGTTAGCTGCTCGAGACTTTCATCAAATTCACGTACTGTATCTGGCGCGTCTCTATCATAACTTTTTGATGCATTTATAGCGCGGCTCTTCTGCGGCGTGTCCTTCGGGTGCTATTCACACTGAAAGAAAAATCGAAAATTGCTCATTGCTCCTCTGCTACCAGATGCACGCACCTCGCTTTTTAAGAGGCTTTTATTCATTTCTCGTTGCAGCTTTTCTGGTGTGTGAATTTTGCGCAATTGTGGAGACCTAATTTTTTTGATTTTGGTTTTTGGGCCCGGCCATGGCTGAAAATCAGCTTTTGGTACTCTGACCTGGGAACGTGTTTAAATGGCCTCAAGTTTGAAGTAGATGCTTTTTCAGGCTAAAACTCGCTCGACGATTATCATATAAAGCTTTATCGATGATTGCCAAGAGGCATTAATGCCTGATAAATTGAAATGGCAAGATATCTCTTAAGTTAGCTGATACCATTTCACCCATTTACATTAGATCTTGGTGATTCTGCTTTGTTGAGCGCAAACGCGAATTTCTGCGTTTTTTGACACAATAAGCACCAAGTTTTATTAAAGCTGTTTTTGCGCAATTCGTGTTTTAAAACAATTGGTTGTCTCTTTTTCTTTTGCACGCATATTGATCTTTATCTGGTAGCGCGTCAACACAGAGGTCAAATCATGCTCTCACGTGTGGCTTTCTATGCTGACGTTTTTGCCAGTCTCGAGTACGTCAGTGCCCCTCAAATGCGCGATTTTTTTTTTTTTTTTTTTTTTTTTTTTTTTTTTTTTTACATTTTGACAACATTTTGACTTTTTTTCTCGCGGGTGCTCGATTTGACGTCATTCTCCATCGATTGAGGGCCCATTTCCCATCAAATGAAGGACGAAAGCGCGTTTCGTGACCGGCAGAGTTTGGAGTGCGCGTAAAATAATATGTGGTGACCACTTTGCTCTGATTGGCTGAAACGCTGCTGCAAAGATGGTGGCGACACGTTGGTTTCACCCCGCCATTTCTGCTTCTTTCTATTTCCCACTTTTTTTTTTTTCTTCTTTCGTTTCGTCCCATTTTGCTGCCTTGCCCCTCGACGAGACTATCATGCGGTTGGCGGTCTATGGAACAGTGTCCACGACCCTAGCCTGCTGGGTCGTGTTTTCAGCATTTACGCAGCGCGTCAATTACTATGCAGCATGCGTCCATCTTGCCAAGTCGAATCTGTGTATGATGGTAAGAAACCCCCCTTTTTTTATACTCTTTCTGGGTCCTTTTTGCTCATTTGTCCTTTTCACCGTGCTAGATTCTGTTAAACATGGGCTTCTTTGTGGCTATTCTTACGGGCAAGCTGATGCAGGCAATCTTCTTTGGACAGCTGCGCGCCATTGAAGTTGAGGTAACAAAAAAAAAAGAAGGGCAATTGCGGCAATTGCGACACGCGAGCGCGCGCGCTCACGGTCTCGCTCTGTTCTCCCTAGCATCTATACGAGCGCTCGTGGTACGCGGTATCGGAGACGTGTCTTGCCATGACGATTTTTCGCGACGAATTCAATCTTCACTTTGTGGTGCTGTTTACGATGCTTTTGTTTCTCAAGATTTTCCACTGGCTGTGCCACGACCGCGTCGAATTCATGGAGCAGGCGCCCAATGACCGGCTCTTGTTCCACTTGCGCATGGCGCATCTGATGACGGTGCTCTTTGTCATTGATTACTATCTTGCGTCCAGCGGCATCTATAGTATCTGGGAGAAGAAACCGAGCATGATGATCATGTTTGGATTCGAGGTACGCGCCATCAAAAGCTCAATGGCTCTCTCGTTGACGTGTGATTATTTAATTTTTTTTTTTTTAGTACACCATCATGTTTTGCAACTTGATTTCGATCATTGCCAAGTACATCCTCAATACGATTGACTGGCAGTCCGAGGAGCCATGGGAGGGCAAATCGATGTATGTCTTTTTCATCGACTTGATCACTGGTAAGGTGGAGAAGAAGAAAAAAAAAAAAAAGAAGGGAGGCCAGGGGGACAAAACGGACGATTAAGCGTTTTTTTTTTTTGAATAGATTTCATGAAATTGGTGGCGTATGTGGGTTTCTTTGTGATCATTTGCATCTACTATCAGCTGCCGTTGCACATTGTGCGCGATGTGTATGTCACGTTCCGGTCGTTTGTGCAGAAATGCCGCGATTTGTACCGCTATCGACGCGCAACGCGCAACATGGACCAATTGTACCCGAATGCGACGGCCCAGGATCTTGCGCAGTCGAGTGACAGCACGTGCATCATCTGTCGAGAGGACATGCACGCACACGCGCCTGATGCAGACGCCAATGGCGACGATGCTGCGGCGGCGCCTCCTCCTCACCACGGTCAACACCAGCAAAATTACGACCAGCCCAAAAAGCTGCCGTGTGGCCATATCTTCCACTTTCACTGCCTGCGCAGCTGGCTCGAGCGACAACAAACATGCCCCACATGGTAAAACAAAAAAAAAAAAAAGAGAAAAAGATGATATTGGGGGACAAAAATCTCATTTTCTCTCTCTCTCTTTTGTTTTTGCCAGTCGACGCTCTGTGCTTGGCGACACACCTGCGCCGACGCCGACACCTGCGGCCGCACCGCCCCAGGCACCTCCAGCGGCCGCTCCTCAGCAGGTTCCTCAGCAGCCCCTTCAACAAGCTCCTCAGCAGCCGCAACATCCACCTTTCCAGGCACATCAGCAGCCGCAACATGCGCAGCAGCCACTACATCAACCGCGTGTATGGATGCCGCCTGCGACTGGGTTGACGGATGCGAATTCGATGTCTGGTACGGCGGCGACGGCGGCAGGCACCCCCACGCCGCTGTCCATGGGAGGTGGCAGCAGCAGCAGCAGTAGCAACGTGGCCACGTCGTCGTCGTCGACGATGTTTCCATTGCAGGCAGGCCATTGGCCGGCCGGCATGTCTGTGCCGCCTGCCATTCCAGGTTTGATCCCTTTGGCACCCGTTGATTTCCGCGCCAATTTGCCACATTTGCAGCTGCTTGAGCAACATTCGGCGGGCACCGCAGAAGCGCCACAATTGACGCGCGAGCAACTGGACGCGCTGTCCAATGAAACGCGTCAGGCAATGGAAGAGCGATTGCGCGTGCTGGACACCGTCCAACGACAAATCTTTGACTCGATGCAGTTCTTGTCGCGCGCAATCAGCATGCTGCCGGCGCCTCAGCCTCAAAACGATCCCGTCCAGCATCAAAGCGACCAAAACGACCAACTCCAGGAACAAAACCAAGAAAATCTCGATAAAAGTGCACAATTGGCCCATTTGGCGGTGCCATCGTCGTCGTCTCCGTCATCGTCAGCCTCAGACGGCACGCAGCGGCCCGTGTCGCCACCCATCACCACCACAACCACCACCACCACCAACAATACCCCTTTTGAGCCCCTGTCGTCGTCGGACGACGAAATCCTAAGGCATTGCAGCCCATCGGCTCCCGAGTCGCCTGACACCGAGCTTGTCTCGCGCAAGGACAAGGGCAAGATGCGCGTCATGGACGACAGTGAGCTTTAGATCCTCGTTTTAGCGCCCTTGTTGTAGATTTCCCTTGTCTTGTCCCCCCTTAAAAATGAAAAAAGGGCAATCTTGTCCGCAAATTTGACTTTTTTTTTTTTTTTTTTTTTTCGTACAATCCACTTCATTTATGTCAGTTCATACTCCGCTCATGGTCTTGGAGTGCCACAAGTAGGGCCATGGTAGCGGCCAAAGGGGTGTTTGAGCATGTAAAAGGTTGTTAAAACGTTCATGCGTCTGTCCATTCATCAATTGCGTTCTGGGCAAGCGGGAATGGCACTGGAAGGCTGCAATTGCTGCCTGCTAGTGAGCGGGGGAACAAAGAAAAAAAAATAAAAAAAGCCCAAAGAAGGCATTTTCGACCCCCTCTTTTTCCTTCCCTGATCTTTTTTTTTTTACACTTTTTTTTTTTCACCTTCTTTTTCCTGTTCTCCTTCCCCTCCCTCTCCCTTTTTCTTTTTTTTTGCTTTTGTTTGATAGTGCATGGGGACTCCAGGTGAAGGACACGAGCCGGTGCCAGCTGAGGGTTCCTCGCTGATAGGCTCCATTCCTCAGATCACGCTGACACATGCAGACACAGGGCAGACCATGGCGACGGGTGCGGCTCTGGATGGCGACGTTGCGACGCCCAAGCCGAAGCGGCGGCGGCCACGGCCCCCGCCATTGAACATTGCGGTGCCGGCAGGGTCGTCGGCGTCACCATTGCCCTTGACACGAGATTTATTAAGGCGGAAGAACCGGATGGATCGTCTCGAGGGCATGGACGGCGGGCAAATGAGCCAATTGAGCCAACCATCACGATTGAATGATGCTCCAGAGTCTGTGCCGCAGATCCGGCTGTATACACCGTCCAACAGCAAATCGGCAGGCAATCGGACCACATCATGCTCATCGGCCACGGCGTCTGTATCGGACCGCGATTCGTTTGTATCGTCGTCGGCCTCGTTTATGAACCAAGCATCGTCCGTGATGCCACCATTGCCGCCTTGGTCGCCGCATCATATCATGGATCTTCCAGATTATGGCAAATATCAATCGACGATGAAAAAGACGCCATTGCCGCCACCACCGGCCGCCGCCGACCATCATTACATGCGCCCTGCAAAGAAATCTTACCCATCGCTCGCGAAACACGCGGGAAATGCGCCAAACATGCTTCTTCCCGGCGCTGCCAATCATCACGCTCATCATCATCCTTCTTCCCATCATTCATCATACCCGCGCCACGCGTCCCTGACGCGTCGCTACTTTTACTGGTGGCTGCATGCCGCTGCACGCGTCGTCCATGCACGCGCCCCAGAGTCCGCCGCCATGGCCCGTGCACCCGCCCATGACCTCTTACTGCAGCAAACACAGCACCATCTCTATATGAACGAATCCAAGGAAAAACCCATGGCCGCCGATACCCATCCTGCCGCCGCCAATGCCACCACTCTTCCACCACCACCGTCATCACCAACACCACCAACACCACCATCACCATCATCTGCGCCGCCAGAAATCTTGCAGGGCAAGACATTGCGCCTTTTTACCCCCTCCAATCCATGGCGAATGGGGCTTTGGCGCTACCTGGTGCGCTCACGTCTCTACGAATTATTCATGCTGTGTGTATTGCTACTGCACTGGCTGCTGCTGGCCACACACCCGATCCTCGAGCCCAGTGACAAGACAGAATTCCATGGCCATTGGCACGAATACCTGTATTTGGCCATTCAGACATTGTACACACTCGATTGCTTCGCCAAGATCATCGTCTACGGCCTTTGGATCCCGCCTGCAGACAATCAAAAGACAGGTTATCAATTGCTCGTCCAGCCATTGGTCGCCAGCTTGATCCGCCCATGGAAGAAATTCAGGTACCAACCTTCTTCCTCCTCCCAGCCGCCGCAGCAACAGCAGCAACATGATACCACGACCCCCAAAGTCCAGCAACACGCTGTTTACCACAAGGCATACCTCAATTCTTTTGGCAATTGCCTCGATTTGGCCTCCATCATCTGCTACTGGATCGATTTTGGCCTCATGTGGAACAATTATACCTCCATCTCCGTCTTCAAGGCCATGGGCGCCGCCAAGCCTTTACGTCTCCTTAGCATTCTACCCGGCACGGCCGTAAGTTGGCATCAAAAGCGAAAAAAAAGAGGGGGGAATCAGGGGCTCCATTTTCCCCCTGGATCGGCATGAAGCAGAAAAAAAAAATGTGAAACAATGAATTCATGTCCTTTTTTTTTTTTTTTTTTTTTTTCTCCTTTTAGGTCATTTTGAAATCCCTGGAAGCAGGCTGGGATTTGATGCTGGATGTCTCGGGGTTCCTGTTCTTCTTTTTATTCTTGTTTGCCGTCGTTGGCCTTGTCACCTTTGGTGGCGTCTATTCGAGGCAATGCCATTACTTTCCAAATGGACCGAATCAACGTAAGCCAAGGGAAACAAAAGGGGGGGGAGAAGGAATGGCACCTTTTTTTTTTTCTGACCAAATTCTCCTTTTTTTGATTTTTCTTTTTTAGCTGTGCCTGTGTATCCGACGCAATTCTGCTCTGGTTATTACAATGGGACGGACGTGGTGGGCCCCTTTGATATTGTTCTGCAAAAGAACGGCTTTGCTGGGCGGCAGGGGCGGATTTGTCAGTCGGGGCAAATGTGTATTGCCAACACGGCGCTGAATCCCGACGACGGGTACATGAATTACGACATGATCTTTGCCGCGTTTTTGAACGTGTACACGTTTGTGTCGATGGAGCTATGGACCGACATGATGTACATTGCCATGGATGCCGACTCGCGCCTAGCCGCCCTGTATTTCTGCCTAGGGATCTACATCATTGGCTTCATCCTCGTGTATCTGCTGCTCGCCGTCATCACCTCCGCCTTTGCACGCGTTCGCGCCACCTCCAGCTCCTCCAGCGCCTTCACCTCCAGCAAAGCATCGCGATCGGCTGCATCCATGAAACATCATCACATCTTGCAATTGCTCTACCCGCCCGAAGACGACGTGCACCACGCCACATCCACGGGCCGCGCCAATGCAGCTGCTGCCGCTGCTGCCGCTGCGGCGGCGGATGCGGATGCGCCGTGGGACGCCAAATATCGCCTCGTCAGGTGGAAACGCCGACTTGTGCGTATCGTCAGCAGCCGCGCCTTCTTTTACGCCGGCGGGTTCCTCGTCTTTGTCGATGGTCTGTTCATGTGCCTGCGGTCCGTGTACGCCACAGAGCCATTGTTGGAATTTCTTGGTAAAAAAAAAAAGAGCGCGCAATCACGGGCAAAAAAAAGAAAAAAAGACTCATTTTTCTCCATTTTCTCCATTTTTTTTCATTTGAAATAGACAATGTGGAGACGGCATTTACGTTTATTTTTGCCATTGAGATCCTGATTCGCATGCTGGGCACGCTGCATTGGATGGATTTCTGGCTGTCGACGCGCAATCGCATTGATCTCGCATTGGTGATTGTCACGTGCGTGATCCAGCTGCCCACCATCCAGGACAGCCCCATGTACAGGTACTTGACCATCTTCCAGGTGCTCCGTCTCTACCGCTTGTTCATGTGCATCCCGCGCTTGGAAAAACTCTTGGTAATATTTTTTTTTCAAAAAAAATATCGCAAAAATCGCAAAATGGTCTGACATGAATATGTTTTTTTTTTTTTTACCAGTTTGCTGCCTTGGGCACCGGCGAGAGCGTGATCAATGTCATGATCTTTCTGCTTCTGTCGACGGCACTGTTCTCGCCCATCTTTATGCAGCTGTTTGGAGGCGATTTCTCCTACATCATGGAAGATAATGACCCTGAGCTGCGCTTTGACACCTTTTGGCAGTCGTTTTTGACGCTCATCATGGTAAGATACATTTTGATTCTCGAGATAGTTGCCTCTGGCACGTGTTTCTCACCATCCTCTCCCTTTTTTTTTTTATAGATTTACACGAGCGAGACATGGACAGGCACGCTGTACGATACCATGTCGAGCCAGACGAATGGCGGCGCCATTTATGCAGCATTGGCCACGAGTCTGTACTTTTATTACGCGCGCTGTAAGCAATCCCCCCTTTTTTTTTTGGTGGAAAATCAGCCCATTGTCAGCTTTTGACGCGTGCTTTTTGCACTGTTTTTTTTTTTCATTCGTAGACATCATGTCTGGTCTGTACATTGCGGTCATTTTGGAGAACTTTGAATTGGACGACGTGTACATTCGACAATACCAGATTCAGCAATTTATCCGCGAGCGCATGCAGAACACCAAGATCTCGGGCCAGAATTTGTACGACAATCTTGTGGACCGTCTCGTGTATGGCAAAGAAAGCAGCGCGTCCGCTGGGCAGCCCGCCGCCGACGTCCAAATTGCGCGACTCCCCGCGCATTTAACCGCCGGATTGTCCAAAAACGAATTGGTTGCGCTTCTCGCGCCACCCAGCCCGTCATTCATGGATGAAAAGCGCGCAAAAGAGCACCATGACCACCTTGAAAGTGATTCTCAATCTGGCACAGACGCCAATGGCAAGCCAAAATCCAAGCCCCTCGTGCCAAAAAAGCTTTCGCGCTTCATCGGCAACGTTCTTTTCCCAGAGACCGATGACGTGCACATTTCCAAGCTGTAAGATCTTTATAAAAGGGGATGAGGGAGAAGGAGAGAAAAAAGAAAGACAAACTCACCCCTCAATTCATGTTTTTTTTTCTTGGGATAGAAATGAGGGTATTACACGGGGCACGAATGCCGAGGACATGGACGACGAGGATTACGATCTTGTGGTGGCCGAGGAGAACAATCGCGCGATGCAGCAGGACAAGGCGACGCGTCAGCCTGTGAAATCGCTGTTTTTGTTCTCCGAGGACAATCGTTTGCGGCGGTTTTGCAAGCGTCTGGTTGGCTCGTGCAAGGACGGGCGGTCCGAGCGCCAAAACGTGTTCAATTGGGTGATGATGCTGTGCGTTTTGTTGAGTATTCTTGTGGTGATTCTGGACGAGCCTTCGACGCGCAAAATGGACGACATGAGCACACAGCGATCCGATGTGTTTGACACGATTGACCTCGTTCTGGGTTTCGTGTTTATGATTGAATTGCTGCTGCGCGTGATTGCCGATGGTCTGCTGCTCACGCCACGCGCGTACCTCCGACATGCGTGGAACAGGCTCGATTTCGTCGTCATCTTGCTCAATTTCGGCACACTCTTTGCCAACAATGACCAATTGCCACGCGCTCTCGGCACCGTGCGCAGCATGCGTATCTTGCGCCTGATCCGCTACTTTGGTGGCATGCGCGACGTGTTTATTGATTTGTTCCACGCGTTCCCGCTCATGATGGATGCCATGCTGCTCACGTTTTTGGTCATGATACCCTTTTCGATCTATGGCGTCAATATCTTTGGTGGCCGCTTTTGGACGTGCAACGACGTGGCCGTCGGTGGCCGCACAGATTGCGTCAACGAGGTTGTGCTCAATGTTGGCAGCTTGGATGGCTACGACCTGCCTCTATTGATTCCGCGCGTCTGGGAAAATCCAGGCATGAATCTCTACTCGTTTGACAGCTTCCCGCTCGCACTGCGCCAGCTCTTTTCGCTCACGTCCACAGAGGGTTGGGTCAGCTCGCTCTTTTATGCCATGAGCACACCCGCAGAAAACGACACGCAGCCCGTCTTTAGCTGGGATTCGCCCTATGTGTACCATTCCATCTACTATGTGGCCTTTATGATCATTTCACACGGCACCGTCCAGCTCTTTGTTGGTGTAAGTTCATTTTGCGGGGGAAAGCAAAAAAATAGGGAGTATTCTGATTTTTTTTTTTTTTTTTTTTTGTGCAGGTGATCATGGAGAAGTTCAAGCAGCGCAGCGGCATTACGACGTTGACGTTTGCGCAGCGACAGTATGTCGATTTACAGCGACAGCTGGCCGAGGTCAAGCCCACCATGAAGCCGATCCGGCCTAAAAATGCTCTGCAGTCGCTTTGTTACGAGATTGCGGCC